>JAMPIV010022828.1:0-290000 GCA_024509875.1 Oreohelix idahoensis
GGGGGGGGGGCGAGGAGGGCGGGGGGGGGGGGCGGGGGGGGGGGGGGGGGGAGGGGGGGGGGGGGGGGGGGGGGAGGGGGAGGTGGGGTAGGGGGGAGGTGGGGGGGGGGGGGGGGGGGGGGGGGGGGGTGGGGATGGGGCGGGGTGGGGGGGGGGTGGGGGGGGGGGGGGGGGGGGTGGGGGGGGGGTGGGGGGGGGGGGGGGGGGGGGGGGGGGGGGTGGGGGGTGGGGGGGGGGGGGGGGGGGGGGGGGGGGGGGGGGGGGGGGGGGGGGGGGGGGGGGGGAACGGAGAAAAGTCACGTTTCCCAAGTTGACATAAAAAGTAAGCAACTCGACAGAAGGGACCTTAGATATAATACGCCACAGTCATTTATTGGACGCTTTTGCAATACCAAGCCCTTGATTTGAATTCAGCGGCTAAAACGCAGATGTTTGGAATATTACAAAAATTAAAAAGTACTTTTTTCTTAATATTAATGTTAGGAATATAAAAATTAGCTGGCCGGATGGCCTATTCTGAGCAGTGAACTAATATGTTCTTACTTTTACAGACGGATAGATAATATTGAAGATAATGACAAAAGACAGTGTTGTTCACATCTTCGACAGACTGTATTGAACCTAAAAGTGTCGCTAATTGCACAAAAAAACACGACCTCGAAACGCAGGTGTTCAAATCTACGTAGTATGGAAGAGAAGGGATATTTGTGGTGGCTGTGTCTAAAAATAACTTTTAACGACAAAAATTTGGGAGGGGAGAGAAAGGTTGGTTCAAAAATCGAGTACATTTTGTAGAAACACAAGTAGAGACGGACAGACTAACAGATAACCATCCATACTTGACTGAAGCATGACTGAAATGACTTTAGTGGAGGAAATTTGAAATTTAAAATAAACCTAGGCAGTGATTGGCCACAGCCAATCATATCATTAGCGCTCAGACGCGAAAGTGGGGCCATTCTTCAATAGTTGTTCAGTGATAGACACAGATTTTAAAGTGTGGTGATTTCCATATGAAAGAAAGTGTAATAAATTTAGGGACGCCATACTATAGCCAGCAGCTCAGCTGAGTTTTGCTAGCAATTCTGTGTTATTTATTCATAATCTGAGCTGCGAGTTTCTGTTGTCAACCAAGCAGTGTCTATTCAGTTGGTGACTTACTCGAGTGTATCTGTGCAGTACTTGTGACAGAGACCACCATTATTGCCCGCCAGCACGGAGAGGTGGGATCATCAGTTTTCCGCACCAGAGCTGCAACGACAAGATGAGTGAGCCTCTGGTCTGCTGGACATTCACCAAAGCCCTTTAGTTACTAATAACCCCATAAAAATTCCCACCATTTTCTGGACACTGTGTAGTCAATATAGACAGGTGTGATGAGGCCACCCCAACAGCACAAACATTAAATATCCTCCCAAGTAGATGACTACTAGAACATTTTAATAAAACTAACTAGTATAGTACATATATATGTACACTATTGCATTTATGATATAATATTCCATGCATTTCTTTCATAATCTCTAAATCCTTTTAAGTTCTGGTCAACCTAAAAATTGATCCAGAACAAAATAAATGTAATATAATTCTAACAAAAATTTTACACACGTGAGTTAGTTCAGTGTATTTTAACATTTGTTAATATTATTAGTCTTCTTAATTATCTGTGGGTGTATTTAGAAACTATCACACCACACTACACATCATTACCCTAGACACTTTACGTAGCCACATTCATTAAAAAAAAATTAAGTGTGAGGTCGTAGTGGTAGCAAGAAAGGCCTTCTGACAATTCACAAATACATTTTATCTCAGGAGCCTTCACAGCTGGCCTCATACAATTACATTTAGTAATATCACCATCATACAATACCATCAAACACCACTACAGACCCCGAATCCAAAATTGCCAGCATGCAATGGAAAACCCCGGGCTCCCCAACACCTGTCAAGCCGAGAGCGCAGAAATCTGCAGGAAAAGTGATGCTAACTGTTTTTTGGGACGATAAAGGTGTCCTTTTGAAAGATTATCTGCCTCGTGGCAACACAGGTAATGGACAGTACTATGCAGATCTTCTCACCAAATTAAGAAAGGTTGTGACCAGGAAACGAGGGATAACGCGCACTCAAAATCTTCCTTTGCTTCAAGACAACGCGCCCTCTCACAAAGCATGGCTTGTGCAGCTAGCAGCCAATGATTTGAATATTGAAATTCTTCCACACCCACCATATTCTCCAGATTTGGCTCCATCAGACTTTTTTCTATTCCTAAATCTTAAAAAACAGCTAAAAGGAAATCATTTTGACAGTGATGAAGAAGTTATACTGGCATGTGATGACTGGTTTAGTTTGAAAAATAGGGTGTTCTACTCCCAAGGTCTTTTCAAGGTCAAGCAGAGATGGCAGAAGTGTGTCAATTCAGACGGTGGCTATATTGAAAAGGAATAAACACTATACAAAATTTCAGCTCTCTGTGAAATGTCCTTCATGGTCAGGCCCAAGACTTATGTCAATCCCCTTGTATTATTACAGTTTTTAACTCCACTCAACATCGTTCATGGGATTCTTGCTTCCGAAGATAAGAATTTGAAAGAAAGCTATAAATCAAGGATTCCTCAGCAAGAGAGAGGTTGGTGTAGTGGATTTGATGGTACTGTATGGTTGTGATATTACCTAGTGTGATGCATGAGGTCAGCTGTGAAGGCTCCTGAGATAAATGTAGCTGTGAATTTACAGAAGGCCCTTCTTGCTACCACTTACGACCTCACCCATATCTTTTTTACTAATGAATGTGGCTACGTTAAAATTCTAGGGTACTGATATGTAATGTGTTGTGGTAGATTACATACACACACACACAGATATTTAATAAGTCTAATAATATTAATAAAATTTATAATACACTGAACTAACTCAAGCTGTTTAAATTTGGATATTAAATTTTCTTTAAGTTTATTTGTTCTGAACCAAGGTTTTATTTTGGTCAGAACATATGAAAGGTTTTGAAATTATGAATGAAATGCATGAATATATGTCATAATAAAATAGAAAATGTGTACATATGTATTTTAAATGACTGGTTAATAGTAATTATCTTAAGATAGTCCCAGGAGAACTTATTTCTAGATATGCTGTTGGGGTGATATCATCACTCCCTGTCTATGACTATCAAACATTGTCCTTCACTGATGGGAGTAATACAAGTTTTATTTCACAAAAAATTGGGGGGTTCTAGTGATGGTAATATAGTTGGTGTGTTAGTTAGTAAATAAGTTGGTGAAGGTCCAGCAGGCCAGACGCTCACGTATCTTGACTGAGTAGTTCTGGTGCTGGAATCTGGTGGCCCCACCTCTCCGTGCTTGGGGGCAATATAAGGCTGCTCTGACAAAATACTAGACTGCACTGGTCCACACTTGTATTTATCAACACAGCATTTGACACCACTTTGGTGCCAAACAAAAACTCACACTTCAAAATTATGAATAGAGAACACAGTTATATTCTAGCAAAACTCAGCTGAGCTGCTGGCTCTAGTATGGCGTCCCTCTAAATATTGCAATTAGCTTCTGGGAACTACACCACTGAAGAATTACTGTGTCTACTAATGGACAATGTATGTTGAATGGCCAAAAATGCGCGTCTGTGCGCCGATAATATGATTATCTGTGGCCAATCACCGACTTCCCCCTTTCAAATTTCAAACCTCCTACCAAAAGTCAATTCAGTCATACCTCAGTCAAGTATGTATTATTGTCTGTTGGTCCGTCTGTCTCTACTTGCTTTTTCATAAAAAACACGCTTGGTTCTACATGCCTTTCTACAAGAATCGGTCTCTAGAGTTATTTTTAGCCACAATTTTCCACTATTTCCCCCTCTCCTTCATTCCAACTAGATTTTAGCACTTGAGTCTCAAGGCCGCAATTTTTGAAAATTAGTGACATTTTTTTAACAGTGCAGTCGCTCGTCTGTTATGAACAACACAGTCTTTTGTCAATATCTTCATTATTATCTATCCGTCTGTATAAATGAAAGCATATTATTTCTCTGCTCAAGATGGTCTATCAGACTAGCTAGGTTTTATATTCCTAACATTATTATTAAGAAAAAGTTACTTTTTCAAGGTTAGTTGTTTTTTTTGAAATATGTTCGAGCATCTTCTGTAATGCGTTTGCCGCTGAATTCAAATAAAAGGACTAAGTATCGTAAAAGCGTCCAAGAAATGACTGTTGCGTATAATAGCTAAGGTCCCTTTTGTCCATTTCTTTACATTGTGTCAACTTGGGGACGTGAATTTTTTTCCTTTCCCCACCAATTGCGTCTTTTTAGCCTTGCTAGTTTCAAGCACGTGTTCAGTCATATTTTTTCTTTTTGATCTCCGTTCCCTCCCGTCTCCAAGGGTAAACATTTTGTCTGTACGTCTAACAAGTTAGTTTCCATGGCGGGTAGTGAACCGCGGCATGGGCGATCATGTCTTCTAGTAGCTTACGCCTTATTTTTATCCCTACATTTTATCTTTGGAGATATTTTAACGTTGTATCACGGTTAAATTTATCACAGTTGGTAAGAAAACGAAGATGGCTGTATACCGCTCCACCTATGTCCCAGTCTTGACATATGGATGCGAGTCATGGGCAATGACTACAACCCACAAAAGCCAGATCCAAACCTCAGAAATGAGGTATCTGAGGAAGGTGGTTGAAGTAACAAGAAGAGACATGGTACGCAACCAGACGATACAAGGCCTTAAATCCCACCCCCTGCAGACCCAAGTAGAACAGTCCCAACTAAGATGGTTTGGCCATGTCTGCAGAATGGGAGAAGATCGGCTACCACGAAAAGCATGGGAAACAAAGAGCCAGGGATCCAGACCCCCAGGACGACCCAGAGTCCGCTGGGAGGACAACATTAGACAATCTTTGAAGGACCGAGGACTAGAATGGAACCAGGCCAGGAGGAAGACAGCCGATAGGATGGTCTGGCGCTCTCTCTTCCAAACCTCTACACCTCACGGTAGAAGGGGAACGACTAAGTAAGTAAGTAAGCTATTGACTTTAGAAGATTCGTAAGACGAATCACCTTTTTTCGAATTTCTTTTCATACTTATCCACCGTACTCCACGTGTTACTACAGTTCCTCTCATCTTCCTCGAAGAAAGATGTAACAATGTTCACAATTATCGTGTACAAAACTTGACGTTCTGTGATACTATTCACAACTTTGTGTACAGCGTCAGCAAGTTCTGGGTTCCTTTCACAGCTGTAATGTCGTAAAAAATTATATGATTTTTTTTTCGGTTTTAATTTTGAATGGTAGGCCCGGGACAGGTCACTCGAGGTTCGTTCCAATTTTGAAAGTTTAAAATATACCACGATAGAGGATCGTATGAAAAATTCCGTCTCACTAGGTCGTCTGAAATCTAGTACACCAAAGGCTTAAATATGTTAAACATCCAAACAACGCTCATGTCCAATTAAATAAAAGCGTTTATAAAAAAAATAAAAAAAGAAGAAGATAGAAAGCATGTGCATTCTCTCTTAGGCGAAGACCTTGTGGACGCAACATAGTTTTTTTTTCTTCTCAAACTACCTATTTTAGATAATCGTATATTTTAATATAGAGTTGCTATGGTCCCCCCTGTTTTCGTATCTCAACTGGAAAAAATACAAAGGCCAACTTGAACAATTTGGGAGAAAAATACAAAGAGGGGGAAGGGATTTAAACGGCTAAAATGTAAAATGTGAAAAGTGGAGGTTCCGTGTGTGCGAATGTGTGTGTGAGTGCGTACGTGCGTGTGTGTGTGTGTTCGTGTGCGTTTTTTCGTCTTTTTTTTTCTTTGCGCAGTGATGTTGTTTACAAGGATCTCTGCTTGTCCTTATAATGTGTCTCCCGTTACAGTTTTTGTTATAGTTGTGAAACAGAAATCAAGAAGGCAATAGGAATGGGCCAAAGCTACGTTCAACAACATGAGACAGATATTAACATCTAAACAACTAACCAGAAACTCCCACCTTAAGGTCTTTTATATTTGGACATGCGCCCTAATATAACCGACTAGGTTGAACGGGACGTGCCTCGCCAAAACAAGGCAAAATTTTTTTATTTTTTTTTTAAATCTAAACAACTAACTCACAAATTCAAACTGAGAATTATCAAATGCGATATTTATTCGTTATTATTGTATGGTGTACAAACATGGACAATAATAGGTAAGCAATTCGAGGAAACAATTGGGGTCTTTGAGATTTGAACATATAGAAGAAGGGGGCACGTCTCGTGCAAAGAGAAGAAAATAAATAAAGAGGTCCTAGAAAACCTAGGAATGAAAAGAGAATTAATGAAGGAGATAAAAATTAGACAGATAAAATATTTTTGGCCATGTAAAAAGACATTACACCTTGCAGATGACCATAACGGAAGTCAGAGTTGAAGGCAAGCGTGCAAGGGGAAGACAGCGCTATAAGTGGGAAGATAACATCAAGAGATGGACAGGAAAGAGTTTACAAGAGTGTACCATCAAGACAAGAGACAGGAAAGAGTCTATTAGAATGCACCATCAAGACAAGAGACAGGAAATAGTCTATTAGAGTGCACCATCAAGACAAGAGACAGGAAAGAGCCTATTAGAGTGCACCATCAAGGCAAGAGACAGGAAAGAGTCTATTAGAGTGTACCATCAAGACAAGAGACAGGAAAGAGTCTATTAGAGTGCACCATCAAGACAAGAGACAGGAAAGAGTCTACTGGAGTGTACCATCAAGACAAGAGACAGGAAAGAGTCTACTAGAGTGCACCATCAAGACAAGAGACAGGAAAGAGTCTATTAGAGTGCACCATCAAGACAAGAGACAGGAAAGAGTCTACTAGAGTGCACCATCAAGACAAGAGACAGAAGACGTTGTAGATCCATTACAGCCGACTTTCGTTGTGGAGATGGCAGCTGATTATGATACAGTTTGTCACATTTGTTAATAATCATGATTTTAGAAAATGTTGCATTTTGACTAAAGCCGTTACCACGTGTGTTCTCAAGGTCTCTGATGAGACAAAGAAAAACAGGACTACTCCATTTTGCTGCGCATGTCGTAAAAGGCGATTAATATGAGCTTGTGCGTGGGACTGTGTTGCGTGATAAATTCTCGCAACATCGTTTTATTTCAATATCTGTTTTATAACGCAAGGGCAACAACTGCTTGGAATTTATAGTCACTTTTCTCGGTAAGCATTTGTCTTCTCGCGTTGGTATCGAATGCAGTTAAGTTTGAGCTGTGGTCGTTTTGCGCTGGACTGCGCATGACTTGTCTTGCTTCTTTGTCGATCGGTTTCCGCCCACCACTAGTGGGAGTGAGCGATTTGGAATGGCGAAAGAGATGCCTCGTTGAAGAGGGGATCTCCGCTATTGTTGTTCTGTCAGGGATGTGTAGTCCTCTTAATGGATATTTCGTTTATTCGAGATAATACCTCTAGTGTTTCCCACATGTCGGGAGGCGTGATATTTCTGTGTATTTCATGAAAGCAAGGTAAATTGACTCTTTCATTAACTCTATTGATTTTGGGTCGTGAGCGATTTCGATTCATAGCCTGTCTGCGAAAGTCGTCGTCACGAGATGTTTTTTCCCAGCTCACATGTCGCTGCATTGTACTGCATCGGTTGATGCAGGTACCAAGGACCATTACTTGCTACTTTGTTAAATGAACTAGGTTTGGAAAACCTTTATTATCTAGAGGATATTTTTGAGGACATTATTTACACTTCGGCAGACGTGTCTGTCTTGCTGAAGTCAGACTAAGGAGAGTGAACTGATCTCATACATCTGGTTATCTCCTGGCTGTTATAGAAAAGGATGGAGTTTTTCACCTGACTACATTTACAGCACTTTGAAATATAACATGCATCTGACTCATCATTGTAATGCTGTCTACCGTTTATTGCTGTATTGAATGTTGCTGTGATAATGACTGTTTGATGTGCCTACACATTTGCGTAACCATTTTGTCACTGTGGCGTCCACAATAAATAATGAAGAAAAACGTCAACGGCTGTTTCAAGACTCATTGACTTTATACGTCGTGAGTTTACTGACGTCCTATGTGGATTGCCCTGTTATTGTTGCATGAACATTGTTTTGACTGAACACATCTACACACTACACAAAACCAGACATGCGGATGCCATCCATCATCATATGGCATCACGCATCATTTGGTGGCCATAAGCTGGTTTGATTCTGGTACCAGCAAACACGGGGTCCCTTACCCACTTCATTTTCAACAAGAATTCATCAGCATCCTTCAAGAAATTAACATTCTTCAATACAGTCAACATCTTCAAAATTTTCAAAGTACTCGGCGTTGCCCGGTAAAAGTCAAATTTCATTTTTTTGACGGAAACAAGAATTTGACAGTACCCGGCGTTGTTACATGTTGCCGGATAACTCGGACTGCTGTTATCTTTTACGCAAGTCAAGCAAGTTGCTGCTGTCAAGGTTCCAGTGCTGTCGTTTTTTTTTTTTGAGAAGGTCAAGTGCCGGTTGAAACGGGTTGTTTTCTGAAGAAGGCCAAGTACCGATTTCCATCAACTTACTTTTGGATTAGAAGGTCAAGTGCCGAAACAACTCAACACACAGTATGTCAGAAGCTCTTGTACCATCGTGTTAGCAGTGGAAGCAGTTCAGATGTGCCATCATCGTTGGAGCTTCGCTCTTTAGGACGTTGATTGACATCCGTTTTTCTGCTGTTCTACGATTGGAAGCCTATAAGTTAAGTGGCCTGTTTGTATGTAAACTGTGCCCTTATACTTCTGCTGAGTCTTCTGTGTATCATCTCATTCTATATGTTATATGTTTATATGTTATTTGTATATTTATATGTTTATATTTCAGCGGGTTCTCGGTTGGGGGGTGTCTCCGTTAGATTATGCCACGTCATAGAGGTCGTCTATTGTGAGCGTTTTCTGTAAGGTTTGCAAATTTCCAATACTGGAATTTGCTAAGCGACTTCTGTTGCTATTTATGTTAGTTGTGATGACATGTTTTAATATTGTTTTCGTTATTATTTCGCATTCTTTAGTTTTGTTTTGATTTGTTTGTATTTGTTAGCCTCATCTTGACTATAGTGCTACTGAACCACACATATATACAGACATAAATTATCAATTTACATTCAATTTTCATTAAAAGATATCAAATATTTCAAGCTTACCACAATTCATGGAAATAATACAGAATTACGTTGACTGGCACTGAATATAACGCAATTTCGATCTGCCGATGTCCCAGGCTTTTATTTAGAAAAATATGCACTGGTGCTCAACGCACTGGTTCTGTAGTAAGTTTATTTGCAAATGTGGTGGTGACCTGACGCCTCTAATTGACTATATTGGCAGGTCTAACCAATCGTGCCATGTCTACCCAATCGTTTGAAAAAAAGTACTCCTACTCCCGTTTCCCCTGACAACGAAAGATAGTATTTATAGCCCGACTAATCGTGTTTAGCCTTACATTTATTGCGCTCCAATCAAATCGGATTTAACATGGAGACCCATTTCCCGTACAATGGTGGGGTGAAAATCTGCCACTGAGCGATTCTGATTTGGGTGTTGTCTGACATCCCTCACTATTTCTTTTGGCTATAATTTGGTAATTCCTAGACTATTTGCGTAACGTTTAACATATTCTTTGTCAACAAGTCTTAAGGAACCCAAATATACAAATTTAAAGGAGCTAAGTGGCTGCGTTCAAAATATGCACTTTCTTCTACCTCCTGTTTACTTCAAATACGATGTGGTGTCTGGGTACTGTAATGTTTTCAAACGTAAACCAGTATAATGTCATCATTATCATCATCTCAACCCATAACCCGTCATGGGTCGTAGGGGTGCCATGGTGGAAGCATCAGCAGACAGGGTCCTCCACTGCTCTCTATTCTCAGCAATGCGTACAAGTGTGGAGAAACCGTGTCCTGCCCATTCTTTGATGTTATCAGCCCAGGATTTTCTTTGCCTTCCTCTTCTCCGTTTACCTTCGACTGTTCCCTGGAGGATCGTTTTTCGAAAGGGAGTCATGACGAGTTACATGCCCAAACCAGGCAAGCTTTCGACGTTTCACTATTGACAAAAGTGGTTCTTGATGGCCTGCATAGGTGTTTATCTTCTCTCTAACATAGACATTTGTTTTGTGCTCTTTATAGCAAATGCGCAAAATTCTTCTATAACATTTATGCTCGAAAGCCTGAATCCTTCGTCTCCGTATCTGCTTGAGTGTCCAGCCCTCACACCCATACAAGAGAATAGATAATACAAGTGATTTGTATAATTTGATCTTCACAGGAAAACTGATGTTACTTTTCCAGATCACATTCAACCTTGTCATGGCAGCTGAGGCCATCTCAAGTCTTGTCTTGATTTCTTTATTTGATCTTCCATCACTACATATAGTGGACCCGCGATATTTAAAGGTGTTAACTTCTTCTAACGTTTGCCCATTTAACGTAATGTTGGTCGGAATGTCATATTTCCTAATAAGCGTTTTTCAGGATTTTAAAACCTAACTCTGGTATGGGTAGTGTTGTTTATCACTGTCGATTTGAAAAAAAGCTAGTGCTTGTGGCCTTACACGCGTGATGGTAGTAATTGTGTATCGCGCGACTGTGGTAGTATTGCCTGCGTCCCTGCTTTCAGCCCTCCCTTCTTTCTATCTTTAGTCCATCTGTCTTTCGTTTTAGGTAACGTAGTGTATAAAAAGATATGAATGGAATTTTAAATCTAGGTCAACCTGCGTATCTCAAGATTTTTCTTAGAAATGCAGCACATGTTTTATCGTAGAAAGCGGGTATTGAAGCAGTAGGCTTTTACTATCAACGTGAAACGTTACAATTTGCAGACGAAGTAGAAAACAAGGGGGATTTCGAGTACAGTCATTGTGACAGCACTTTTCTTTACCATTCTTCTTTCCTTTTATTGAAGTTATTTGTTAGGCTTTTCATTTACTTTTTAATTTATATATGTGGATTAGAATATTTCACGACAGGAAGCATGACTTAATAGTGTACGCGTTCCTCGATGAGGTTTATTCAATAGCTGCATCAATGGGTTCTATATGGGAGTGGGACAAAACTGTCTCTTGGTCCCCCGACCCGTCTGTAAACTAAACCATTCTCCCTATAATACGCTACCTGTGGAAGTATAGGAGCAGTTGTCATACAACCTAGCAAAACAAGACTTAAGGTTTTATCATCCCTTGTGCCTTCTTCTTCACTCCGATATGTTCGGGCTGGTTAGATATGAGAGCTCAGGGGCCGCGTGGGTTTGTTCTGGGTTCTCTTTCTCTTGTGTCGACCCGGGTTTCTGTGACGGATCTCCAAGGAAGACATATTTCCTCCCTAAAATGAGAGGGTAGACTAAATCGTCTACAACGGCGGCATTGATTTTTCATGACACATATCGGTTTGAAAAATCAATTATTGCAACCGGAAGAAACATAGGCTCTATGCTTTTCCGGGGCCCCAGTATTTCTACAGTTTCACTAGTGTACTGGTGGGCCTTCACCAAAGATGGGGAGACTAGGGCCGATTATTCTAAGTCAGAATCATATAAGCACCATGTTGTTTGGTTACCCACAGTTACTTGTTCACTAATGGGAGGATGACTGGGGCTTTGTTGGTATGTCTGAAGGTCATGGTTCCCTTTCTCCTCGTGAGCAGACATGCAACGTTGTCCAAGGTAGGAACATAGAACGTGAAGAGCACAAAATGAATTAAGGGATGGCACATTCTGTGACATTAAGCAAAATACTTCCAACAAATAAGAGTAACCTGAGTTTGGTAACGATCATATATATTATATGATCGTTATCAAAGTGTCATGAGAATGACTGCCACCAAGGGCAGGGCCGGATGATCCATTATATGTGTGTGTGTGTGTGTGTGTGTGTGTGTGTGTGTGTGTGTGTGTGTATTACACATATGAATACACACACACACACACATACATACACATTAGGAGTCTCTTTATGCGAATTTCCAATTAACCGAATTCCCAAAACCAAGAACGCATGTATTATCTGTAACGTAAACACCCGCCACTTAATGATTCAGCTCAGTGGACTTTATTTCAGTCTGTTCCTAGCTGTAGTGTATTCAGCTTGTTGGTGTGTTTCATTCCTTTTTCAAAACCATTCTAATATTCCTGGACGTTAGAAAATTTACATTCTGATGTGAAAGAAAGCACTTAGCTCGGACAGGGTAGAAATACAGCAATAAATCTGTTGAATAAACCGGGACTTATGGAAGAAGATCACAAAAAGTTAGGGTGTCCGGGCAGTAACCGCTTCTGACGTTAAAAATAGTGAATACATGTTTCAGTTCCTATCTGTATGGAAAGGGGAAGATGATTCTTGTAGCAGAAAAAAAAAACACTGAGAAGGTTGTTAAGAATAGAACTGGTGTAAGGGGAAGTAAACTGGAGTATGTTAGTAGTTGAAATAGATTTTGAGTTATAGCACTTAGTTGCTTGTTAGCTATCGAGTTATTTAGAGAGTATCTCGTGATAGTTTCGAGAGACAGATTACAGACAGCGTGAAAAGCGCTGATATATTTATTCTGTAATGTTTGAGCGGAGTGAGAATAGCTCGCGGCTAGGCCGCAGATGATTGATTGACTGAGTTGTGTTGACCGTGAGGAAGTCTCGTGTCTGCTTTTGAGCGGGACGAGTGTGTTATCTAGGGAGAGTGTTCCGGGCGTTTTGACCGGGTAGGAAGACAGTGTTTTTGGGAAGTGTGAAAGGCCTGTACAGTGCTGAATTTAAAATGTCGACGGATTTTTCGCTGTGGGTACGCGGTAAGTATAACTGCAGTTTACAGTACTTTTAGGCCATGAATCATGATAGCTCCTGTGAGAGGATTGTTATTGAGGATTCTTTATAGCGCTGAGTTTAAGATTGTTATTGAGGATTCTTTATAGCGCTGAGTTTAATAAGAGTACTTTAGGCCATGAATCATGATAGCTCCTGTGAGAGGATTGTTATTGAGGATTCTTTATAGCGCTGAGTTTAATAAGGGTACTTTAGGCCATGAATCATGATAGCTCCTGTGAGAGGATTGTTATTGAGGATTCTTTATAGCGCTGAGTTTAATAAGAGTACTTTAGGCCATGAATCATGATAGCTCCTGTGAGAAGATTGTTATTGAGGATTCTTTATAGCGCTGAGTTTAATAAGAGTACTTTAGGCCATGAATCATGATAGCTCCTGTGAGAGGATTGTTATTGAGGATTCTTTATAGCGCTGAGTTTAATAAGAGTACTTTAGGCCATGAATCATGATAGCTCCTGTGAGAGGATTGTTATTGAGGATTCTTTATAGCGCTGAGTTTAATAAGAGTACTTTAGGCCATGAATCATGATATCATTGTAGCTGCCGAGTGCGCAGTTCTTATGTGGTAATTTATATCTTGTGTTGTGCTGTGAACGGTATTCTATGTGTATTTCATCAATGTGTTGTGACGTGAATAAACCCATATGAAATGTCACCAGTCGTTTACAACCATCCATGACTCTTGTGTACGTACCTGTGGTGTAAACGACTAAACCAACACACGCACTTAATATTACAAGTGTGACAGGGAACTTAACACGTATTTAGAAATAGCCCCGGAGTGGGCGTGGTCTATTTGTATCGAGAACCTGTGCATCGCTTACCAGTAGACTTCTACAGTGTTTGCCTGTGTGGCGTATATGTAGGTATCAACTGTAGACATTACCAGATCCACAACACAACAGTAACGTTAGCAGATAATCAATATTCCCCAAACCAATACGTTATCAGTGCTGCCATTTCAATCATTGGCCATGACGATACAACTACATTAGGGGGGGTGTAACAGTGGTGTGCTAGTTTTATAGGATCAGACACCCGCGAAATTCGCGTGATATTAATTCACAACTGTTAGCATGTAGCCTGAGTGGCGTTAGTATATGAAAGACAGACATCACATTTGAGAGCTGTATCCAGGCCCAAGGAAAACTTATTCAGTATCAGTTAAACTGGGAACTGTTAACTCAAGTCGCAAGTCGCAACTCGCAAGTCAAGAAATTTATTACTCAAGATTATGAGATGTCATGATATACAGTGGCGTCTGTATACCAGTACAAGTAATCATCTGGCAGTATGAACGAGCGGTGTACCTCCTTTCAACGAAATTGACAGACGGTGACCCATTTCCTGCTTTCCTGTGCGGTGTGTTAGCACGTAGCGTGCTGAATCGAGGACCTGAGCGGAATCAAGGTGTCAAGTTCCAATGCCTTTCTGTTGTCGATTGTTTTACCATTGAACTTTGTGATATCCAGGGTGTTAACGGAAAGGAACAGAAGAGTTTTCATTCAAGATAAGTAGTTATGTTTGTGGTGTGAACTGTGTCGCCTTAACTATGTCAACGAGCCTTCCTGTGCTTTGCATCTCCTATACTGTTGAAATCTGTTGTTTTTGTTGTCTAATTCTATATAGACATATTATTAGGATTTAGTATTGATGCTAAGTATTGATGGTTGTATGATATATGTTGACTTCCCTCAGATGGAAGAGGAATTGATGATACAAAGTTATGAATAATATTTTTGGTATACATACTGAACTGTGTGAAATGGAAGGGTAATTGTCAGAACTTCTTGAAACATAAACTTGCGACATTAATAATTATACTGATATAGATATATAGTTAACTGAGTGATTGAATCACCATGGATTTTGATAATAATCCTGCAGATATAAGGCCTATGTTGGAGAGTGCATTGTTAATAGGTAGAGATGAAAAGGGATTGAGAGGTCCAAGACTTGGAGTATGGATCATGGACGATTTGTTGGTTAATGTGTCAGTATCCCTAAAGTTATTTGCTGAACATAACTTTAAGCTTCTTTGTAATTCAATAATGGCTAAGGATTTGATTGATTTGCTACAGCACCTTCGTGTGTTTTTACAACAGTATATTGAACTTGAACACGGACAGATAATGCAAAATATATTCAAAATGATCCACAACGGTATTCCTGATGAGCAGAAAAAGGAATTAGGAAGTGAGAAACAAATAAAAGTCAACAAACAGAGTGCCCTACGGGAAGGGACAATTGTTTAAAAGTTACTACTGAAGTGAGTAAACTACACGAAACAGTCTCTAAACTCGAAAATGAGTTAGATAAGTCAAACACGGAACTTACTAAAGTACATGCGGCGTTAATGCAGCATTGAACAAGAACAAAGAGTTGGAAATTCGGGTGAAAGACAAAGATGACGAAGTGGGTAATCTCACTCAGAAGTTCAAAAAAAAGAAAGAGATACATGAGAAATTGAAAGTTAAGGCCAAGAAATGTGAGAAATTATGTAATGAAACATATATTAGGCTGTTAAGTGACAATGCGAATTTTAGTCACCAAATGAAAGAAAAGTATACAGAATTTCCAAGAAAGATGATGTACTTATGGATAATGATGATAGTAAATTGAGGCACGACGAATTGATGCAAATAAAGAAAAGGATGAAAAAGAGAGATTAGAAGAGTTAACGACTGAGAGAGGCGAGAGGATTAAGATTGAGAGATTATTAACAGAGGAGAGAAGTAAAGTTTTGACATTTGACAAATTAAATAGGAAATTAAGTGAAGAAATTTCACAAAAAAATGTTGAAATTGCAGAAAGTACAAAAAGGGTAGAGGGTCTACTCGATGTTATTTTAAACAGCGGAATATGGTCTTCTGTAAATGTGGACAATGCTAGACAGAAAGTTGTTTACCAACAGGAAAAAAAAAGCAAAGATCCAGCCCTATACAATCTTTGCGGATAGAAAGGTTAGATGTGATAGACAAATATCTTTTCGGGAAAATATAACTTTCGAAGGTCTTTTGATTCTGCTTCCAATAGCAACGAATCTTGGCGGAAGTGTAATAGAGAGAATGATAAGGTAACAGTCAGTCCTGATAGATTTCAAGCTAAAAGCCCAAAGATTAAACGAGTAACTGATTTTGGAGGTTCTCAGAAGATGATAACAAGGGATAAAGTTATAAGTAGTGGTTCCAAGGATGAAACCCATTATAGGCGTAACGATAAAGATACTTATAGATCTGCAGATGATACTGCAAACAAGCATATTGTCAAAGAAAAGAATGGAAAGAGTTTTTGTAGGAGAGATGTTTCTAAGGTTAGAAAGTACCAAGGAAATTCATATGATAATAATTTTCCTTCTCAGAGAGATAAGAGACAAGTTAATGTATCTCAACAGTTTAATTCTCAGAATTTTGAAAATAATGGTACAGACAAATACAAGAAGAGTTTTCAATCGTGCAATAATTTTTCTGACAGATTTTTTGTGCGGAGTAGAAACGTTAATCATAACAAGTCTAACTGGGATTATAGACATAATAATAGTCTCAAACAAAGAGGAAATGATGATAAATATTTTGATCAAACGACGAATAATAAGAGCAATTATGCTAATTTTGCTCGACATGAGCCTAGAAGCATTGTTATTAAGCAAAGTAGCAATGATAATGATGTCACAAATACTACTGCTTGTTATGTTTCTGATTTTGAAAGAGCAGCACGTTGTTGTGAACTTAAACGAAGAGTCGATGACATCGTGGGGTGACCAGATTTCCACACGGACCACAGTGCGGGGTAATTGTTTGTTTAACCTCTCCGTTGTTCGTAGTAAATTTCACCATTCATTAAAATGGAATTTTCATTTGTATTTTTTGAACAGAGGCGACTTCTTGATATGGGTCAGCGCTTCTGTTTACGGTAGCGGCAAGAATATAGGTCAGCATTGTGCCCGAGTGAGTGTTCAAGCGGAACATATCAGCGTGCTAACTATGCATTCGACGTTTTACCCCTAATGTTTATGAGATGTCGGCAAGACCTATGGAGATTTTTTTTTGCAGTTGATTTTTGTTTTGTTTGTTTATTAGGACAGTAGATGTTAATGTATTCTATTGCATAGATCATTATAGGTTGTTATATTATGATCATCATCTTTACGCATCATTTGATGTCTATTGTTTTTTTTATATGTATGACTGTTTTAATTATAAATTAGTTCATTTCGATGCTATTTTTATACTATTGTGTTTTGGATAATATGTAGTGTGTTAGATGGTAGTGACGTGTTGTTTACTATTCATGAATGCAATGAGCAGATTTATATTTAACCTTACTGGTTACAAACTTATGCCTATTTTTTATACTCTGGTGTAGAACTTGCAGTTTTTTTTTTGGTTTTGTTTTACAGATGTGTTGGGTAGAATAGTTTTGTACATGATGAGTTTGCCAGCCCTATGCACATACTCATTAGTTGTAATGTTACAATAGTTACTTTTAATATATCAGGTGGAGATAGATATAAATTTATAACTAAATAACACTATAGCTAAGCTGAACGTGATTGTCAGCCGGAAATATTTAAAAGTTTAAATTGAACTGTATAGAGAAAATTAACAGCGTTTGCTGATATTGTTATTTGATTGAGAAATCTAGAGATCTGATTTAAGCACTTGCTTAACATACATTACGTTGTTTTCATGTATTTGCAAACTTGTATTTTGGTAATAGTGTGTTTTTCTATGTGTTTCTCTGTGACGTATTTTTTGAAAAACTTACACGTGTTGTTTAGTGTTTGCTTAGATGCAGGAATTGTTATATGTCTCTCATTTTGCTAAAGCTAGTTTTTTGTTAATTTGTTAATTATAGATTTGAATTAATTAAATTAAAATACTATTTTTATGTAACTTAGCATTACGAAATATTTTTGTACTGTATTTTTTGGAAAATATTTTTTTCCCAGACATTGTAATTTTTTATTTTTGTTTTTGTGTATGCCTAGCGTTTGACTATGTGCTATGTTTGATATGTAGAGTAATGTTAGTTCTTTAAAGAAAGTTTTTTGTTTGTTTTTTGGATGTTATGTTGTATTAGCGCTTGATTATGCGTTGGTCTTATAGCAATGCTATCACTTTTTTGTGTGGTGTCGATAATTTATTGTTGATTATGTATAACTTGTATAACTTGTTTAAATTACTGATTATGTTTTGTTTAGTTATAAACTATTTTTTGTAGTATTAGTATAGGAATACTTTGTTATTTTCTTTTGTGCTTTTCGATCGTGTTTGTATTTATTTTGAAATACGTTGTTGATCTAAATTGTTATTAGTATATATTTTTATCAACGTTCTCTATATTCATACCTTTTGCTTTCTATCTGTCTTTGTTGATTATTCTTCATTCCATTCCTTCTTTTCTATTGTCTTTTCAGTATGGTTTCATATTTTGTTTACATTTCGTGCTTTATTTACGTTTCACTTCATTTTCCTTGTATACTTCTTCTTTCGCTTCTTAAACTTTCATTCTATGTATTGTTACTTTAATGGTATAACTTAATATAGTGTAGCTACTTGTGATATTTGTAATTATTTTACATATAACAAATTGTTTGAATGTAATATTATTGTTTTTTCCTCATATTCTGATTTCATACTTACTTTTATTACGGATCATTTTTTCGTTTGCTTGATCTTGTCTTTTCTTGTACTATCGGTTGTTTCCTATTTAGTTGTGCTGTATTCACTTAACTTGGTTTTGTAATGCATTATTTTTGGTATGCTTAATTGATTACATTGGATACTTCATTTTTACATTTCACTTAATGCTTATATTTTGTAGATGTCTTATTTTAACTTAACTTAAGGTAATTCTTAGACACATATGTTAGAGATTCATTGTCCTTTTAATTTTTTGGGGATGTATTTGTCAAAAAATTGATAGAATCAATTTTTTTCTCTGGGGGTGAGGTAAGATGTAACGAACAGTTTTAGTGTAAGGGGAAGTAAACTGGAGTATGTTAGTAGTTGAAATAGATTTTGAGTTATAGCACTTAGTTGCTTGTTAGCTATCGAATTATTTAGAGAGTATCTCGTGATAGTTTCGAGAGACAGATTACAGACAGCGTGAAAAGCGCTGATATATTTATTCTGTAATGTTTGAGCGGAGTGAGAATAGCTCGCGGCTAGGAGCAGATGATTGATTGTTTGTGTTGTGTGAACAGTGAAAAAGTCTCGTGTCTGCTTTTGAGCGGGACGAGTGTGTTATCTAGGGAGAGTGTTCCGGGCGTTTTGACCGGGTAGGAAGACAGTGTTTTTGGGAAGTGTGAAATGCCTGTACAGTGCTGAATTTAAAAAATGTCGACGGATTTTTCGCTGTGGGTACAGCGTAGTATGAAACTGCAGTTTTGATTATTGTGGAAATGTTTATAACTGCAGTGTGCAGTCTTTAAAGGCCATTATCTCCTGTGTGAGGAGTCTTGATTAATAAGAGTACTTTAGGCCATGAATCATGATAGCTCCTGTGAGAGGATTGTTATTGAGGATTCTTTATAGCGCTGAGTTTAATAAGAGTACTTTAGGCCATGAATCATGATAGCTCCTGTGAGAGGATTGTTATTGAGGATTCTTTATAGCGCTGAGTTTAATAAGAGTACTTTAGGCCATGAATCATGATAGCTCCTGTGAGAGGATTGTTATTGAGGATTCTTTATAGCGCTGAGTTTAATAAGAGTACTTTAGGCCATGAATCATGATAGCTCCTGTGAGAGGATTGTTATTGAGGATTCTTTATAGCGCTGAGTTTAATAAGAGTACTTTAGGCCATGAATCATGATAGCTCCTGTGAGAGGATTGTTATTGAGGATTCTTTATAGCGCTGAGTTTAATAAGAGTACTTTAGGCCATGAATCATGATAGCTCCTGTGAGAGGATTGTTATTGAGGATTCTTTATAGCGCTGAGTTTAATAAGAGTACTTTAGGCCATGAATCATGATAGCTCCTGTGAGAGGATTGTTATTGAGGATTCTTTATAGCGCTGAGTTTAATAAGAGTACTTTAGGCCATGAATCATGATAGCTCCTGTGAGAGGATTGTTATTGAGGATTCTTTATAGCGCTGAGTTTAATAAGAGTACTTTAGGCCATGAATCATGATATCATTGTAGCTGCCGAGTGCGCAGTTCTTATGTGGTAATTTATATCTTGTGTTGTGCTGTGAACGGTATTCTATGTGTATTTCATCAATGTGTTGTGACGTGAATAAACCCATATGAAATGTCACCAGTCGTTTACAACCATCCATGACTCTTGTGTACGTACCTGTGGTGTAAACGACTAAACCAACACACGCACTTAATATTACAAGTGTGACAGGGAACTTAACACGTATTTAGAAATAGCCCCGGAGTGGGCGTGGTCTATCTGTATCGAGAACCTGATCATCGCTTACCAGTAGACTTCTACAGTGTTTGCCTGTGTGGCGTATATGTAGGTATCAACTGTAGACATTACCAGATACACAACACAACAGTAACGTTAGCAGATAATCAATATTCCCCAAACCAATACGTTATCAGTGCTGCCATTTCAGTCATTGGCCATGACGATTCACCTATCTTTAGGGGGGTGTAACAGTGGTGTGCTAGTTTTATAGGATCAGACACCCGCGAAATTCGCGTGATATTAATTCACAACTGTTAGCATGTAGCCTGAGTGGCGTTAGTATATGAAAGACAGACATCACATTTGAGAGCTGTATCCAGGCCCAAGGAAAACTTATTCAGTATCAGTTAAACTGGGAACTGTTAACTCAAGTCGCAAGTCGCAACTCGCAAGTCAAGAAATTTATTACTCAAGATTATGAGATGTCATGATATACAGTGGCGTCTGTATACCAGTACAAGTAATCATCTGGCAGTATGAACGAGCGGTGTACCTCCTTTCAACGAAATTGACAGACGGTGACCCATTTCCTGCTTTCCTGTGCGGTGTGTTAGCACGTAGCGTGCTGAATCGAGGACCTGAGCGGAATCAAGGTGTCAAGTTCCAATGCCTTTCTGTTGTCGATTGTTTTACCATTGAACTTTGTGATATCCAGGGTGTTAACGGAAAGGAACAGAAGAGTTTTCATTCAAGATAAGTAGTTATGTTTGTGGTGTGAACTGTGTCGCCTTAACTATGTCAACGAGCCTTCCTGTGCTTTGCATCTCCTATACTGTTGAAATCTGTTGTTTTTGTTGTCTAATTCTATATAGACATATTATTAGGATTTAGTATTGATGCTAAGTATTGATGGTTGTATGATATAGGATGACTTCCCTCATATGATGTTATAAGGGTTCTTTGAAAAGGAATTGATGATACAAAGTTATGAATAATATTTTTGGTATACATACTGAACTGTGTGAAATGGAAGGGTAATTGTCAGAACTTCTTGAAACATAAACTTGCGACATTAATAATTATACTGATATAGATATATAGTTAACTGAGTGATTAAATCACCATGGATTTTGATAATAATCCTGCAGATATAAGGCCTATGTTGGAGAGTGCATTGTTAATAGGTAGAGATGAAAAGGGATTGAGAGGTCCAAGACTTGGAGTATGGATCATGGACGATTTGTTGGTTAATGTGTCAGTATCCCTAAAGTTATTTGCTGAACATAACTTTAAGCTTCTTTGTAATTCAATAATGGCTAAGGATTTGATTGATTTGCTACAGCACCTTCGTGTGTTTTTACAACAGTATATTGAACTTGAACACGGACAGATAATGCAAAATATATTCAAAATGATCCACAACGGTATTCCTGATGAGCAGAAAAAGGAATTAGGAAGTGAGAAACAAATAAAAGTCAACAAACAGAGTGCCCTACGGGAAAGGGACAATTGTTTAAAAGTTACTACTGAAGTGAGTAAACTACACGAAACAGTCTCTAAACTCGAAAATGAGTTAGATAAGTCAAACACGGAACTTACTAAAGTACATGCGGCGTTAAATGCAGCATTGAACAAGAACAAAGAGTTGGAAATTCGGGTGAAAGACAAAGATGACGAAGTGGGTAATCTCACTCGGGAAGTTCAAAAAAAAGAAAGAGATACATGAGAAATTGAAAGTTCAGGCCAAGAAATGTGAGAAATTATGTAATGAAACATTTATTAGGCTGTTAAGTGACAATGCGAATTTTAGTCACCAAATGAAAGAAAAGTATACAGAATTTCCGAAGAAAGATGATGTACTTATGGATAATGATGATAGTCAAATTGAGGCACGACGAATTGATGCAAATAAAGAAATGGATGAAAAAGAGAGATTAGAAGAGTTAACGACTGAGAGAGAGGAGATGATTAAGATTGAGAGATTATTAACAGAGGAGAGAAGTAAAGTTTTGACATTTGACAAATTAAATAGGAAATTAAGTGAAGAAATTTCACAAAAAAATGTTGAAATTGCAGAAAGTACAAAAAGGGTACAGGGTCTACTCGATGTTATTTTAACCAGCGGAATATGGTCTTCTGTAAATGTGGACAATGCTAGACAGAAAGTTGTTTACCAACAAGAAAAAAAGCAAAGATCCAGCCCGATACAATCTTTGCGGAGAGAAAGGTTAGATGTGATAGACAAATATCTTTTCGAGGAAAATATAACTTTCGAAGGTCTTTTGATTCTGCTTCCAATAGCAACGAATCTTGGCGGAAGTGTAATAGAGAGAATGATAAGGTAACAGTCAGTCCTGATAGATTTCAAGCTAAAAGCCCAAAGATTAAACGAGTAACTGATTTTGGAGGTTCTCAGAAGATGATAACAAGGGATAAAGTTATAAGTAGTGGTTCCAAGGATGAAACCCATTATAGGCGTAACGATAAAGATACTTATAGATCTGCAGATGATACTGCAAACAAGCATATTGTCAAAGAAAAGAATGGAAAGAGTTTTTGTAGGAGAGATGTTTCTAAGGTTAGAAAGTACCAAGGAAATTCATATGATAATAATTTTCCTTCTCAGAGAGATAAGAGACAAGTTAATGTATCTCAACAGTTTAATTCTCAGAATTTTGAAAATAATGGTACAGACAAATACAAGAAGAGTTTTCAATCGTGCAATAATTTTTCTGACAGATTTTTTGTGCGGAGTAGAAACGTTAATCATAACAAGTCTAACTGGGATTATAGACATAATAATAGTCTCAAACAAAGAGGAAATGATGATAAATATTTTGATCAAACGACGAATAATAAGTGCAATTATGCTAATTTTGCTCGACATGAGCCTAGAAGCATTGTTATTAAGCAAAGTAGCAATGATAATGATGTCACAAATACTACTGCTTGTTATGTTTCTGATTTTGAAAGAGCAGCACGTTGTTGTGAACTTAAACGAAGAGTCGATGACATCGTGGGGTGACCAGATTACCACACGGACCACAGTGCGGGGTAATTGTTTGTTTAACCTCTCCGTTGTTCGTAGTAAATTTCACCATTCATTAAAATGGAATTTTCATTTGTATTTTTTGAACAGAGGCGACTTCTTGATATGGGTCAGCGCTCCTGTTTACGTTAACGGCTGTTTACGGTAGCGGCAAGAATATAGGTCAACATTGTGCCCGAGTGAGTGTTTTCTCAAGCAGAACATATCAGCGTGCTAACCATGATTCGACGTTTTACCCCTAGTGTTTATGAGATGTCGGCAAGACCTATGGAGATTTTTTTTTTGCAGTTGATTTTTGTTGTTGTTTGTTTATTAGGACAGTAGATGTTAATGTATTCTATTGCATAGATCATTATAGGTTGTTATATTATGATCATCATCTTTACGCATCATTTGATGTCTATTGTTTTTTTATATGTATGACTGTTTTAATTATAAATTAGTTCATTTCGATGCTATTTTTATACTATTGTGTTTTGGATAATATGTAGTGTGTTAGATGGTAGTGACGTGTTGTTTACTATTCATGAATGCAATGAGCAGATTTATATTTAACCTTACTGGTTACAAACTTATGCCTATTTTTTATACTCTGGTGTAGAACTTGCAGTTTTTTTTTTGGTTTTGGTTTTACAGATGTGTTGGGTAGAATAGTTTTGTACATGATGAGTTTGCCAGCCCTATGCACATACTCATTAGTTGTTATGTTACAATAGTTACTTTTAATATATCAGGTGGAGATAGATATAAATTTATAACTAAATAACACTATAGCTAAGCTGAACGTGATTGTCAGCCGGAAATATTTAAAGTTTAAATTGAACTGTATAGAGAAAATTAACAGCGGTTGCTGATATTGTTATTTGATTGGAAAATCTAGAGATCTGATTTAAGCACTTGCTTAACATACATTACGTTGTTTTCATGTATTTGCAAACTTGTATTTTGGTAATAGTGTGTTTTTCTGTGTGTTTCTCTGTGACGTATTTTTTGAAAAACTTACACGTGTTGTGTAGTGTTTGCTTAGATGCAGGAATTGTTATATGTCTCTCATTTTGCTAAAGCTAGTTTTTTGGTAATTTGTTAATTATAGATTTGAATTAATTAAATTAAAATACTATTTTTATGTAACTTAGCATTACGAAATATTTTTGTACTGTATTTTTTGGAAAATATTTTTTTTCCCAGACATTGTAATTTTTTATTTTTGTTTTTGTGTATGCCTAGCGTTTGACTATGTGCTATGTTTGATATGTAGAGTAATGTTAGTTCTTTAAAGAAAGTTTTTTGTTTGTTTTTTGGATGTTATGTTGTATTAGCGCTTGATTATGCGTTGGTCTTATAGCAATGCTATCACTTTTTTGTGTGGTGTCGATAATTTATTGTTGATTATGTATAACTTGTATAACTTGTTTAAATTACTGATTATGTTTTGTTTAGTTATAAACTATTTTTTGTAGTATTAGTATAGGAATACTTTGTTATTTTCTTTTGTGCTTTTCGATCGTGTTTGTATTTATTTTGAAATACGTTGTTGATCTAAATTGTTATTAGTATATATTTTTATCAACGTTCTCTATATTCATACCTTTTGCTTTCTATCTGTCTTTGTTGATTATTCTTCATTCCATCCCTTCTTTTCTATTGTCTTTTCAGTATGGTTTCATATTTTGTTTACATTTCGTGCTTTATTTACGTTTCACTTCATTTTCCTTGTATACTTCTTCTTTCGCTTCTTAAACTTTCATTCTATGTATTGTTACTTTAATGGTATAACTTAATATAGTGTAGCTACTTGTGATATTTGTAATTATTTTACATATAACAAATTGTTTGAATGTAATATTATTGTTTTTCCTCATATTCTAATTTCATACTTACTTTTATTACGGATCATTTTTTT
Organism: Oreohelix idahoensis; assembly: GCA_024509875.1. Classification (NCBI taxonomy): domain Eukaryota; kingdom Metazoa; phylum Mollusca; class Gastropoda; order Stylommatophora; family Oreohelicidae; genus Oreohelix; species Oreohelix idahoensis. The sequence goes on from JAMPIV010022828.1 coordinate 25,185, forward strand.
CGTTTGCTTGATCTTGTCTTTTCTTGTACTATCGGTTGTTTCCTATTTAATTGTTCTGTATTCACTTAACTTGGTTTTGTAATGCATTATTTTTGGTATGCTTAATTGATTACATTGGATACTTCATTTTTACATTTCACTTAATGCTTATATTTTGTAGATGTCTTATTTTAACTTAACTTAAGGTAATTCTTAGACACATATGTTAGAGATTCATTGTCCTTTTAATTTTTTGGGGATGTATTTGTCAAAAAATTGATAGAATCAATTTTTTTCTCTGGGGGTGAGGTAAGATGTAACGAACAGTTTTAGTGTAAGGGGAAGTAAACTGGAGTATGTTAGTAGTTGAAATAGATTTTGAGTTATAGCACTTAGTTGCTTGTTAGCTATCGAATTATTTAGAGAGTATCTCGTGATAGTTTCGAGAGACAGATTACAGACAGCGTGAAAAGCGCTGATATATTTATTCTGTAATGTTTGAGCGGAGTGAGAATAGCTCGCGGCTAGGAGCAGATGATTGATTGTTTGTGTTGTGTGAACAGTGAAAAAGTCTCGTGTCTGCTTTTGAGCGGGACGAGTGTGTTATCTAGGGAGAGTGTTCCGGGCGTTTTGACCGGGTAGGAAGACAGTGTTTTTGGGAAGTGTGAAATGCCTGTACAGTGCTGAATTTAAAAAATGTCGACGGATTTTTCGCTGTGGGTACAGCGTAGTATGAAACTGCAGTTTTGATTATTGTGGAAATGTTTATAACTGCAGTGTGCAGTCTTTAAAGGCCATTATCTCCTGTGTGAGGAGTCTTGATTAATAAGAGTACTTTAGGCCATGAATCATGATAGCTCCTGTGAGAGGATTGTTATTGAGGATTCTTTATAGCGCTGAGTTTAATAAGAGTACTTTAGGCCATGAATCATGATAGCTCCTGTGAGAGGATTGTTATTGAGGATTCTTTATAGCGCTGAGTTTAATAAGAGTACTTTAGGCCATGAATCATGATAGCTCCTGTGAGAGGATTGTTATTGAGGATTCTTTATAGCGCTGAGTTTAATAAGAGTACTTTAGGCCATGAATCATGATAGCTCCTGTGAGAGGATTGTTATTGAGGATTCTTTATAGCGCTGAGTTTAATAAGAGTACTTTAGGCCATGAATCATGATAGCTCCTGTGAGAGGATTGTTATTGAGGATTCTTTATAGCGCTGAGTTTAATAAGAGTACTTTAGGCCATGAATCATGATAGCTCCTGTGAGAGGATTGTTATTGAGGATTCTTTATAGCGCTGAGTTTAATAAGAGTACTTTAGGCCATGAATCATGATAGCTCCTGTGAGAGGATTGTTATTGAGGATTCTTTATAGCGCTGAGTTTAATAAGAGTACTTTAGGCCATGAATCATGATAGCTCCTGTGAGAGGATTGTTATTGAGGATTCTTTATAGCGCTGAGTTTAATAAGAGTACTTTAGGCCATGAATCATGATAGCTCCTGTGAGAGGATTGTTATTGAGGATTCTTTATAGCGCTGAGTTTAATAAGAGTACTTTAGGCCATGAATCATGATATCATTGTAGCTGCCGAGTGCGCAGTTCTTATGTGGTAATTTATATCTTGTGTTGTGCTGTGAACGGTATTCTATGTGTATTTCATCAATGTGTTGTGACGTGAATAAACCCATATGAAATGTCACCAGTCGTTTACAACCATCCATGACTCTTGTGTACGTACCTGTGGTGTAAACGACTAAACCAACACACGCACTTAATATTACAAGTATGACAGGGAACTTAACACGTATTTAGAAATAGCCCCGGAGTGGGCGTGGTCTATCTGTATCGAGAACCTGATCATCGCTTACCAGTAGACTTCTACAGTGTTTGCCTGTGTGGCGTATATGTAGGTATCAACTGTAGACATTACCAGATACACAACACAACAGTAACGTTAGCAGATAATCAATATTCCCCAAACCAATACGTTATCAGTGCTGCCATTTCAGTCATTGGCCATGACGATTCACCTACATTACGGGGGTGCAACAAGTATATGGCTCCCAGAAGCAACAGATAGTAGCGGCCATCCCCCGGTAACAGTCTCGACCTACTGGCCAAACTATGCTGAACACCCCTGTAGTGCCGGGATCCCTGTCGCGAGAGGTTCAGATAATATAGAATGTAATAAGGTATCCTGGATATAAAGGTGTATCAGATGATACCACGATAGTGCCAGATAAGAGTCTGGTCTTATCAGTAACACCCCTTTCTCTGAAAAGAGTAAAGGTGTATAGACAAATAAAGGTGGGGTCCAGCTGTATAAGTTCCCAGAGAAGATGGTAATGTAGTACTCTGAGAGTAGTATAGTAAGGAGGTTACGGGTCGCATTCTGGCGGATGCGCGTGACTTTTATATAGCAAAATACTCCGATCGATTCTGGTGGATGCGCGTGACTTTTATATAGCAATATATTAGCTCAATAATGGCGTGTTAGAAGCGATAAGTAGGTTGTAGTTAATTACTGGTGTTAGCTGGTCGGTGGGGGTAGGAAGAGGGTATTGACTTTGGCTGGCGTCGGTGCCGACTCATGTGTGTTGGGGTGTAGCTGGTGTGAGTGGGTTTTTGTGTGGTTGTTTTTTTTAATACAAGATATATACATATTTTACAACAGGTAGACAATATTTATACAATATACATATATACAACATACATAAAAATCGATAAAATCCTGCACACTTGAGATAAAGAGGAAAATATAAAAAATCTATAAATTAGCTTAGTATGAGTTTTATAGAGAAAGGTGGCTAATGAGCGTGGTGTGGTGTTGATTTTTTAATGCGGGGGGGGGGGGGGGGAAAGAATTGGTTTTGGTTGGTGGGGGTGATGACTCATGGTGTGTGTTGGGGTGTAGCGCCGGAGTAAGACAATGTATAAGCGGTGTGGTATTGCTTTTGGTTTGTCTGGCGTGTTGTGTGTAGATATTTTAATTGTTGTGTGTTGTTGTATTGTGCTGGTATTGTGTTGGTGTGTTTGTTTATACAACATATATATACATATATACATATTTTACAACAGGTAGACAATATTTATACTATATATATATATATATATATATATATATATATATATATATATATATATAGATATATATATATATATATATATATATATATATATATATATATATATATAAAATCGATAAAATCCTGCACTCTTGAGATAAAGATGAAAATATAAAAAATCGATAAATTAGCTTAGTATGAGTTTTATAGTGGAAGATGGCTAATGAGCGTGGTGTGGTCTTGATTTTTGAGTGCGAGGGGAATATTGACTTTGGCTGGCGGGGGTGCCGACTCGTGTGTGTGTGTGTGCGTTGTGGTGTAGCTGGAGGGTGTGGGTTTTTTTGTGGTTGTATTGTGTATGACTCAGCAGTGTGTTGTTATGATTGTTTATACAACATATATACATATATATTTTACAACATGTAGATAATATATATATATATATATATATATATATATATATATATATATATATATATATATATATATATATATATATATATATATATATATATATATATATATATATATATATATATATATATATATATATATATATATATATATATATATATATATATATATATATATATATATACATATATTTTACAACATAGATAACAAAGGCCAAGGTTTATAAATAGGAGTATATATTTAATATCACAGTGTTTTTGTTACAGCTTATGCCCAGAACAAATATACAAGAGAAACAAGTTTATGTATAAAAAAATAAAAATACAAGATCAAAAGGACATAAACTTGTTTCTCTTGTATCATTGAAATATTTGCATGCAGTAATAGACAACTAAAGACAATTACTGATTGTCTGCTTAAGAAAGACACTGCAGTCGATAAATCAACAAGCTAAAGTTGCTGAAATATGGCATCAAACTTAAGAATAGCAGAGATAGGCAGTGCGAGGCTGTATCCATCGTGTAAGCAACCAGTACGCTACAGAAATTAGCATTCATACCCTTCAACATTTGCTGCGGGAGACTGAGCATTTATGCTTTTTCCCAGCGTGCAGTGAGGTCGGTTCTGATCAACAATAACATTTACATATTCTGCATGTCCAACTATATTTATCAGTTTAACTAACGCTATGTAGGAATACCAAGGATTTAAATTTTAAACTATTGAAACCACTAATGTTCATTTATTCTTTTGATAGAAGATTTTGACCTATCTTGCATAGTCAGATAATTAGCATTCAGACATGTCATATTTAACATCAGAAACAACATCAGAATTTTATTACGATTTTCTAGCTAGGTTCGTCTATAGGTCCAATTTCCAGCTATGCGAGCTGGGTACCGCTAGCCTATATTTAGCGCTGACGACACCCACCCTAACCGAAGCCGTTCGACCCTCTATGCTAACGGACTTTTACGAGGTCTACAAGCAATGGTTTTCTCGCGAAGTCTGCCCCGACCATCGATCTGGTTTCATAACTAGCGGTAACACAGTTAGTCGTTGTAATAAGAACAAAAAAAAATACGTCAGCTCTTGTGGGATTTCCTGATCTGAGGAACAATCTTGAGCCAGGTTGGTCTTTTCAAATTCAATATACGAACAACACCGCAACTCCCTATCGTTTTTTACATAAAAAGAATAGTTGACTCCGACAATGTCATCACTTCACCTCTTTCCAGCTAAAAATATCTCTCTTCCCTTATGTACCCTTTTGGCAGCTGCAAGAATTATTTGAACTGTCAAGTACTGACAACAGGAAAAACAAATATTTAATGAAAAAATATTTAATGAAAAGTTTGGAAAAAACTGCAAGAAAATATTTAAAGAAATATTTAAAGAAGTATTTGACAGCTGCAAGAAATATTGGCAACTAGAAAAAAAAAACATTTGAAGAAATATTTGACCACTGGAAGAAACATTTGCATAAATATTTGACAACTGTAAAAAATATTTGACAACTGGAAAAACATTTGAAGAAATATTTGACAACTAGAAAAAACATATGAAGAAATATTTGACACCTGGAAAAAACATTTGAAGAAATATCTGACAACTAGCAAAAACGTTTGCATAAATATTTGACAACTGGAAAAAAAACATTTGAAGAAATATTTGACCACTGGAAAAACATTTGAAGAAATATTTGACAAGTGGAAAAAACATTTGCATGAATATTTGACAACTGTAAGAAATATTTGCCAAGCGGAAAAAAAATTTGAAGAAATATTTGACAAGTGGAAGAAACATTTGCATAAATATTTGACAACTGTAAGAAATATTTGACAAATGTAAAAAAAATTTGAAGAAATATTTGACAACTGTAAGAAATATTTGCATAAATATTTGACACATGCAAGAAACATTTGCATAAATATTTGACAACTGTAAGAAATATTTGACAAGTGGAAAAAAAATTTGAAGAAATATTTGACAAGTGGAAGAAACATTTGCATAAATATTTGACAAGTGGAAAAAAAAATTGAAGAAATAGTTGACAAGTGGAAGAAACATTTGCATAAATATTTGACAACTGTAAGAAATATTTGAAAAGTGGAACAAAAATTTTAAGAAATTTTTGACAACTGGAAAAAAAAACATTTGCATAAATATTTGACAACTGTAAGAAATATTTGACAAGTGTAAAAAAAAAAGTATTTTTGAAGAAATATTTGACAACCGGAAAAAAACATTTGCATAAATATTTGACACATGCAAGAAACATTTGCATAAATATTTGACAACTGTAAGAAATATTTGACAAGTGGAAAAAAAAATTGAAGAAATATTTGACAAGTGGAAGAAACATTTGCATAAATATTTGACAACTGTAAGAAATATTTGACAAGCGGGAAAAATTTGAAGAAATATTTGACAACTGAAAAAAATATTTGCATAAATATTTGACAAGTGGAAAAAATTTGAAGAAATATTTGACAAGTGGGAAAAAAATTTGAAGAAATATTTGACACAAGCAAGAAACATTTGCATAGATACTTTACAACTTGAAAAATCGTTCGAAGAAATATTTGACCACCGGAAAAAGCATTTGAAGAAATATTTGACAACTGGCAAAACGTTTGAAGAAATATTTGACAACTGGAAGAAATTTTTGACAGCTGCAAGAATTATTTGCCTTGTCATGTACTGACAACAGGAAAAAATATTTAATGAAAAAATATTTAATGAAAAGTTTGGAAAACTGCAATAAATATTTAAAGAAATATTTAAAGAAGTATTTGACAGCTGATCTTTTTACCTACAGGTTGGAACCTTTGAGTAGGACTGGGAAAAATTTTGGGACCATCTTTGCTGATTGGAAGAAAATTTTTCACTAAAGTTTGAAAATTGTAGGACAAAAAAAGTAGATAACCGTTTGATAACTGGAACAAATACTTAGTTACATTTATTTAATGTATCGCGAACCGTGTATCAATTTCACGGTTGTTTGTTTCACGGTCATCCAGACTGGTCACTTACCCGTAGTAGAAACATTAATCCAGTCAATAAAAACCCGTTGACAGAGTTGTTCGAAAAAACGCGCGAAATTCGCGAGTACCTATCTAAAGAGGTTAAGGTTCCAGTAGTCGAAATGTGAGAGTGTCAATGGCAAAGATTGAAGAAAACCGATAGAGCAATCGATCGTTTTCTGACGATGTTCACCCCAACGCCAATTGCACACTCAACCCCCACGAACCTAACTTAACCCAAAACATGCCATGTAACTTTCTAATTTAATTCATACTTTGTCTCGCAATATATACTTCTATTTATAAACCTTGGTATTTGTTATATTTATCTATGTTGTAAAATATATATTGTATGTATGTTGTGTATATATATATATATATATATATATATATATATATATATATATATATATATATATATATATATATATATATATATATATATATATATATATATATATATATATATATATCTATATATATGTTGTAACACCTGAATAATGAAACATAACAACACACTGCTGAGTCATACACTTAAAATACCAGCACAAACATTTTTCACATAGACAACACGTCAACTATCGATTCGTTTTTCGACTAATCAGCCCTCTGTTAGCGCGCAACAAGTCTGGACACGTTTCAAAAACCAGATTAAACTAGTTTTCCTTCATATAAATAGACACTTGGGAGACCAACGCCCAGACACTCACGTTCACACCTCACTGAAGATGACTACCCCCGGAACGGTTCCCACAAACTGGGTGTACGTGCGTAGAAGTGATGAAATGCTTAAACCGTTGGATAGTGGGATGAAGGTCGCATCTGTAAGATTTACCGAGGCCAGCATTTACTACACGTCCGAAAATACTTTGGTGAATCACATCTGAAGTTTCCTACCAAAACCGGCATTGCGTTGACTCGCTCTGAATTTGAACATCTGCTGGCTTTACAGGGTGAAATCCTCGCCGAATTTGACCGACTACAGTTACCAAACACAAATACCTGTCCTACTACTTGTAACAGTAACACGTTTGACCACCACATCAACTCCAGTTGTTATTAACCAATATTCCCAGAATCGAGTTGGTGTCTTAACACCACCCCTTGTACCCCTACATCAACTCCAACCATAGATAATCACCCGGCTGCTGCCTTTAATCTACAACCACCACCGAAACGGCAAAGAGCTACAAAGCGTCTGACACTAGAGATTTAGATTGACATTTCGTATTCTTTAAAGAACTCATTAAATATATTTATACAATTAAAAAACCTTGGTATTTGTTATCTATGTTGTAAAATATTGTATAAATGTTGTCTACATGTTGTTATATATATATATATATATATATATATATATATATATATATATATATATATATATATATATATGTTACAAGAGGATATATGATTTGTAGCAACTAGGTAGTAAGCTCGGATAAAAGTTGCACATTTTAGTTGTTGAACTGCAATAGAGATATATTATAGTTTTTGCTTTACGATGTTGAAAGCGAGGAGCATAATTTGCGTAGTTTTAATGTGACGTGTCGCGTTGGTAAGGTAGCACGTGACAACATTGTATTTGTACCCATATGTTGTTATATTTGGTCCTAGACGGACGGAAGTTTTTGAAGTCTCCCAGTAGAAGGATATTTATATCAAGGATTTTCTTGATGAATAGGTATTTGGGTCAGCCTATACTTGGTGGATACAATATTATATCTCAGTAATGAACGGGATTTATGTTCGAAGAGGAGAATGTATTTTCGGGAGCAATCTTAATGGAAAGTATCCAAGAAGGTCACCTTAGTCGCGTAAGTTGAGTTGTTCGATACCGGATTGCCTATCTAGGAATCACGAGTAAATAGCTTGACTGTACCACGACTGAAGGAAGTGACGAATTATGATGTATTAATTGAATTCTGATGAACTGCATTTTATTTGGATGTGATGTGCTATTAAATTGTACTCTGTTCGGACTCTGAACACCACGGACTTATCAGTTGATATTATTGAAAGTTCAGACTATTGACCCACTATTCATGTTTGTCAGCACGGCATTAGAAGCTCTACCATTTGAAGTATTTATCAAAACTAATATTACAACGAAACAGTGATTATAAACCGGCACACATGGAAGTTAGCAGAGAATACCATAACAAACGGTGGCAACAACCAGAATAAAACTAATAACAATGGAACAATGAAGCACGATACAATCTGTGTAAGTGGTGATAATAAGTTTTGTTCATCGGCAGGAAAATCCGATGTAACAAAGAATGGTTGGCCATTGCGGGGATCGAGAATGGTTCGCCAGTCCGTGAATCGAGAATGGTTGCCAGCGCGTGAATCGACAATGGTTTGCTAGCACAGGGACCAAGTTGACAAGCTAACGAAGTAACGAAAAATTTTTTTCTTTAGTCCATGCAAAAGAGTGAGTTCAAGTCAAATGGAAAATAAAGACATTGTATCATTCGATTGGCACAGTGGGCTGATCACCTGCTTGCTAGTTACTCTGATTACGGAAACAACGATAGATTGTTTGGTCTGTTGTTGTCCCACAAAGACGCCATAGGCGTGGTGGAAGCGATAGATTGATCAATTTGTTGTTGCCCTAAGACGCCACTAGGCGTACTGGCCACGGACTGCTTCGTCGGTTGGTGGCTAAGGACGGAAGAAGAAGAAGAAGAAGATCATTCGATTGACCTAGAACTAGAAGTGTTTACGATCGGCTAGCGCTCACGTGACTTGCAGTTAGTGACGTAACACGCCTAACAACGAAAGACTGTACAACGTCACCATTTCATGTCCAAAATCCATAGCAGAAGTCAAGACCTTTCGCAATCTGTATCAAACTTCGATTTACCTTCAAAAATGGACCAAGAACTACACGAATGCTTTCAAAGCCACTAAACCAGCTTCGAGGGAATCCCATCTGTACCATTGACAACTGCCAGCATCTTGCGGGGAAAACTTTCATACGCTAAAAGATAAGTAAACCCAGTAGTGGTCGTTTCAGTGCAAAATGTCGTCCATCGAATTATGTGGGCATATTTAATTCATGCATGTTCTATGTGTCTATCTATCTTCGTATGTTTTTATGTGTATAAGTAGATTTGGTCGCCACAAGCTGACCACAAAGATTCTAATCGATTCTAGGGTAATTGAATATTTGCGAGTTGAATACAAGAGACCCCAAAGAAATAATTTTGGACTCGTTCTGCTTGTTATTGCAAACATTTGATAATTGATGTTAGGTGTATAGTGATGGTAAATTCTGGTGTATTCTCCTGTATTCTATTTCAATTTTTATTCATTTCTGTAATATGTTTGTAACTATTTCGTATTTTCTCCATCTTGCTATAATTTATTTTAATTGTTAATATATGTCTGTTATATAGAGTCCTGTGACGTCATCATTATTTGTACACATGTTTATTAACCCATATTTCGTCACCTTGAACTTCGCTGATACTTCCGAGTTTTATTTGGTTCAAGTAATCATGTTTTAATGTTTGCAATTGTCAATTGTGAAATGTTAATGTCTTGTACAATTTTATTTATGGTTTGTTTTGTCTTTATTGATGTTTAAGCTTATACTCTAATAGGGATAGCTTACCTTAGTTGGGTATTAATATAATAACATATATTTTGATTAATTTTTGAAAAATAAATAAGAGGAACTTGATAATTGCAACTGTTTGCAGTAATGGCCCAGTGCACTAGTGTTTATCCATCATGACTAAGGCATGATGATATAGTATATTGACAAATAACTATAGGGTTATATTTCTTGGTGAATATGAGCATCATGTTAGATATTAAGTAGTATAATTTTATTAAAAATAGTACTACGTTGGCCATTGAGTACACATAAATAATTTAATAATTTTTATTGGTGTTTACAATACATTATTGATTAACTACATAGATCATTGATTTCAGAATGTCTACGTTAGAAACTTTCGTTAAAATAGGGAAAGATTTTTGTTATAAAGGACTAGAACTGAAATCTTTTGCTGAAGAACAACTAGCTATTTATAAACAAGAACAGGCAGATAGAAAACGTGAAGAAGAAGAACGTGAGGCAAAGTTAAAACGTGAAGAAGAAGAACGTGAGGCAAAGTTAGAAAAGCAGAAAGAACTTGCAAAGCAAGAAGAAGATAGAAAAGAGGCAAGAAATGAAATATTAAGAATTGAGGAGGAAAATAAAAAGAAACAAGATGAAATTATAATGCAACAACAAAAGGAGTTGGCACTTATCCAATTGGAGACAGCCAAATTAAAAGCACAATGCGCTACTACTAGCCATGGTGTTAATGCTAATGATATGTCTTCAGCTACACAACATAAAAGTTATTATAACTTTAAACTGCCACATTTCAAACTTAATTATGATAATTTATCATCGTACTTGTCACGTTTTGAACAAGTATGTAAGACTAATAATTTGGATAAATCAGCATGGGCACTTAAACTTCGAGAATTTTTAGATGGTGAGCCCTTGAACGCAACTGAAAATGTAGATCCTACAATAGCTTGTAACTATGATGCCATTAAGGCTTTGCTATTGCGACGGTTTCATTTAGATGAGGAAGGTTGTAGATTAAAATTTAAAAATCTTCAGCCAGATTCACATACAGATTTTTCAGGATTTATATCAAATATACGAGACACCTTCAACAGATGGGTTGAACTTGCGGGAGTGGAAAAATCTTATGATAAATTAGTGGACCTGATACTTAGAGATAAAGTACTATCTTCAGTTAGTCCGCCATTTTTTTCATTCCTACAGGAACGAAAACCACCCACCATTGCGTCCTTAGAAGAGATGTCTATAAATTATTGTTGTGCACATCCTAACGTCAGTTTAGGGAATTCACATACACGAGAACCATTACCAGTGGCATCCAACATGTCGTACCACGGTTATGACAAAGCAAGGACACATAGTCTTAATAGGAACCATTTTTACAAAGGATATAATGATAATTATAATCATGGACAAAATCATTATAACAGCTATAACAATTTTAACCGAGGTAGACAACAGTTCAGAAATCAAATACCTCAATTTAAACCTAAAGATAATTTTCAACAAAAGCCTAGTTGGAATAAATTTGGTATTGACAAATTCAATAATAGTGGTAATCATTATCAGAAGAAGAATGAAAATTTTAAACCACGACATAAAAGTTACAACAGTAGAGGCAATGATAATAATTATTCAGGTGTTCGGGATAGACAACGCTCCATCTCCAGACATCATCAACAGTTTACACATAACACAGGGGCAGCATTGACCATGAATGCATCTCCATGTAATAACAATGTTGACACTCCAACACATTCTTCATCTGCATGCTATGTCATTGATAATAACGTGGCAAATGTTTGTCCACAATGCCATACTATTTTTCAGAAATCAAGTCAGCCGACAATACAGGTTACACAACCTACTCCTGCTATTTGTCTAACGGCTAACGATGGAACTGGGACATTGATTTTTAACAAGGGAATCCTGGATGGAAATATTATTTCTATTTTAAGAGACTCCGGATCCACCACCATTGGTATCCGTCAATCCTTAGTGCATCCACGTTATGTTACTAAAGAGTTTGTACGCTGTATTACTTTCGGAGGGACAGTGGAATATTATCCAACTGCAATTATAGAGGTTAAAACTCCATTTTTTTCAGGGAAAGTTAAAGTTTGTTTACTTCAGAATCCGGTTGCAGATTTGACAATCGGACGTATACATGGCAGCAAAGACTGTACTCCCGAGGAAATATTGGAATGGGAAAGAGTGAACTTGTATGCAGCCAATACAGTGACAACAAGAGCTCAAGCTCACGAGTTGGAAAGGAAGGATACTACAGCCACTAAGTGATGGAGTACTCTAATGATATACCTACCTCCATGATTGAAAGAGAGTCTTTTGCTCGCAAACAAAGAGAAGACAACTCTTTGAAGAAATTTTTTGCATTAGTGAACAAACATGATGATATTACGGTTAAGAATAGAGCTAAACATTGGTTCACTATTCATAATGATATTTTGATTCGAAATAGTGTTGACAAAGATAAGGTAAAACATCAGGTCATAGTACCATCGTCGTTAAGGACATACATACTACGGCATGCACATGACTCCCAATGCGCGGGTCATATGGGCTACACTCGAACACGTTCACGAGTGTTGTCATCGTTTTTCTGGCCGGGAATTTCACGAGACGTATCTTTATACGTACGTTCCTGTGTGACTTGCCAGGAAGTTAAGTCTCGTGGAGCTTTTCATAATGCCCCCATTCAGGCCAGTGAAATATCAGTTCGTCCTTTCGACAAGATGGCAATAGATATTATTGGTCCTATGTTACCAACTGCCAGAGGGCATAGGTACATATTAACGTGTATTGACCTATGTACACGATGGCCAGAGGCCATACCTCTGAAACATATTACAACAGCTGATATATCTGATGCTTTGATATTAATATTTTCTAGGCTTGGGTTTCCAAGAAAATTACTTTCGGACCATGGACCACAATTTGTGTCTGATACAATGAAGGATGTAATGAAGACACTAAATATAGAAAGAAGTCTCAGCAGTGTTTATCATCCGATGAGTAATGGGTCCGTTGAGAGGCTCAACCGTACTATTAAACAACTTTTACATAAAGTTACGGTAAACAATCCTCAAGATTGGGACAGAGCTATTCCAGCTGTGTTGTTCGCTTACCGAGAAATTCCGCATGAGCAGACCGGTTTTTCTCCGTTCGAGTTAGTGTTTGGTGCTCCTCCAAGAGGCCCAATGGGACTCATTAAAGACTTACTACTCGACTCTGAGATGACTCAGGAAACACAGTCATCTTATGAATACGTTATTAACTTACGTAAAAAAATCATAGAGGCTTGCCGCATGGCAACAGCTTCATCAGAGACTGCGAAGGAGAGAGCTAGACAATTTCAAAACAAAAATAGAAGACTCCGCCAGTTATTTCCTGGTGACGAAGCATATGTACTACTTCCACAAAAGGGTAACAAATTATTAATTGCTTGGAATGGACCATACAAAATAGTAGATAAGATTTCTGACGTCGACTACATATTAGACATAAAAGGTCAGAAAAAAATTTATCATATAAATATGTTGAAAGAGTTCTTTACCCGTCCACTTCATCTACAGTCTATCTTCCACGACTTAGACGACAAATCAGTTAATTCTTATCAATACTCTAGTCTTTCTGTAATTCAGGAAGAAGAAGCATCTTTTCCTGAGGTTGAAATGTCTTTTCCTATACCGGAACTGCAATCTTCAGAATCTTGGAGGGATGTTGCTATTTCACCTTCACTTACTTCAGATGAAAATAATTCCATTACTAAACTCCTAGAAACCTACTCTGATGTTCTGACGGATATACCTGGTCGAACTTCTATCATTTCTCATGACATTATACTGAAGGACAGTACTCCTATAAAACTTCGTCCTTACTCTGTACCTATCCATTTTCAAGATAAAACATCTCAAGAACTTAAACAGATGTTAGCATTAGGAATTATCGAACATAGTAACTCGCCATTCGCTTCACCACTAGTTATTGTAAGAAAAAAAGACAATAATATACGATTATGTGTAGATTATAGGAAACTTAACGCTCAAACTGTACCAGACAGTGAACCTCATCCTTTGATTGACGATCTACTTATTCGTCTTTCATCTGCTAGATATTTCACAAAAATTGACTTAACCAAGGGATATTGGCAGATTCCCTTAACTGAACAAGCAAAATATTACACTGCATTTTCGACTCCACAAGGTCTATATCAGTGGAATGTCATGCCTTTTGGGCTAATGAATGCGCCTGCAACGTTCATTCGCATGATGCGAAGAATTTTAGCTTGCAGAACAGACATCATCACTTATATTGATGACATCTGTCTGTTTAGTCATTCCTTTGATGAACATGTCATTGGATTAGGTTCAGTATTAGATATTTTAAGAACTAATAACTTAACTGCCAGACCTAGCAAAATGCAAATAGGTTTTCAAGAAATAACATTCCTGGGACATATAATAGGGGCTGGACAAATAAAAACTATTCCTCAAAATGTGTCTAAGATTTTACAGCTATCAGTTCCACAAACAAAAAAACAAGTTAGGAGCTTGTTGGGTTTAGTACAATATTATAGTAGGTTTATTCCTAACTTGTCAACAATTACGGCTGTCTTGTCTTCGTTACTGAAGAAAGATATGCCTACAAAAGTTCTGTGGACAACAGACTGCCAGACAACTTTTGACAAAATAATATCTCTCTTCTCCAGGCAACCTATTCTTAGGTTACCAGATAGTAAAAAAATGTTTATACTCCGTACAGATGCGAGCAATTACGGATTGGGAGGTACGCTATTGCAAGAACACGACGGCGTCCTGCACCCTACTCTTTATATATCCAGAAAACTCACCGAGACAGAGCGAAACTACTCGGTGATAGATAGGGAGCTATTGGGAGTCGTATGGGCAATACAAAAACTAGAGAAATTCCTGCTGGGCGCTCCTTTTGTCATACAAACTGACCAACATGCTGTAGCATCACTTAGAAAAGCCAATCATAAGAACGCCAAACTTGCTCGTTTTTCAATCCTGCTTCAGCCATTTAATTTCACCATCGAGGCAATTCCAGGACATGAGAATATAGTCGCTGATATTCTATCCCGCAATCCTTTGCCATATAAGAAGGGAACATAAATAACTCATGGAACCAGAACTTGGTGATGAAACTGACACTTGTTGAATGTTCTGCAAGAGTTTACAAACTTACAAAATTCCAGGTCAAACAAGTTGACAAAGAAGAAGTCTACGCACATTCAAAGTTGTAACAATCCGAGTAGAATAATCACATAACATTGACAACGTTGTGAATATGTGCACGGACTTTGGTTAGTGTCCAATCGTGACTCAGTCGAATTCAAATAGGATACATTCAAGATGAAAAGTGAAAATAGGAACAAAGTGACATACAGATATATTTTCATATACTTTCGTCGGAATGATAACGTGATATTCTTGGAACTTTACGAAAGAAGGACAACGTATTTCTTGGGAATGACATTACTTAATAGTATTATGATTAAATAATATAATAATAAAAGAAGTAATATACATACAGCAAAACACAAATAGATAAAATAGTTATGCTAGCTAATTAATTGTTTCATTTTTATATGTATGTATGAACTTACTTTAACATAATATTAATATATAGTAATTCTATATTGTTAATTCACATACTAAGTTAGTTATAAGTTACGTTTATTACATCTATTATATTCTAGTCTATTAACTTACTTTTACTTTCTTTTAATACATTATTAACTACTCTCTTACTTTTCTTACAATTTTTCTTTTCTTTCCTTAGCTATTAATTCTTACTTTCCTTTACTTAGGATAAATTATATTCTATAAGATACTACACAGTCTACATTTAGTTAATATTATGACTCATTAATTTATACTATAATTTTAATTACCATTTTCTATTCGTACTAATTAAGTTAGAACTTTCTTCACAGACATAAGTATTTATAAATTAGTCACGGTTTGATAGTTGACATTTCTTTCTGTTGACATGGACTTAAATTTGACTACGATCTTCGACGATAGTACGTGATTCGTAGATCGATAATCTTTAACATTTTTTTCACATACCCATAATTTAAAAAAAAAAAAAAATCTATAGTCTAGATTTTTTTTTTAACCCCGTCGGCCAAGGGAATGTTACAAGAGGATATATGATTTGTAGCAACTAGGTAGTAAGCTCGGATAAAAGTTGCACATTTTAGTTGTTGAACTGCAATAGAGATATATTATAGTTTTTGCTTTACGATGTTGAAAGCGAGGAGCATAATTTGCGTAGTTTTAATGTGACGTGTCGCGTTGGTAAGGTAGCACGTGACAACATTGTATTTGTACCCATATGTTGTTATATTTGGTCCTAGACGGACGGAAGTTTTTGAAGTCTCCCAGTAGAAGGATATTTATATCAAGGATTTTCTTGATGAATAGGTATTTGGGTCAGCCTATACTTGGTGGATACAATATTATATCTCAGTGATGAACGGGATTTATGTTCGAAGAGGAGAATGTATTTTCGGGAGCAATCTTAATGGAAAGTATCCAAGAAGGTCACCTTAGTCGCGTAAGTTGAGTTGTTCGATACCGGATTGCCTATCTAGGAATCACGAGTAAATAGCTTGACTGTACCACGACTGAAGGAAGTGACGAATTATGATGTATTAATTGAATTCTGATGAACTGCATTTTATTTGGATGTGATGTGCTATTAAATTGTACTCTGTTCGGACTCTGAACACCACGGACTTATCAGTTGATATTATTGAAAGTTCAGACTATTGACCCACTATTCATGTTTGTCAGCACGGCATTAGAAGCTCTACCATTTGAAGTATTTATCAAAACTAATATTACAACAAAACAGTGATTATAAACCGGCACACATGGAGTTAGCAGAGAATACCATAACAAACGGTGGCAACAACCAGAATAAAACTAATAACAATGGAACAATGAAGCACGATACAATCTGTGTAAGTGGTGATAATAAGTTTTGTTCATCGGCAGGAAAATCCGATGTAACAATATATATATATATATATATATATATATATATATATATATATATAGATATATATATATATATATATATATATATATATATATATATATATATATATATATTGTATGACTAAGAAACAACACACTGCTGAGCCATACACAATACAACCGCACAAAAACCCACACCCACCAGCTACACCCCAACACACACATGGGTCGGCACCCCCGCCAGCCAAAGTCAATACCCACTCCCTACCCACACCTACCAGCTAACGCCAGTAATTAACTACAACATACTTATCGCTACTAACTACCCCCGCCATTATTGATCTAATATTTTTCCTTATATAAAAGCCCGCTCCACCACCGTTATCGCTTGGTCTTGGATCTATCTACCCCCATTACCCCAACTCCAATTGCACACTCAACCCCCACGAACCTAACTTAACCCATAACATTCCTTGTAACTTTCTAATTTAATTCATACTTTTATATATTTGTTCTGGGCAGAAGCTGTAACAAAAACACTGTGATATTAAATATATACTCCTATTTATAAACCTTGGCCTTTGTTATCTATGTTGTAAAATATATGTATATATATATTGTCTACATGTTGTAAAATATATATGTATATATGTTGTATAAACACTTCCAGCACAATACAACAACACACAACAATTAAAATACCTACACACAACACACCAGACAAACCAAAAGCGATACCACCCACACCACACCGCTTATACATTGTCTTACTCTGGCGCTACACCCCAACACACACCCATGAGTCATCACCCCCGCCAACCAAACCCAATACCCCCCCGCGCACTCATAAATCAACACCACACCACGCTCATTAGCCATATTTCTCTATAAAACTCATACTAAGCGAATTTATCGATTTTTTATATTTTCCTCTTTATCTCAAGAGTGCAGGATTTTATCGATTTTTTATGTATGTTGTATATATGTAATAGTCCCGTACTAGCAGAGGTGATAGTGATAGCTATTTGAGAGGAAGGTGTAAGAAATAGTTCCTGTTTCACGAGGAGAAATGGTGTAAGAGAAAGAACAGTCTTGCATTGAGTAAGTGCTCTAATCCAGCCTATCTTTTACGACCCTTTGTGGCCACGCTGCCATGCAGGCCGTGTGAGTTGATCAGGATTTTTGTTGGTGGGATATCTGGTTTTGTAGAATTTCGGTTTTTCCTGGGGAGGTCTCTGGGGTACAGTTTCTCGTTGGTTATAGTGATGGGAAGAATGGGAAGACTGCTCTATATTATTTTTCCGAGAAGGCTCATCTGTCGGTTTGCGTTTTGTGCTGGGAAGCTCGGCCAACGCATTTACGTAACGTTCCGCCTTATTGAGGATGTCATCCAACTTTACTGCGCCTTGTTCAGCTAAGAATCTACGGGTTCCGTTCGATAAAGTGGTTTTCATTGTTTCTGTAAGAACAAGTTCCAGAAGTCTATTTAAAGTAGACGCACTTTCTCACTTGGTACAGATTCAAATTACACTACCCTCACGTACACACAATTTTTGTGACAGAAATATGTACAGACGTGAAAACAGATAAACTATGGATCACATATATGGGCAGGGGTTTTGACCAACACTATAGCTTAAGGTTTATTTAGTTTATTGTCACTAGAAATATCGCAACATCAAGAAAAGCATTACATCAATACATTTTGGTTTACATAAGAGAAATGAAAATATAAATCTCTTGTATAAGGAAACTAGGAAAGATCCCAACAGAGGTAATTTACCCAAAAGATCAAAATAATTAACAATGGGAGTAGGGAGTAGTCAGGACGGGTAAAGACTAAGTCCTTGATTTAACCTATCCCGTGAACACTCAGATTAGTGTGAGATAAAAATAAAAAGAAGAGGGTATATTAGTAGTAACTTAAGAAATAAGTTTCTTTCGTTTCGTTCACTCACTACCCATATACAGTGGCCCACTTTCAGATTTGCTTACCCCACTGTCGACGCTGCATACATTCCATGGAATTTAAATCAAACAGGTATTAAGACTATTCGCAGTCATATTATTGGTCAAGTTCAGCCCCAGACTCTCTGGTTACGCTAACTGCTTTTTTTCCGGGAGTCGCTGAATTGATGCGTTGATTTATTTTTCCTGGATATTCCTCTTCTTACTGTAGGTATTGGTTTGGGATACGTTTTTTTCTATGTGGTGGCACTGTCCTGGAAATTTATAAGTTAATATATTGTTCCGGTGTGGTTTCGCCTCCAATGGCTGTGACTCTCTCTGTCTCAATGAAATGTGTAAAGACAGAATGTTACTCCTAGGCTGTTCTCAGAGGGAAATGGCCGAGTATGACCCGTGAATTCTCTCGAGTATAATTCCTTGGTAAGAAAACTTTACTGTCAAATGGTTTAGAAAAAATAATGCTGTAAGTTCTGCCACATCAGGCCAGTAATAGTTATATGTATCTAGATGGAAAAATCTTCTGGTAAAGTCCAGTTCCAGTTATCATTTAAATTTTAAATTGTAGTGTTCTGGTTATTTAACCACTCTCATGGATGGAGAAGGTGGACCGCACAGGGTCACGAAATCAGATTTCACAAACAATGTCTGGATGTTTAGGAACACAAGATCGTAATGCCATAAGACATAAGACCACAAACCCCCTGGATCGCAAGGGTATGACCAGCCTACATGTAAAAAATAGATAAACATGTAATCATAATATCATCATATCCTAACACACGCGTTATTAAATTAAATTTAATTCCACAGGTGTCTAGCTAATCTCATCGCTGTTAACACTAGATATGAACACTAGTCACTTAAAATTTACACATGATGAAAAATAAAAATAAATGGTATTTCGAAAATTATCAATCGCCTAGGGCTTATAATTATTTAAGTCTCTCTTACTGGGGAATAACAAGAAATTAAATTACGTTTACGGCTGGAGAAAATTTAGTTATAAGTTTATTTAATACGTTATTCAACTTAACACAGAATCCCAGGGAAATATAATGAAAAACTGTAACGATTAAAATCACTCAAAGTTCTAATATATACGAGGGGAGTTCAGAAAGTAATGCATCACATCGTTTTTCTCAGGAGCTGTTTATTCAAAAAGCATGAAATTTATACACAATATACATGGATATGTCATGTAAACATCGGTATTATTCAACATAATCCCCATCAACTTGTACGGCTTTATGCCAGCGCGAAACAAGTGCATGTATTCCTTGCCCGTACCAGATTTTGTCTTGATCATGTAGCCATTTCTTTGCTGCATGAATCACTCCTTCATGATCTTCAAACCTTATCCCACGGAGTGCATCTTTAAGTGGACTAAATAGATGAAAATCAAGAGGGTGCCAAATCGGGACTATAGGGCGGATGGGGTAGTACAGTCCAACCCAATTTGGTGATTGCTTCCCGTGTTGCCAGACTTGTGTGAGGTCGCGCATTGTCGTGAAGGAGAAGCAGGTCTGCGGGATTCTTGTGCGGCTGAACTCTGCAAAAATGTTGATTGAGTTTTTTCAATGTCTTAATGTAAGCTTGTGAATTGATTGTCTCTCCTCTTGGCATAACTTCCACAAGAATCACACTTTCAATGTCCCAAAAGACAGTGATCACATAGCTGAAGGAATTGTCTTGAATTTCTTTCTTCGTAGTGATTGCGGATGATGCCACTCCATTGACTGTCTGTTTGTCTCAGGTTCAAGATGATGTGCCCAGGTTTCGTCACCTGTAACGATCTTATGGGACATAACCGTAATCAGATGCAGGACAAATTGAAAACACTCGATGAGAGGTCACAGCAATTGGGTCTGAAAATACACAGGGAAAAGACAAAAATAATGAGAATAAATGCAGGTAATGATAACAGGGTTGAACTTGAAGAAACACCAATTCAAGATGTAGAATCATACACATATCTTGGCAGTAATATAGACAAAGTTGGAGGGACAGACAGCGATATCAAAATAAGAATACAAAAGGCAAGAGGAGCTTTCATTGCATTGGGAAATATATGGAGATCAAGAGAAATCGGATACCACACGAAAATAAGAATCTTCAACTAAAATGTGAAGTCAGTCCTATTGTATGGCTCTGAGACATGGAGAACAACAAAGACAACAACCAAAAAGCTACAGACTTTCATAAATGGGTGCTTGCGTAGAATAGAGGGATTAAAATGGTATGACAAGGTTACCAACGTGGAACTGATGACAAGAACTAGACAAGTGCCAGTGGAACAAGAGATGAGAAGAAGACGATGGCGATGGATAGGACACACACTGAGGAAACCTGTTGATAGCATTACAAGGCAGTCCTTGTTCTGGAACCCCCAGGGCAAGAGAGGCAGAGGAAGACCAAGAAGTACATGGAGAAGAGAGTTGGAAACAGAGGTGAAAATGATGAGGAGAACATGGAAAGAACTTGAGATGATGGCACGGGACAGGAGGACTTGGCATGTGTTTGTTGAAGGCCTATGCTCCTTTGGGAGTGGAGGGTTATGAATGAATGAAACGATCTTAGCCAAAAAGTTCTCTCCATCAGCATTGAAACGCTCCAACAATTCAGAAGAAATTGCTTTCCTTTGCAATCGGTGGTCATTTGTGAGACTTCGATGAACCCATCTTGCCCAAACCTTAGAAAATCCGAGAGTTTTTATAACTGCATTTGCACTACCAATGCTGACTGACAGCTGTAAGGCCAATTGTTGAGTAGTGATTCACCTATCAGTAAGAATAATGCCCTTAGCGCATTTCGACATTTCTGCGTTGGTGGCTGTGGCAGGACGTCCACAGCGCGGCCGATCAAGCAGCTCCGTATCTCCACTTCCTGATTCTTTGATTCTCTGAACCCGGCGACTGACTGTACTCCTGTCGACTGCAAAACTTCCATACACATCACATAGACGCTTGTGAATATTCACAACAGTTTCCTTCTCTGCAACGAGAAATTCTATCACAATTCGCTGCTTATAACGCAAGTTGCTAACACGCTCCATTTCAACGGTTTAGGGCAGCCGTATTATTTGGCCGGTTGCGGTGCAATTTGGTGCACACAATTGGCACATGCCATATTTGAAGTGTGCAAAATGTTATGCTTCTATCTTCATTATTAGCTGAGAAAAACGATGTGGTGGATTACCTTCTGAACGCCCCTCGTATATTATTACCGCAACACAGGAAAATGAACTCTCCACGAATCTAAGTAATTCTCTGTAAAAAAACTCCAAGATGTCGAGCTAGAATATCAACAATTCCTGAAGCAGACTGATAACTGAATTTTTAAGAGATGGGTATATATATATATATATATTAAATGGGTAAACATCGTTAGCTACATGCGAGATTTATCGCCTCTGCCCGTTTATTGGGAGAATCTGCGGTCGATTCCTGAATGAAAGCTATTTTTCACGCTTATGCCGACCGCAGACTCTTCGCTAGCGAACGGATTTGCTTTTGATCTGGCGTCTCTCACTATAGCTAATTAAGTTCCGAACAAACGGATGTGGGGGGGGGGTGTAACTGTGATTATCTCCCCTTTCCTCAGATTAATTCCACCTGACCAATGTAACTACTGAAAGTACGTCTTTTGACTTAACGTCCTTGATATTACCATTAGACGACTCATTCTCTGATCTGTCCCTATTTCAGCGATTGCCCAATCGTTCGCGTGATAATACAGTTAACGGCTCTGGACTAGCTAATAGGTCTGTTTGTAAACATTCCTAGTATCTGTAAGACATAGAGAAAAAGAAAATAGGCGTGGTTAAAATAGAAAAAAGCCCGATTAGCGAAAGGCATGGCTTATGCGTAATTTAACTTGCATGCTTAATTAGGAAGCCTGTGGGAAACCACGTTTGAGCGATTTGGTTGAAAAAAGAATGAGGGGTGCCGATGAGAATAAAGTGGATCGATGAAGGTGCTCGATTTTCATGTCACAAAGTGTTACGAAGACATTATTTGTGATAATATAGGGAGTTGTAGTGCATTCATTACCGCGAATCGACGGATATGCCAATTCCATATTTGGAAAGTGACCTTTCAAATAACACGCATAATTTTCCTGTGAGAAAATTTTTTGAATAGACCCCATCAAACTACGCATGATTGTAACTATTGGCCGGCATGTGACAAAACTGGGTCACCCCTATCGATCTTTGTTTCACTCTGACAGTATCGGTACATTAGTGGTACTGATTTTTATTATGTGCTTTCAATTATCGCACTTTTCTTTATTTCTTTCTTCGTTTTTTTTTCTGCTAAGTAGCAGATATGTGAGTATTGTTGAATTGCTTGACACTCCCTGTTGGTGATAATAATCACATTTCCTTTGCACTACCCAGATTTGCTGAGATAATTACTCGCAGTCGCATGGGAGCGGCACAGCTTGGCTAAGATTAGCACAAGATCTCGTGTACGCGGCGGAAACTTATGACATAAGTGTTTCCTGTCCTACTTGTTATGACAAGAGAACTTTCTGATAAAGTAATGATGGTTACATTTTGAACAAGCTGTTGTATGAGTTTACCGATCTGTCTGTACGTTTGTACACACTGGCATCGGACATCTTATTACCATATATGGGAGAGTTGACCTCTGCCTTACGTTCAAAATTATCCGATTTCGGAATATTTTGAAATTACCCCATAACCCGCCCGTTTGAATATGATTGGAGGTTTTTGATAGCTCATAACAAACGAACGCTTGGGAAGGCAGGGAATATAATCTGATCATATTCTCAAGCTATTTCACTTGAGAAATCGCTCGCCAAGACACCAGACTGCAACAGTGAAGAATTAGAATTCAGAATTCCTTCTTAAAATACCGGACATCTTTTATTGGAGTATTTATCAGGACTTACAATATAGCCCAGTAAATCTCTAACATTTTAAATAAGGAAACCGGGACTGAGGAATACGAAGTCAGAGAGGGGAATTATTAAATTAACGACACCCCAGACGCGTGTAAGAGGCCGATTCAAGTCTCTTTTATTCATCTAAGCATAAAGCCTGAGAGCCAGGATTGGCGTAAGTTGTTATTTACATTTCATATTTTATTACTAACATGTGAACTAACATATATATATATATATATATATATATATATATATATATATATATATATATATAAATATATATATATATATATATATATATATATATATATATATATATATATTTATATATTTATATATATTACCATGTGAATTTTAATATGTGAAACTCGCTTGTAGATGTCAGTCATTTAAGGCTGGCAACCTCAGCGTATAGAATGATGATTCATGAACCATCACTGCACGGGATGGGGATTGCTTTAATGTTAGTTTCGTAAAGAGATCTAACAGCATAAATTAGTTCCAGGTTCCCTATGGAGCAGGGAGGGAAAGATGAAAGAAATGATGCACATTCTAAGTACAATACTTACATTTTCAAAGCATTGTAAATGTCCCTATAAACATAGTCACTTTAAAATTAATGTAAGTTTTCAAGCTTAAACCAGTGTAAATGTCTACGTGAAAATATTCATTTTAAAGTAATGAAAGTTTCAAACTTTTCAATCAGTGTAAACATAAATGAAAACATATTCAATTTATATTGTGAACACTTTTCAATCAGTGGAGATGTATATGTAAACGGACTCTATCTGTATTATTAACCTTTTCATTTAAATATAAAGTAACTATGAAAAGTATTTTATTTAAATGTAAAGAAAGTTTTATCCCGAGGGATTAAATTTAATTCTCATCGAGGGTAAAGTCTGAGTAATTGGGATGGTGGTATAGGAAGATAGAAACCCATAACTGTCGGGTGGAAAACGCCATACTCAGGAGAACGTTTCGTTCTATTCTTTTCCCATAGTTATTGGTGGTACCAGCAGAAAATACTATCTCTGGAACAAGAATGAACAGTGGCCTAAGCTTTAAGACGAAGGACCCACGTGGTAGACTCCCCGTGACATTTCTTGGAAACGAGCTACACCCGACAATATTGATCAGGGACGAGCGTGAGCAGAGTGAAAAGAACCAACCCATAAGAAGGAGCAGAACCGTCATTGGCAGCTAAGTTCAAATTTATGCTGCCACTTGAACTTCTTGTAACACTTCACAATCCTTAAAGACCATGATCATAACTTTTCTTGATCCATAACTTTTCAAATTATTTTCCAATTGTTAAAACCTAAAGTGATTATTAAATTTTGTTATTTGTAATCTTACAAATTTTACTTCGATTTAATCATTTTAAAGTTACTGCATGTTTGTCTCAGTCAAATTACTACACACACTCTAAACAGAGCTATACTAGAATAATAGAATTCTACTGAGTAAATCAGGTGTGGGGGCTTAAACGAGCTGAAAGTATTAAGTGCTTAAATCCTTCATAAAAGCGTCGGCAGAATTACAGAGTTAACATACTCAGCTAAAGCAGTATTGTTCTCACTTATTCTGAATATCTTGTGAAGATTCCCTTTGTAATAGAAGTGTCATCACCCTTCTATCTACATCTCTGCCAAGAGTAATCTTGTGCGAAGGTAGATACATTTGAAGCCCATATTAGATACTCTTGAATTTGGCCTCTGTTGGACCACTACTGCAAAGCAGGGGAGGCAATACCGTCACACGGCATTCGAGATGTAAACATAACAACATTTCTGATTGGAGCCCGGTCTAATAGTAAACAACAATGTGCGTGGGACGAAATATAACCTGACATTTTAGTCGGGTGAAAGCACTGTGAAATTCTACTCGTCAAGAGACCGGCCAGGCAGCCAGAACAAAGAATAAGATCTGAAATCCATTTATCGGACCGGACCTTGTTTGAGCATCTTGATGACTTATATATTTATATATTGACATGTGAATATTAACATGCGAAAACTCCTAGTGGATGTCAAAGTCATACGAGGCTGGCAACCTCTGCATATAGAATGATGATTTCATGAACCACCACTGCGAAGGCTGGTGACTGCTTTATGCAAGTTTCTTATAGAGAACCAAAAGCAGAGGTAGTCCCAAGTTCCATATGGAGCAGGGAGTGAATGGTGAGAGAAATGATGTACATACTTATTATATTGTTAACCTTTTCAACCAATGTAGAGGTAAATGTAAACCTATTTGATCTACATGTAATAAAAGTTTTCCGCTCACTGGGATTAATATTAATTCTCAGAGAGGGTAAAGTTCTGAGGTAGATGGGATGGTGGAACAAAAAGATGGGGGCACATGACTCAATACTCAAGAGAGTATTTGTTTTCTTCTTTTGTGACAATAGTCGATGGTAACAATTAAGTGTACTATCTCTGGAACAAATGAGGGTATAAGTGGCATGAAGTCGACGCTAGACACCATCATCAGACGGCTCTTAGAGACGCTGGACCAGCTTTGTGATCACTCCCTGATTCTTCTTGGAACGTGTCACAACTTTCAGACTTGACCAGTGACGATTAAAAGAGTCATCTATTTGCAAAGAACCAAACATCGGCGGAAGCAGAAACCATCAAGCTATTGGCAGCTAAGTAAAACTTAAAAGCTGCCAAGTGAACTGTCCATTTTTCGAAAATCACAACATCAACCTGTGATGAGTACTTTTTAAAAAGAATTATTCATTTTAAACTGCAAAACATAATTGATTATTAAATTAGTTATTTGTGTATATACAAATTTAACGTTGATTTAATCAATTTGAATGTACTGCAACCGTATGTCTCAGTCATCTTAAATACACTTAAAAAGAGCTACTTAATTAAGATTTCGCTGAATTAAATCAGCTGGGGGCTTGAACGAGCTAATTATTAAACAATTCTTCACAAAAGTTGACGGCAGATACTAAAGTTAACATTGCTGGGACTCACTCAGCATTGTCCTTGCTTTCTGAATATCATGTGAATTCTCCTCGAGGTAGACGCATCATTATCCTTCTATCTACAACTCTTCCAAGAATGATCTTGTGCGAAGGTAAACACCTTTGAAAACACACATTAGAACTCTAGGTTTTGGCCCCCATTGGACCACTACTGCAGAGCAAAGGGGAGGCAACGCGTGACAATCACTCATGCGTTTGTAAAATTCAAACGGTCACTCTCCGTATATGGAATTGATATTTCCGTCAATTCTCGGTAACGATTACCACTACACCTTCTTACATTTATCTTGCTTATAACAAGCCTGTCCGGAAGTTTATTACTGCATTTCCGACGTCTCGGGTGAGTCTGTAATATGCCACCAGATCGATATTTGACCGGTTTTTAGAGACTGAACCCACTTCTGGGGCTGGTGTTGCCAGTGTCGAAGTAGTAAATACAGAGACGGTACCAGATACACATTCATTAAACGCAGAAGTGGAGCGGCTGAGAGCACAGGTGGCTCAATTAGAGGCTAAAATTGATGCGATGTCCCAGGAGCAGAGGAGACGTACCAGGACAGTTCATTGTTTTAGATGCAGAGAACTAGGCCACGTACAGAATCGATGTCCACAGGCATTAAACTAGACCCCTCTTCGGCTGGGAGTCAGGTTACAGAAGGGGAACAGAATGACTCAGATAAAGATGGATAGTGGACGACCGGGATGTGATGTAATGAAAGCAGGAAAGAAAGTCAAAGGCGGCCAGGAATGTAAGGGAAGCAGGAGGCAAACCAGGGCACAGAGGAAGCCTAGGAAAATAAGATGCTTCAATTGTGGAGACTTTTCAGACCACATGGCAGCCAAGTGTCCTCAGGGCCCGCTTCTGAAGCGATGTTTTCAGTGTAAGTCCCCAAGCCATTTGATATAGGTTTGTCCCTCAAAAAGCGCTCTCTCTCTAGGCGTACCGACACCTCTAGGTTGCCGTCACGGTGCAAGCCAAGAGATGGCCGTGGCAACTGTCACCCTAAGGGCGCCATGAAAAGTGGTCGACATTTAGAGGAGGAGACTCATCTAAAACACGTTGAAGGACACGTTTCCAGGCTACGAGAGGCGCACGTAAGAGCAGAGGCACCGTTGCAGAATTTTGCAGCAGTCCGGAAAGAGAGATGTGACATAGTGTCGTGTTCTATTCCACTACAGGTGGGAGAATTGGTGAGGAAAAGAATGCACTACGCTGAAAGGTCCAAAATTCGTGACATGTGGTCAGAAGAGGAGTACATTATTGTTCGTGCTCCCACAATGACCGGGGGTCCATATGTCATCCAACGAACAGATAGAGCGAGTCCGAGCATTAGAGTAACTGGCAACGAACTGAGACGAAGTGAAGACAAAGATGATTCTCCAGATTTGGTAGATACGACTGAAGCGCCTAGCCAAGTGCAGTTGTCGGGACGACAACAAAATCAGGCGGGGAATATGTGACAGCGCCATCGCCATTTTGTCGGTTGTTCTGTACCTCCTACCACGACATAGAATGTGGCAAACTTTTTTAGGTCACATCTAAAAATAGAACATTAGTAATGCCGCTGAAGAAGTAGCAGCCAATCAGAGAAGAGAAGCGTCCAGGCTAGCGCGTCAGTTGAAATTTCTTTATGATTCCAATCGCCTGTCGCGGAGAGAGAACAAGCTATTGAGATCTGAAGTCTAATTCGAGCAAGATCATGCCTAGGACTTAAAGTCTACGAACACTGTCTGGGTGTTCGGTAGTATTAAATGTTGATCTGTATAAGGCTTTGTGTTGCTTGATTGCTAAGTCTGCTGCTGAGAGGGTTGCAAGCAACCAATAATTGCAACCCCTGTCAAACGATCCTTAATAAAATTGTCTTAGTGCATGGGTCTTGGGTGTGAGGTAGCCACATCGACATAAGTTCGACTCAGCCACACCTAGCCCCTGTCACACTAGCCTCCCGGTGAAAATTTGACGTTCACCGCAAACTGGATACACCTTACAGTTGCATACAAAATTTGTATGCTAAACACATACAACCTACTCTGTATTATACATTTTTTTAATAACCAGAAGTGAATAAACTATCGATATATGTAACTTTTTTTTTGTTAATTGCAGAAAAAATAAGCGAGATATAGATGTTGAAAGGTGTTAGCGTCGAGCCAATTCATTTAAAAAAAACCACAAGGTCCTGTGACAAAACGACTGATAATTTATATTTTTCAATCCGCCCCCTTCTCCTTTCTCTTCTAAATTTTTGTTCTGGTTTCACAGGCAATATGTATTTCGTTTTCTTTACATTGTTCTAATGACCCCAGTAACACTATTATTCCCCGACAGACACCCACCCCAAAGCGTGGCTGGGTTTTTTCTTTTCTTTCTTGCTCAATTTAAATGCATCGCTCGATTCTTGGTGGCCAGCGACCGGTGATTTGTGGTAATTTTACCTAAGATGCACCTCCAGTCTGCCAAACTAGAGGAACGCTCTTCGCTTGTAACAGTGTTTTTGACCACGAGCAAGAAATAGATTATTTGAAACGAGCGCCGCTGTCTTACTCAGGTTGGTAGCTTGAGCGGCGCAGCGCGACAACCCTTTGATATCTGGGAAATTCTGTACTTCTCCGTTCAGGGGAGAGAAACGTTCGTTCTGAGACTTTTGTAGTGGACCGTTGATAGCCGGGTATCCCCTTTTCATCTCCGTTCAATGAAGGGAAACTCACGTTCGTTCTTTGGTAGCGGCCCTTGATAGCCGTCGCTTTCTTATGTCGGCTGGCGAGAGATAATGTTATGTCTTATTCAAGGACCTTTCTCGTGTATTTTGTCTTCTGATGTAGACTCTAGAATAATATTATGCTACTCGAGATTACGCTTGTAAAAGCACAGCGACCAAACGCCTGTAAAAACACGCAATTGCAGGTGGCTGGGTTAGCGTCACTTCTTTTTACTTTAAATCTGGATAAGTTTACTTTGTCAGCACACTCGTACATTGTACCAGCAGGTAGATGACCAAATAAGACAGGCACTGTTGGGCACAAAACTAGATTTTCTGTTGCCTTATTCTTATCATCTCGGGGTGAGTTGACATTCTGTAACATAATACATGTTTACTTTTAATATAACTGATAATAGTATGACTTGAATGATTTTTTGGTGATTTCTCCCACCGAAGCTAACAGATACTTAATCAGCGTAGAACTCCTTAGTCGTGTTCAGTGCTTCCAATGGGTTAAGTGGGAAGCTAACGCTGTCATTTCATTTGGGGGAATGTCAGTGGTGTAACTTATTCACAAACACCTGACTAGTGACGGGTATTCACTATTACGACTGGATCATAATAGGTAGTCATTCATTAATTTGTGAGAGAAACTTCTCGTAGTTGGAGGTGGAATTATAATATGCCTATTTGTGTAGTTAGACACAGTTTAGAACTTATACGGCAGTTAACCACCAGCCAGTCAAAGAAGTATATCCTAAGTAAAGTCATCAGGTAATATAACAGCACAAACATTGCCTATGTGGGTATTCCAATTTGGAGATTATTATTTTTATGCCTTTTTCTGTCAACCCCACGGGGCACATACACATTGGTTGTGTAATGTAATTGATGCTAATATTTTATGTAATGTCAAGTAATGATATATTATTAAAAGTACACACTCTTAACGGGAACCACTTGGTCGGACAACCCAAATGTTAAATTGGAAGAGGACTTGAGTAGATTGTTTCTGTCAGCGCACATGCTGAGATGTACATGCGTGTACAAGATATATTAGCCTACGCGGCTGCATGCTGATAATTGATAGAGTGGAATTAACATGAGAACAACGCATGTGGATAAAGACAGCACCGAGATCTACCTAGCAATAATATAATTCCCTAGCGGGGCATAACAGTTTGTTATAACATTGTTAAGATGTTATTTGTTTCTTGCTTGATGTAAAGGTTGTTTGTTTTGGTCTCAGTTCCAGGGTATCCCACTGTTATAGCTGGATCTCAGTCAAGGAATGTAACATTCTCCTCGACCTCACGGTTCCAGTAAGCAACGAACTCCACGAGTTGTCATAACGTACCTGAAATTACTGTGACGATGAAACTCAGCTGACCCTGAAGTATTAGATGATATGGTAGAACCCTCGTAGCATCAGTACCCCCGAATATTGTTGTAATTTTACCGTCAACGGGAATTCTCACCACCTGGGCTCATTAGCAATGCACAACAGAAACGTGGAACTCCACCTGGGCTCATTAATATGAATCAGAGCAGAGTGGACTCGCCACCACGTTTGCTAATTAATATGTAGACAGTTTATCTTCTGTGCATTCTGGACATTGCTTTGTCTAAAGGGGAGGTAAAGCCACGCTTACTGAAACCTCTAGAGCGATTATAAGCAAGCATTTCGCTACACCTTTCTTTCGTACCTGCCTTAAAGGCGTTGCCTAAATCAAACGAAGAAAGCGGCACACGATCTGAGACAATGACGATCTCAGAGCGGACGATGAAGTTTCCTGCTGCTAGGTAACACGGCAGTGTGAACCAGAGGAGAGCGCTGGAATCGCTCGAAAAACGGAACGAACAGGAAAGACGAAGCGGCCAGAGAATTGAATAATCACGGGGACGGGCGGCATAGAACCTCGAATTTTCCCTGAGTTCTTAAAAGGTGTGAAATTCTAACATGTCCCCCCGATCTGTCATTCCATTTCATATATATAGAGACCCTGAAGAATGCAATTTTATCACTCGTTTGCCAGAGATTTACAGAAGCACTAGCTATAGTAAAATCTTGTTAGATTTCCCCTGGATTTTTGGCTATATAGCAGTGAATTCTATTCTGTGCTAAACGGTATAATATATATTAGTTTCTATTGATCAGTGGTCTAGTTCATTCATTTTATTTCACTGGATTTTGTGGTGATTTAAATCTATTAAATTAAACCCATGTCAAAAGTTCCAGTGGTAAATTTAAGGATATATCTATTACATTATTTCCAAAGATAATAGATGCTGAAATGCTTAAATTTTCTTTTAAAGTCGCGAAGGAATTTATAACTAATTAATTAAGTTAAGTTCTATATATATATAGATGTGTGGTTTAACCATTAGACTCGCGAAGTGTTTCTTAATATATATAATTAAATACGCGAGTGTATATAATAGTCTTAACGGTAAATGTATCGCGCTTTAGAATGTTATTTGATTTTTCGGTATGAATTACATGTTTTCTATCTTTCATATTGGGTGATCATAACCTTTGCGTCCCAGCAAAAAAAAATTGTATAGAGTACTCCAGACTCGGTTCTTAAAACCCTCCAGAATTTGATGAGACTGTTTAAATTTTAATCTTGTGGCGATCCTGTTGGAATTCCGCTATCTAAAATTACCAGAAGAAAAGCCAACCCAAGAACAATTTTTACACGCCATCAATTAAATTAAGATTAACTGGAGAAGAACATTGCCAGAGCTATATTTGTATTATTTTACTGCTCTACTGCGAAAGAAAATAGAAATCTTCCGAACACTGACGGTGCATAGTTTCTTCACTGGATTTTAAAACCCTCGAAGTAAACCATACCTCACCGGTCAGTTGTTGTCATCACGCCTTAAGAAGTTTTATCATCAGCGGCGAAATCAATGAGACCACCCCATTTTCACCACCTGTATCCGTGACCGTGCCATCCCATAGAACTTTCCTTTTAACATAACAAAAACAAAGAACACTAAGGCTTCACCTTCAAGCAATTTCGGGACTGTACTAACGCATAAACCTGATAATCTGGGGCTGGACACAGAAGAAAAAGACACTACCTATGTCGAGTGTTTAATTGATGTTTGTGTATTTTCTATGGAGTGTCAGATTCTACGATCGGTAAGTGTGTGTGCGAAAATGAGTGTTGGCCATCACGAGCGTGCATGAATGACATGAGATTTATTTTGCAACCATTTTTTAATTTGCCTACCTGGTAAATACTTTTACTGTATTCCCTGTATTGTTCCTTTAAGTGGGATTTTTTTCTTCTGTTTACCCCCCCCCCCCCCTTCATTTGCTTAGTAAACGGAAAAACAATTCAGAATAACAAGATTTTTTCTACCACCCATACCTAGTATTGTAACACCTCTTTCCAGAGTAATTAAATTTACTGTTGGGTTACATTATCTTTTTTTCTGATAACTACCTATCTTTGGACTGAGTTTATCTTTGTCTATTACAAGCGGGAAGGGCGTATTGGATAGCACTCTTCATAAACCCCCCCCCCCCCTTGTTATATGTATTTTCTGTACTATGATGATTGCCTGTAACATAAAACATGTTGTGATTTTGATTTAAATGATAAATAAACATCATAAAACTTTTCTTACTGTGTTGGAAGACCCAAGCCCAAATTACCCATATTTGTTTACCATAGTTTGTATTCACGTAGCGTCCGTGTGTCTGACGCACCAAATTGGTGTGAGCGCATGTGTGTTTGGAAACTGGCAAATAATTGTTTAGCCAGGAGAGTTTAAGGAGTAGATTGAGAGAAAAGATTGTCGTAAAGGAGTCTGTCCTTACTCTCCCCAGCACTCTGTGAATCAACTATTTACTTCCAAAACCCTTATTATCACAGAGCCTTCACCATCATTCTTCACTCTAAACGGGACCACTATTTCTAAGACTTTTCTCAAAATAAATTTACGACAATTACAACCCTCTTCACATAAGACCTCTAACAGGAATAGAGCTCACGCAGTGTCCAACCAGCAACAGCAAATCTGAAATCGTATTGTGCAGTAGTGATTTACTACGCGCCTATTTAATACAAGTCAGAGATGTAGTGGCATCTAATACCTCATCTTACTCATCGTCGCGAGCTGAATTGAAATTATCATATTGCGTCCTTTCACTGAGGCGCAGTCCCCAACCTCCAGGTCGCAACTCAGACCCAACTGGATCTACTCACCGAGTTTCGTATTTGAGGGACGCCTATTGTATTTTACCGCGCCGGATAAGAGCGCAAGAATCTTGCGGTCGTCCTCCGTTGACCCCCTTGATTTGTTAGGTCTTCTCGTCAGTACAGATTCTGCGTGTAGTAGTAAGCAGAATGTAGACAAAGTTAATATACAGCCCAGCTTGGTTGTTTTTGTGTGTGTTTGTGTGTGATCACGGAGCACGGATAGCGTCTCCAGTGGTGAAGATGGCGCGCGGATAGCGTATCTAATGGATTTCGCATAAAAGACAGTGACCGTGTTATTTGGTAATTCTCACACGCAGTTGAAGGACTGTTAACTCTCTGTTTATTTATTTTGTCGGTGTTCTACGGGAGGGTTTGGGGGATTGTATCTTTTGATGCATGAGTTTATGTAATTGTGAACTTGTTTTGATTTGATGCATTACTTATGCGGTTGTGCTGATATACTTATTTTCATATATTTTCCTTTTTCAAGAACCTCTAATAAATTTTAACCTTTTGTTAATGCGTTGTTGAAGACCTTTATCCATAAATATTTAAGCTCTTACTATATTCTCCATCTGTCTGTGAGAAAGAAGAGAGAGCGGGTGTGTCTTAAGACATTATAAGTGAGTGTGGACTTGGAAAGAGAGATAGCTTCAACTGATCTTCTTCCAGGTTGTCATAAGTTTACCCTATTTACATACTGTAAACCACTGTAAAGTGTGGCTGTAAAGTGTGTTCTCTTTCTTTGGTAAAGCTCCACTATCAATCACTCTAGCATGTTGTTTGTGGTGCCACTACTGTATATGTCCATTGTAGTGTACAGAGTTGTTGAGATCAGGCATGCTCCAGTCTACCCAGCTGTAAATGGGTAACTCACCCTAGTCCTGAGTTAGGGAAGGCAAAGGCAGCTGTAAGCAGTAGTTTCCCTCTAAGGCTCCAGGGGGAGCAGGCCCTAAACTTGGTCAATTCAACCGACGCAGGATGGTGTATATATGGAGTAGAAGTGTAGAGTGTGATTAACGCGAATGGTGGACTGTTCGTGTTCTGACCAATCTAAGCACTCATTCACTTGTGTCTACAAGGCACCAATGCAGACTGCTGGAATCTTTGTTTACACAGTTTATTTAGACGCACACACTGGGACATAACGAGTAAATCATGGGTATATGTTGACACATCAATTTGCAGGCATACATAGTAGATCCCATGTCATGACACATTCAAATATAATGGGTAGTACATCAATAGCTCCCAATGTTATGATACATTATGGCCGCATCCCCTATCTGACTAAACGCGTCAGTGAAGGCGGATCGGTAAGTAACTAAAGTTGCTTTATGTTCAACAGTTTATATCATATTATGAAACCACGATAAGGTTTTTTTAAAATCAAAATTGAGATCTCCTTGCCACTGTCCGAATAGTAAGATACCTGGCCTGTTCTCTGGACAGTGATCCAAAAATATGATGACAGGAATGTAACATGGCCGCCTTCCTGAGTTGTCGCTCACTCACTCACAGGAGGGTATATATAAGCCAAAGTTAATTTGAAATGCATATGCATAATTTCCTAAAGTTTCTCCATACAGTTCTACAGTAATCCAGTTACTTCACGTAGACATAACTGCTGTATGGAAGCCCGTCATCTTCGTCGATACAAACATGACCCTAGCGTTGCGAAGCACAATATTCCAGCTAGGTCTAACCGACATGAGATCATCAAAAATAGGGTCTGGCATTACCTGGAGTCCGAATCATACATGATACCGTACATTAGGAGAGTCTCTAACACAAACTCTAGTAGAGACACAATCTCCTACAGAAGAAAAACCACTTCATAAATCATTTTTACTTAAGAATGTACCAGCCCTTGAAAATGCGTAACCCGCCATTGTAAACGGTACATCGGAACTCATCACGACTTGTCAAGACAACTCATACTTCCGCTAGAGCGGCATAACAAGAATATAGTCCTGCCTACCCATCCAAAATATACAATATAGGACTGATTCTACTTGTACTAATAATATGTAATACATATGAATTCAGGCCATAAACATAATAAGCAAATTAATCTATTTTCTGGCCCTAACAAATAAGTACGGACATGAGTGCAATATCCATGCGCCGAATCAATATCAAGAACGATTACTCCTATAATCAAAAGTGTAAATCAATCATGAATTATCTAGCTTTACCATAGACAGCATTTTCATACACAAATGAATGAATGTCTATATTTTTTCCATATTAAATAGCCATATCGATTTTTGTAATATGTGCGTCAAAATATGCACGCAACAGATTACCACACCCCTCGGGAAAAAAAAAATGGTACTTTTTTTTTTTGAAATACATCTAGGAGCAACATACAATAGGCTCACAACGCACCAATAACAATGCGCAGATGATAAGCATAAGTTTTATGACCTTAGAGAAAGTACTTCTCTAAGTATAAATATTTCCAGAGAGGTGTCACCAACGCATACTACAATATTAGCAATGACACAATT
Source organism: Oreohelix idahoensis (assembly GCA_024509875.1). Taxonomy (NCBI): domain Eukaryota; kingdom Metazoa; phylum Mollusca; class Gastropoda; order Stylommatophora; family Oreohelicidae; genus Oreohelix; species Oreohelix idahoensis. The sequence goes on from JAMPIV010022828.1 coordinate 61,602, forward strand.
TCTACATTAGTTTATACATAAATTTCATCTAAGATATCTTAACATCATGATCATCAAAGACGAAAAAACATTGAAAGATCAGCGGTGAATAAACATCAATGAACCGCTAAGTAGTGTTACAATCAATATATGATATATTACATATGTGTACACATTTCAACATAGGAACAACTGTATCAAAGTTGTATAACAGTTATGAATCATGTGGGCATCTAGACAAAATATCTGCCATCACATTTTCTGACCCACGGATAGCTCGCACCGAAAAATGAAATGGCTGCAGAGCAATCGCGTATCGCGTTGATCTCGCGCTCTTCAGATTTTTACTCTGAATAGCCGTAAGAGCTTTCTGGTCAGTTTCCACAATGAAATGCGCGCCAAGAAGAAATCTTTGCAGTTTAAGGATTGACCAAACCATAGCCAATAATTCACGGTCTAGGACCGAGTAATTCTTCTCTGCGGCATTTAATTTCCGAGAAATATACATCACAGGATGCAGAGTTCCAGAGTACTCTTGCATTAGTGCTGCTCCAATCCCGGTGGATGAAGCGTCACTACGAAGAATAAATGTCTTATCCTTAGAAGGCAATACTAGGATAGGTGAAGTAGAAAACATAGTTTTAACCTTATCCAAAGAGGATTGACATTCTTGAGTCCAATGGACTACATTAGGAGACCCTTTCTTTAGCAAGGAAGAAAGAGGTGACATAATGGAGGACAGATTCGGAATGAATCGTCCATAAAATTGTATTAGACCTAAGAGACTTCGCACTTGCTTTTTAGTCTTAGGAATAGAAATGTTAAGTATCTTACTTGTATTATGGTCTTCTGTTTTTAGGAACCCATGACCAACACGGTGTCCTAAGAAAGATATTTCGCTAAAACCAATACATGCTTTCGATGGTTTCGCTGTCAGGTTATGCTCGCGTAAGATAGACAATAGTTCATTTATCCCATTATAGTGATCGTTCCAAGTATCACTGAAAAGACAGATGTCATCAAGATACGCAATGACATCTGAGCGATGAGATAGGATTCGACGCATCATGCGTACGAATGTTGCAGGGGCGTTCATAAGACCGAAAGGCATGAAATTCCATTGGAATAGACCCCTAGGCGTCGAAAAAGCAGTAAACGGTTTGGCGTGTTCGGATAATGGAACTTGCCAATATCCCTTAGACAAATCGAGTTTAGTAAAGAAATGAGAATTCGATAGTCTCGTAAGTAGCTCTTCTAGTAAAGGCATAGGTTCAGCATCAAATTTCGTCACTTGGTTCAATTTGCGATAATCCACGCAAAGACGTATGTTATTGTCTTTTTTTCGTACAATAACCATCGGCGAAGAATATGCTGATGTGGATGGTTCAATAATTTTTAACTCTATCATCTCATCCAACTCTTTCTCTACCTGTGCTTGAAAATGTATCGGGATAGGATACGGTCTGACTCTTATAGGACTATGGTCAGTAAGAATAATGTCATGTTGAATGACATCAGTTTGACCAGGAATGTCAGTAAGGACATCCTGAAATTGTTCTAACATAGTAGAAACTTGTTTCTGCTCTCCTGGAGATAATTCGGGAGAAATTGCAACATCTTTCCATGATTCATTAGAGTGAAGAGGAATCATTGGAAAAGGTAGATTTACATCCGAGAAACTCGTTTCCTCATCCTGTATTACTGACAGAGATGAGTACTGTCCATGTTGGACTGGAAAATCGTCCGTTGCCTGGAAAACAGGTTGTAAATAATCCGGACGTTCATGGAATTCCGTGAGCATGTTGATGTGGAAGGTTTTACGCTTCCCGTCAATATCGACGATATAGTCAACATCGGAAACTTTTGATATTATATCGTACGGACCTTTCCAAGAAATAAGAAGTCTATTTTCCCTACAAGGTAGCAAGACAAATGCTTTGTCACCTGGACAAAGTTGTCGCAAGCATCTCTTTTTATTGGCAAATTCCCTTGCCTTCTGTTTCGCAAATTCAGAAGAAGCAGTTGCCAATTTGCATGCTTCAATAATCTTGTGTCTAAGTGCGATGACATATTCATAAGAGGATTTTGTGTCATCGACAATATTATCAGCAGTTATAAGATCATGAAGTAAGGACATAGGACCTCGCGGTTTCGCGCCAAAGACAAGTTCAAAGGGAGAAAATCCTGTATGTTCGTTGGCGACCTCTCTATATGCAAAGAGAGCCGCGGGTAAAACCCTATCCCAATCCTGAGGATGATCTTCTGTTATCTTACCTAGTAGGTTTTTCAGAGTTCTATTCAGACGTTCCACCATCCCATTGGACATAGGATGATAAATACTACTCAGCGATCTCTCTATCTTAAGAGTCGACATTACTTGAGACATGGTATCCGATATGAGTTGGGTACCATGGTCGGATAATATTTCTGCTGGAAATCCCAGACGAGAAAATATTAACCAAAGAGCATCTGCGACATCAGCAGTAGTTATGCTCTTTAGAGGAACAGCCTCCGGCCAACGTGTGCACATATCAACACACGTCAAAATAAATTGGTGTCCTCTAGCAGACTTTATCTTAAATGGACCAATGATGTCTATCGCCATTTTTTGAAATGGTCGAATGGGAATGTCTGCAGCCTGAATAGGTGCATCATGGCGTGGACCTCTGGATTTAATCTCTTGACATACTTTACAAGATCGACAATAGATTCGTATGTCCTTATTCACAGCAGGCCAAAAGAAAGATTCAAGAACTCTAGCTTTAGTACGGGAAAAACCCATATGTCCAGCACACTGCGAATCATGAGCGTGCTGTAAGATTTTAACTCTCATATTTTTAGGCACAAGGATTTGAGAATGAATGGACTTAGCGGAGTCTTGTACCATACGTACAAGTACGCCATTCTTCATCGTAATCCAAGATTTACGATTTGTATCCTTATTCGGATCACCTTTTGTTGCCAGAGTAAAGAATTTCTTTAGAGTAGGATCATCTTCCTGCTGTTTTATAAAGGAATCATGGGAAATCTCCAAGGGATCATCTTGGATCTGCGCATCATTATCTTCAGAATGTGAAGATTGCGGCATATTAAGAGCTTGAGCCCTAGTGATTACTGCATTAGCAGATTGCATATTAACATTTTCCCAATTAGAAATTTGCTGTGGAGTGCATTCTTTCACTCCATGAATGCGACCGATGATAAGATCAGCGATCGGATTCGGCAAGAGACATGCTTGCACCTCTCCTGTAAAGAAAGGCGTAGCAATATTGATAATGGCAGTGGAGTACTTCTCCAATGTGCCACCAAATGTTACACATTTGACTACATTGCCTGTAGCTCGAGAAGGATTTACGAGTGATTGCCTCACTCCGATGGTAGTGCACCCCGAATCGAAAAGAATTGATACCGGAGTACCATCTATTAGGCCTCTATTGAAGACAAGAGCACCCCTTCCATTATGCGCGATTGACGCAGGGAGAGCGGGAAGCGGGTGACCGCAGCTTAAAGTAGAAACTGTGGTTGGATCGAATAATGTTTTGCATTGCGAACACTGAGATGCTCTAGCAAAATCGAAAGCGGAATTTGCTACACTATTGGAGTCTTTTTTATCATTATTCTGATTACCGGCGTCGTGGAACTCCTGTTGTGCAGAGTTAGCCTGGTAATAAGATTTACCATGTCTTTTGTGTTGTGATCTACCTCGGTTATAATTGTCTCTATAATTATTATTTCCTCTGTTATAACCCCTATTTGGGTTTGAATCATAATATTCATGATCATAATCATCACGCTCATTATACTGAGTATCCCTGTAATATTGGTTTTTTTGTCTCCATGAAGCACTTGGGTAGTTCCTATAGCTACTCCCTTTTCGAGAATTTCTAAAATTATGGGTACCCCTCGCGTGTCGAGGACTATCAGCCCGATTCCAGTTCTTCGAAGAAGAACTCTGATTTGAGTGGTTATCTTGGTTTTGATACTTATTCCAATTAACCTTTTTATCAAATTTATTTTTAGCTCCTTGGAATTTGTGTGAGTAATTCTGATTATATTCTGTTGCCGAAGCAACTGGCATACTCTCTTTAATGTTAGAGTTACTAAGAATCATGTCAGGGTGTGCCGTGGCATACTGGTCACAATATTCTTCCATTTGCTTTAATGTACTAGGTTTACGCTCATGTAAGAACTCTAGGAATGATTTATTTACCGAAGACATGACCTTGTCTCTTAGCAATAAATCCGTAAGACCATCAAATGTTTTCTCTATTTTGGATAATTCAATCCATCGTGAAAGTGTAATTCGTGCTTTTGAGATGAATTCTGAGAATTCTACACCTACCTCAGGTCTCATTGTTTTAAACAAAAGACGATAACCTTCCTCAGACAGCTGATATCTCTTTATCAAAGCTGCCCTAATAACATCATAATTATCCTTGTCGGCCTCTTCAACGAAATATAACTTACTCAGAGACTCCCCTTTTAGATTTTCAGACAACTGATTCACATACTGTGATTTGTCAACATTATGAGCTCGACAAGCACGTTCAAATCTAGAAAGCCAAAATGTTATGTCATCACTGGCAGAGTTGAACGCTGGTACCTTGACCTTGTAAACAAAGGGTTTACCATTACCACTAGATGCCTGATTAACATTACTCATACTTGTCAATTTTAATTTCTCTAACTCAAATTCATGTTCTCTTATTGCTTTTCTCTCTTCAGCTTCTCTATCTAATCTTTTCTGTTCTGCAGCAGCTTCTAATTTCTTCTGTTCTGCAGCAACTTCTAATTTTTTCTGTTCTGCAGCAGCTTCTAATTTCTTCTGTTTTGCAGCAAATCTCCTTTCCTCCACTTGCATCTGCAATTTCTTTAGTTCAGCAGCAGTATCAGCCTCTTTTTCTAATCTTTTTTCTTCAGCCAGAGCTTTTCTCTCTTCAGCAGCAGCTTTTCTCTCTTCAGCAGCAGCAGCAGCAGCAGCTTTTCTCTCTTCAGCAGCAGCAGCAGCTTTTCTCTCTTCAGCAGCAGCAGCAGCTTCCAATTTTTTTTCTTCTATTTGAAGTTTTCTCTCCTCAGCCGCAGCTTTTCTTTCCTCAGCTTGCATCTGCAATCTGAAATTCTCAGCATCTATCTTCTTTTGTTCAACTTCTGCTTTCAGTACTTCTGACTTTAATGCAATAGCAAATTGAGCAGTTCTCATTCTTCTAACTCTTTCCCAGTCTTATCAAGGGATTTTCCTTGTGCAATAAAGTAATCTAATGTAGACATCTTGTCTTCTTAAATCAGAAACCTGAAAAAGTAAATAAATTACCTTATTTCACTTTAATGGGAGACAAGTCTATACCATAGACTTAGTCTTAGTGAAAAACTTGTATGGTTATTTTGTTTATAATATAACCAATGATAACTTGAGTACCTGTGGAAAACAATAACTGTATATCTCAAATACTGTGGGAGACAAGCCTTACAAAGGTCTTGTATACCTTAATGTAATCAATGATCACTTGAGTACCTGTGGAAAATAATATTTCCTTTACCAATCACTTTGGGAGACAAGCCTTACAAAGGTCTTGTACACTTTGTTTTATAACAATAATAATCATAAAGTACTGATCTGTACTATAATATAAGTGTATTCAACTATACCTCCTATGTCATATGTCAACTAAAGACATTACAAAGGACAAACAAGAAAAGACAATCTGAAAACATTTGCAGAGATCAAATTAAATTAAATAGGAGAAATGAAAAAAAATGATCACAGAATCTGTGATGATAACTGCAATAAGATAACAAGACAAATAACGCCACAGTGTATAAACATAAGGGTGTAAAGAACTGAAATGAAAGGAAAGATGAGACCTACAATTATACAAACAAATCAAACAAAAATAAAGAACAGAAAAATATTACAAATACAAATATGAACACAGTCGTCACAGCTAACCAAATATTTGCAAACAATGTTGCATGCAAATTTCAATTAAGAAATTGCTCCCTATAGAACGCCAGAACAAGACCAATATCACTTGGTATTTCCTGTTCTAGTCACCTCCCATCCAGGCCCGCAAACACATAACAATCACACATATAAACAAATAATATATAAACATAAATACATATAAATCATAAATGTGTACATTATATACTGAAATGTGTTGCAGTTGCAGTGTATTGTACTGTATGCTCAGTTTTAACAAATTAGACTACCACTTTATTGAGTAATAGATTTGCTTTCTAACTGTTACACTGTTCAATTTTTTTGAGCACATTAGAAGATCCAACGATGAAATTTGCACTTTATGTTCAACATTGCTCTTCTATTACAGCAGGATAAACAATCACTAGTTTAGAACACTGACTGTACTGTGCCAAATGTCAACAAGTGCTGACCCAGATATTGCTACACTTGTCAGAACAGGTCAAGCTGACATTGATTGTATAGCTGTCCTACTGGTGTTGATGTGGTCAAACAAATGTTCTTGCAACTGTAAAATGTGATTCTCAACACAACAAGACTGCGTAGGCTGGACCCAGGAATCTGGCCCACCACTGTAAACCACTGTAAAGTGTGGCTGTAAAGTGTGTTCTCTTTCTTTGGTAAAGCTCCACTATCAATCACTCTAGCATGTTGTTTGTGGTGCCACTACTGTATATGTCCATTGTAGTGTACAGAGTTGTTGAGATCAGGCATGCTCCAGTCTACCCAGCTGTAAATGGGTAACTCACCCTAGTCCTGAGTTAGGGAAGGCAAAGGCAGCTGTAAGCAGTAGTTTCCCTCTAAGGCTCCAGGGGAGCAGGCCCTAAACTTGGTCAATTCAACCGACGCAGGATGGTGTATATATGGAGTAGAAGTGTAGAGTGTGATTAACGCGAATGGTGGACTGTTCGTGTTCTGACCAATCTAAGCACTCATTCACTTGTGTCTACAAGGCACCAATGCAGACTGCTGGAATCTTTGTTTACACAGTTTATTTAGACGCACACACTGGGACATAACGAGTAAATCATGGGTATATGTTGACACATCAATTTGCAGGCATACATAGTAGATCCCATGTCATGACACATTCAAATATAATGGGTAGTACATCAATAGCTTCCAATGTCATGATACATTATGGCCGCATCCCCTATCTGACTAAACGCGTCAGTGAAGGCGGATCGGTAAGTAACTAAAGTTGCTTTATGTTCACAGTTTATATCATATTATGAAACCACGATAAGGGGTTTTTATCAAAATTGAGATCTCCTTGCCACTGTCCGAATAGTAAGATACATGCCCCGTTCTCTGGACAGTGATCCAAAAATATGATGACAGGAATGTAACATGGCCGCCTTCCTGAGTTGTCGCTCACTCACTCACAGGAGGGTATATATAAGCCAAAGTTAATTTGAAATGCATATGAATAATTTCCTAAAGTTTCTCCATACAGTTCTACAGTAATCCAGTTACTTCACGTAGACATAACTGCTGTATGGAAGCCCGTCATCTTCGTCGATACAAACATGACCCTAGCGTTGCGAAGCACAATATTCCAGCTAGGTCTAACCGACATGAGATCATCAAAAATAGGGTCTGGCATTACCTGGAGTCCGAATCATACATGATACCGTACATTAGGAGAGTCTCTAACACAAACTCTAGTAGAGACACAATCTCCTACAGAAGAAAAACCACTTCATAAATCATTTTTACTTAAGAATGTACCAGCCCTTGAAAATGCGTAACCCGCCATTGTAAACGGTACATCGGAACTCATCACGACTTGTCAAGACAACTCATACTTCCGCTAGAGCGGCATAACAAGAATATAGTCCTGCCTACCCATCCAAAATATACAATATAGGACTGATTCTACTTGTACTAATAATATGTAATACATATGAATTCAGGCCATAAACATAATAAGCAAATTAATCTATTTTCTGGCCCTAACAAATAAGTACGGACATGAGTGCAATATCCATGCGCCGAATCAATATCAAGAACGATTACTCCTATAATCAAAAGTGTAAATCAATCATGAATTATCTAGCTTTACCATAGACAGCATTTTCATACACAAATGAATGAATGTCTATATTTTTTCCATATTAAATAGCCATATCGATTTTTGTAATATGTGCGTCAAAATATGCACGCAACAGATTACCACACCCCTCGGGAAAAAAAAATGGTACATTTTTTTTTTTGAAATACATCTAGGAGCAACATACAATAGGCTCACAACGCACCAATAACAATGCGCAGATGATAAGCATAAGTTTTATGACCTTAGAGAAAGTACTTCTCTAAGTATAAATATTTCCAGAGAGGTGTCACCAACGCATACTACAATATTAGCAATGACACAATTTCTACATTAGTTTATACATAAATTTCATCTAAGATATCTTAACATCATGATCATCAAAGACGAAAAAACATTGAAAGATCAGCGGTGAATAAACATCAATGAACCGCTAAGTAGTGTTACAATCAATATATGATATATTACATATGTGTACACATTTCAACATAGGAACAACTGTATCAAAGTTAGGTATATAAGTTAACAGTTATGAATCATGTGGGCATCTAGACAAAATATCTGCCATCACATTTTCTGACCCACGGATAGCTCGCACCGAAAATTGAAATGGCTGCAGAGCAATCGCGTATCGCGTTGATCTCGCGCTCTTCAGATTTTTACTCTGAATAGCCGTAAGAGCTTTCTGGTCAGTTTCCACGATGAAATGCGCGCCAAGAAGAAATCTTTGCAGTTTAAGGATTGACCAAACCATAGCCAATAATTCACGGTCTAGGACCGAGTAATTCTTCTCTGCGGCATTTAATTTCCGAGAAATATACATCACAGGATGCAGAGTTCCAGAGTACTCTTGCATTAGTGCTGCTCCAATCCCGGTGGATGAAGCGTCACTACGAAGAATAAATGTCTTATCCTTAGAAGGCAATACTAGGATAGGTGAAGTAGAAAACATAGTTTTAACCTTATCCAAAGAGGATTGACATTCTTGAGTCCAATGGACTACATTAGGAGACCCTTTCTTTAGCAAGGAAGAAAGAGGTGACATAATGGAGGACAGATTCGGAATGAATCGTCCATAAAATTGTATTAGACCTAAGAGACTTCGCACTTGCTTTTTAGTCTTAGGAATAGAAATGTTAAGTATCTTACTTGTATTATGGTCTTCTGTTTTTAGGAACCCATGACCAACACGGTGTCCTAAGAAAGATATTTCGCTAAAACCAATACATGCTTTCGATGGTTTCGCTGTCAGGTTATGCTCGCGTAAGATAGACAATAGTTCATTTATCCCATTATAGTGATCGTTCCAAGTATCACTGAAAAGACAGATGTCATCAAGATACGCAATGACATCTGAGCGATGAGATAGGATTCGACGCATCATGCGTACGAATGTTGCAGGGGCGTTCATAAGACCGAAAGGCATGAAATTCCATTGGAATAGACCCCTAGGCGTCGAAAAAGCAGTAAACGGTTTGGCGTGTTCGGATAATGGAACTTGCCAATATCCCTTAGACAAATCGAGTTTAGTAAAGAAATGAGAATTCGATAGTCTCGTAAGTAGCTCTTCTAGTAAAGGCATAGGTTCAGCATCAAATTTCGTCACTTGGTTCAATTTGCGATAATCCACGCAAAGACGTATGTTATTGTCTTTTTTTCGTACAATAACCATCGGCGAAGAATATGCTGATGTGGATGGTTCAATAATTTTTAACTCTATCATCTCATCCAACTCTTTCTCTACCTGTGCTTGAAAATGTATCGGGATAGGATACGGTCTGACTCTTATAGGACTATGGTCAGTAAGAATAATGTCATGTTGAATGACATCAGTTTGACCAGGAATGTCAGTAAGGACATCCTGAAATTGTTCTAACATAGTAGAAACTTGTTTCTGCTCTCCTGGAGATAATTCGGGAGAAATTGCAACATCTTTCCATGATTCATTAGAGTGAAGAGGAATCATTGGAAAAGGTAGATTTACATCCGAGAAACTCGTTTCCTCATCCTGTATTACTGACAGAGATGAGTACTGTCCATGTTGGACTGGAAAATCGTCCGTTGCCTGGAAAACAGGTTGTAAATAATCCGGACGTTCATGGAATTCCGTGAGCATGTTGATGTGGAAGGTTTTACGCTTCCCGTCAATATCGACGATATAGTCAACATCGGAAACTTTTGATATTATATCGTACGGACCTTTCCAAGAAATAAGAAGTCTATTTTCCCTACAAGGTAGCAAGACAAATGCTTTGTCACCTGGACAAAGTTGTCGCAAGCATCTCTTTTTATTGGCAAATTCCCTTGCCTTCTGTTTCGCAAATTCAGAAGAAGCAGTTGCCAATTTGCATGCTTCAATAATCTTGTGTCTAAGTGCGATGACATATTCATAAGAGGATTTTGTGTCATCGACAATATTATCAGCAGTTATAAGATCATGAAGTAAGGACATAGGACCTCGCGGTTTCGCGCCAAAGACAAGTTCAAAGGGAGAAAATCCTGTATGTTCGTTGGCGACCTCTCTATATGCAAAGAGAGCCGCGGGTAAAACCCTATCCCAATCCTGAGGATGATCTTCTGTTATCTTACCTAGTAGGTTTTTCAGAGTTCTATTCAGACGTTCCACCATCCCATTGGACATAGGATGATAAATACTACTCAGCGATCTCTCTATCTTAAGAGTCGACATTACTTGAGACATGGTATCCGATATGAGTTGGGTACCATGGTCGGATAATATTTCTGCTGGAAATCCCAGACGAGAAAATATTAACCAAAGAGCATCTGCGACATCAGCAGTAGTTATGCTCTTTAGAGGAACAGCCTCCGGCCAACGTGTGCACATATCAACACACGTCAAAATAAATTGGTGTCCTCTAGCAGACTTTATCTTAAATGGACCAATGATGTCTATCGCCATTTTTTGAAATGGTCGAATGGGAATGTCTGCAGCCTGAATAGGTGCATCATGGCGTGGACCTCTGGATTTAATCTCTTGACATACTTTACAAGATCGACAATAGATTCGTATGTCCTTATTCACAGCAGGCCAAAAGAAAGATTCAAGAACTCTAGTTTTAGTACGGGAAAAACCCATATGTCCAGCACACTGCGAATCATGAGCGTGCTGTAAGATTTTAACTCTCATATTTTTAGGCACAAGGATTTGAGAATGAATGGACTTAGCGGAGTCTTGTACCATACGTACAAGTACGCCATTCTTCATCGTAATCCAAGATTTACGATTTGTATCCTTATTCGGATCACCTTTTGTTGCCAGAGTAAAGAATTTCTTTAGAGTAGGATCATCTTCCTGCTGTTTTATAAAGGAATCATGGGAAATCTCCAAGGGATCATCTTGGATCTGCGCATCATTATCTTCAGAATGTGAAGATTGCGGCATATTAAGAGCTTGAGCCCTAGTGATTACTGCATTAGCAGATTGCATATTAACATTTTCCCAATTAGAAATTTGCTGTGGAGTGCATTCTTTCACTCCATGAATGCGACCGATGATAAGATCAGCGATCGGATTCGGCAAGAGACATGCTTGCACCTCTCCTGTAAAGAAAGGCGTAGCAATATTGATAATGGCAGTGGAGTACTTCTCCAATGTGCCACCAAATGTTACACATTTGACTACATTGCCTGTAGCTCGAGAAGGATTTACGAGTGATTGCCTCACTCCGATGGTAGTGCACCCCGAATCGAAAAGAATTGATACCGGAGTACCATCTATTAGGCCTCTATTGAAGACAAGAGCACCCCTTCCATTATGCGCGATTGACGCAGGGAGAGCGGGAAGCGGGTGACCGCAGCTTAAAGTAGAAACTGTGGTTGGATCGAATAATGTTTTGCATTGCGAACACTGAGATGCTCTAGCAAAATCGAAAGCGGAATTTGCTACACTATTGGAGTCTTTTTTATCATTATTCTGATTACCGGCGTCGTGGAACTCCTGTTGTGCAGAGTTAGCCTGGTAATAAGATTTACCATGTCTTTTGTGTTGTGATCTACCTCGGTTATAATTGTCTCTATAATTATTATTTCCTCTGTTATAACCCCTATTTGGGTTTGAATCATAATATTCATGATCATAATCATCACGCTCATTATACTGAGTATCCCTGTAATATTGGTTTTTTTGTCTCCATGAAGCACTTGGGTAGTTCCTATAGCTACTCCCTTTTCGAGAATTTCTAAAATTATGGGTACCCCTCGCGTGTCGAGGACTATCAGCCCGATTCTGGTTCTTCGAAGAAGAACTCTGATTTGAGTGGTTATCTTGGTTTTGATACTTATTCCAATTAACCTTCTTATCAAATTTATTTTTAGCTCCTTGGAATTTGTGTGAGTAATTCTGATTATATTCTGTTGCCGAAGCAACTGGCATACTCTCTTTAATGTTAGAGTTACTAAGAATCATGTCAGGGTGTGCCGTGGCATACTGGTCACAATATTCTTCCATTTGCTTTAGTGTACTAGGTTTACGCTCATGTAAGAACTCTAGGAATGATTTATTTACCGAAGACATGACCTTGTCTCTTAGCAATAAATCCGTAAGACCATCAAATGTTTTCTCTATTTTGGATAATTCAATCCATCGTGAAAGTGTAATTCGTGCTTTTGAGATGAATTCTGAGAATTCTACACCTACCTCAGGTCTCATTGTTTTAAACAAAAGACGATAACCTTCCTCAGACAGCTGATATTTCTTTATCAGAGCTGCCCTAATAGCATCATAATTATCCTTGTCGGCCTCTTCAACGAAATATAACTTACTCAGAGACTCCCCTTTTAGATTTTCAGACAACTGATTCACATACTGTGATTTGTCAACATTATGAGCTCGACAAGCACGTTCAAATCTAGAAAGCCAAAATGTTATGTCATCACTGGCAGAGTTGAACGCTGGTACCTTGACCTTGTAAACAAAGGGTTTACCATTACCACTAGATGCCTGATTAACATTACTCATACTTGTCAATTTTAATTTCTCTAACTCAAATTCATGTTCTCTTATTGCTTTTCTCTCTTCAGCTTCTCTATCTAATCTTTTCTGTTCTGCAGCAGCTTCTAATTTCTTCTGTTCTGCAGCAACTTCCAATTTTTTCTGTTCTGCAGCAGCTTCTAATTTCTTCTGTTCTGCAGCAAATCTCCTTTCCTCCACTTGCATCTGCAATTTCTTTAGATCAGCAGCAGCATCAGCTTCTTTTTCTAATCTTTTTTCTTCAGCCAGAGCTTTTCTCTCTTCAGCAGCAGCTTTTCTCTCTTCAGCAGCAGCAGCAGCAGCAGCTTTTCTCTCTTCAGCAGCAGCAGCAGCTTTTCTCTCTTCAGCAGCAGCAGCAGCTTCCAATTTTTTTTCTTCTATTTGAAGTTTTCTCTCCTCAGCCGCAGCTTTTCTTTCCTCAGCTTGCATCTGCAATCTGAAATTCTCAGCATCTATCTTCTTTTGTTCAACTTCTGCTTTCAGTACTTCTGACTTTAATGCAATAGCAAATTGAGCAGTTCTCATTCTTCTAACTCTTTCCCAGTCTTATCAAGGGATTTTCCTTGTGCAATAAAGTAATCTAATGTAGACATCTTGTCTTCTTAAATCAGAAACCTGAAAAAGTAAATAAATTACCTTATTTCACTTTAATGGGAGACAAGTCTATACCATAGACTTAGTCCTAGTGAAAAACTTGTATGGTTATTTTGTTTATAATATAACCAATGATAACTTGAGTACCTGTGGAAAACAATAACTGTATATCTCAAATACTGTGGGAGACAAGCCTTACAAAGGTCTTGTATACCTTAATGTAATCAATGATCACTTGAGTACCTGTGGAAAATAATATTTCCCTTTTCCAATCACTTTGGGAGACAAGCCTTACAAAGGTCTTGTACACTTTGTTTTATAACAATAATAATCATAAAGTACTGATCTGTATTATAATATAAGTGTATTCAACTATACCTCCTATGTCACATGTCAACTAAAGACATTACAAAGGACAAACAAGAAAAGACAATCTGAAAACATTTGCAGAGATCAAATTAAATTAAATAGGAGAAATGAAAAAAAATGATCACAGAATCTGTGATGATAACTGCATTAAGATAACAAGACAAATAACGCCACAGTGTATAAACATAAGGGTGTAAAGAACTGAAATGAAAGGAAAGATGAGACCTACAATTATACAAACAAATCAAACAAAAATAAAGAACAGAAAAATATTACAAATACAAATATGAACACAGTCGTCACAGCTAACCAAATATTTGCAAACAATGTTGCATGCAAATTTCAATTAAGAAATTGCTCCCTATAGAACGCCAGAACAAGACCAATATCACTTGGTATTTCCTGTTCTAGTCACCTCCCATCCAGGCCCGCAAACACATAACAATCACACATATAAACAAATAATATATAAACATAAATACATATAAATCATAAATGTGTACATTATATACTGAAATGTGTTGCAGTTGCAGTGTATTGTACTGTATGCTCAGTTTTAACAAATTAGACTACCACTTTATTGAGTAATAGATTTGCTTTCTAACTGTTACACTGTCCAATTTTTTTGAGCACATTAGAAGATCCAACGATGAAATTTGCACTTTATGTTCAACATTGCTCTTCTATTACAGCAGGATAAACAATCACTAGTTTAGAACACTGACTGTACTGTGCCAAATGTCAACAAGTGCTGACCCAGATATTGCTACACTTGTCAGAACAGGTCAAGCTGACATTGATTGTATAGCTGTCCTACTGGTGTGGATGTGGTCAAACAAATGTTCTTGCAACTGTAAAATGTGATTCTCAACACAACAAGACGGCGTAGGCTGGACCCAGGAATCTGGCCCACCACTGTAAACCACTGTAAAGTGTGGCTGTAAAGTGTGTTCTCTTTCTTTGGTAAAGCTCCACTATCAATCACTCTAGCATGTTGTTTGTGGTGCCACTACTGTCTATGTCCATTGTAGTGTACAGAGTTGTTGAGATCAGGCATGCTCCAGTCTACCCAGCTGTAAATGGGTAACTCACCCTAGTCCTGAGTTAGGGAAGGCAAAGGCAGCTGTAAGCAGTAGTTTCCCTCTAAGGCTCCAGGGGGAGCAGGCCCTAAACTTGGTCAATTCAACCGACGCAGGATGGTGTATATATGGAGTAGAAGTGTAGAGTGTGATTAACGCGAATGGTGGACTGTTCGTGTTCTGACCAATCTAAGCACTCATTCACTTGTGTCTACAAGGCACCAATGCAGACTGCTGGAATCTTTGTTTACACAGTTTATTTAGACGCACAAACTGGGACATAACGAGTAAATCATGGGTATATGTTGACACATCAATTTGCAGGCATACATAGTAGATCCCATGTCATGACACATTCAAATATAATGGGTAGTACATCAATAGCTCCCAATGTTATGATACATTATGGCCGCATCCCCTATCTGACTAAACGCGTCAGTGAAGGCGGATCGGTAAGTAACTAAAGTTGCTTTATGTTCAACAGTTTATATCATATTATGAAACCACGATAAGGGTTTTTTTTTAAATCAAAATTGAGATCTCCTTGCCACTGTCCGAATAGTAAGATACCTGGCCCGTTTTCTGGACAGTGATCCAAAAATATGATGACAGGAATGTAACATGGCCGCCTTCCTGAGTTGTCGCTCACTCACTCACAGGAGAGTATATATAAGCCAAAGTTATTTTGAAATGCATTTGCATAATTTCCTAAAGTTTCTCCATACAGTTCTACAGTAATCCAGTTACTTCACGTAGACATAACTGCTGTATGGAAGCCCGTCATCTTCGTCGATACAAACATGACCCTAGCGTTGCGAAGCACAATATTCCAGTTAGGTCTAACCGACATGAGATCATCAAAAATAGGGTCTGGCATTACCTGGAGTCCGAATCATACATGATACCGTACATTAGGAGAGTCTCTAACACCAACTCTAGTAGAGACACAATCTCCTACAGAAGAAAAACCACTTCATAAATCATTTTTACTTAAGAATGTACCAGCCCTTGAAAATGCGTAACCCGCCATTGTAAACGGTACATCGGAACTCATCACTGTCACATAGGTTATGGTAATTAAATTGCCTAGATCTTCTTCCTATTCTCTCACGCGCATCCTTTTATTTTATTATCTTTCCATACTTGTTTTTCCTGTATTTTTCGCATCACTCGGTTGCGAAAAATATTTTCTTCAGTATTTTTAAACTTTACCGGTTTTGTTTTTCAAAACTGAGTATCGCACTAGATGGTATTACGTGGATGTCAGTCAGACGAGAAGCGTTATAATGCATTCCGTCAGACCGGGAGAGCCGACAGCTGTCTGCTGTTCCCACGGGGACAGTGTTTTCTTCGGCCGAGTTCTGGGCCGTAGTGTGAAAATTCACTCCGCCAGAACGGGCAGGCAGACAGAGGGTCTGGTTTTTCGCATATGACACTCATGCTCCACGGGCCATGGTCAGCTTGTAGTGTGAAAACTGCCCTGCCTTTCAGACAAGTTGTCTACCTTTGAAATTAACACGCCCGTTTCTCGGTCAGTTTGTTAAACGAAGGGTGAGATTACTCGTGGCACGGCAGACGGTTGTCTGAGATTTGCAACTGACACGCGCTTTTCCCGGTCAGTTTGTCAACGAAGGTGCGAAATCGCACCGGTGACAGTTACGACATGCTTCTAAGTGTAACGTAGCTGTTATGAGAAGGGGGAGAGATCGGGGCGGGGGAAATAGTTCATCCTTTGTCTGATTTTAAAATATTAACCTAGTTTGAAACTTTATTTTCATTCTTCTCAATAAATCGCAGTAGACAGGTGGTTCGCGAAGAGTAGAGCTGTATAAGCGAAGTTTCTTAGTTTGTTGCGACAATTTGTCGAACTTCTAGACTTCCATAAATATGAGCGTAAAAATTCTTAATTGTGCGATATCCTGTAGTGCTGTGTTTTGAGGTAAATATTATATAGTAGTTCTCTAGAATTTTGTGAAGTGATTAAGTGTTAAAACGCCGATTTAATTTTAAACTAGTTCTTTTGAACAGAGGGCTTAATCTATATAGTCTGTATTATTTTCTAGTGACGCGTTTCAGTGGAAAACAGAAATTATATTTCTTGCTTAAATTCAGTCGGCTAATAAAGAAATTTAATTTAACTTCTAAATAATCAGACGAGAGAATATAGTTTAAAAACTAAACTTATAACGCTAGATACATCATTGAGTGTTGACGAAATACGTATGTATTTTCTAATTCATGATGTTTGATTTATTTAATATAACTTATTTTACGGGAAGTTTTAAATATAAGTCAAGCTGTAGGCTTGCTATTAAAATGTAAGTTATATTGGGTACATATTGTAAAATTATTTGATATGTGTTCTTTCTTTTATATAGTGAAACGGTGGTACCCAACTTGCCAGCGTTTAGTAGCCTGAGAGACATATTTGTGAGAAGCATAGACATTTCCTATCTTTAACCACGTGGGTTTTTTTTTTTGTTTCAAGTAACACGGGTCTGACAGTGCATAAGCCATCAGAGAGAGACAGTAATAGCACCCCCACTAACGGTCTCTAAAGACTAGAAATATATATTGGGCTTTTGAGCCAGTTCATATTGCTCCACAAATTTAAATGTACATGCTGCCTGGCGGCGAGAATATTACAAGACTCACATTTAACATTCCGACAGAGATTGTGACTAGTATTGTGGTGACCAAATATAGTACCTGCCTGAAAGTAGACACCGATCTGACATTCCTTAAATTCTAGAAACCAAAGCTAATGACATTGTGCTCTGCTAACTTTCGTGCCTGGACAATATTTTATGTGACTTAATCAGACATTCGAAAAATTAGAACACCCAAGGAATCGTTCCCTGAGAGTTTAGTACGTCTTTTGGAACTGGGGATTTCTTGGTCAATGACTGCATTTTCGGGTCTGTGTGAAGGTCCTAGAATTATTATGTTCCCAGAGGCAGCGAGCAAAGTTGTGAGTATAACTGGGTACCCATAGCCATGGCTGAATGAATGAGTGTACGCAGATCAGAGTGTTATTTTACAGTTGTAATATTGTCATCCATTTACTGTCTTAATTTTTTTTTAATCTGCAGAATTTGTTACAAAAAAAGCTAGAGTTTCTTTTTTTCTTAGGCTAAATCAGATTATTCAACTCTGTTCATACATTTACGAGAAAGAAAGAAACCTCTTAGACTCAACCCTATGTATCTATAACTCTTTGGGCCATCATCTGTTCTCTTAACGGGGCTGTGGGCTAAACCTAGAGCTAAGATTCTAACGGGCTATCATCCTTGTAGCATTTTCTTAAATTTTATGACTATTTGTATATGTTTTTTCCTTGATGTAATTTTTGGTGTTGTGAGAAATTTTGATATGATAATTAAAATATCTCTCTTGAACAAAAAAACCAGTGCGTTGGTCAGCTCGATCCCAGTTATGTGTATAAGCATTGTTATAGATTTTCCAAGTCTGTGTGTTTAACTGTCGCCACGTGTATGTGCGTGCCCGTGAGTAGATAGAAATATATGTAATATATATGTGGAATAGACTGTCGGACTCTGTAAAAGTCGTCGTAGATGATAGGTGAGAGAGAGAAGATTATCTCGATTCTCAAAGACAGCCTCTATATCACATTCTATCATCTCACGTGTGGAAATTCTATTGCTCTTCTCCAGCTCTCACTGTGACTATCACTCATTCCAACCTATTCAGAAGGGACCAAACCCAAGTCTTAATACTCCTATCTAAAATCTACGACAAATGGTCGCTCGTTACCGGGAATTGAACCCAAAATCCTAAGGCGATACGACAAATGGGTTCTCGTCCGACGGATTTTTGAACTTAGAATAGGAAGACGACTACGACAAATGGTTGCTCGTTTCCGGTCTTTGAACTTAGAATAGGAAGACGTGTACGACAAATGTGGACTCGTCTATCTGGATTTTGAACTTAAGATTCTTTATTCTGAAATAGAGTAAGAGTGTGATGTCTTGTGAGTTGTTATATCTTTAAATAATTTATCCCCTAGACTAACGATCTATTTACGGTCGTGCTGACCACACAAACTGATAAGTTTTTTTTCCCACAGCATTAAGAAGCATTATACATTTGGTTTACAGGTTGATTTTGTCGGAATACATGTTAATTAATGATTTTGTAATACTAAACGCTGGTAAGTTTTGTGAGTGTATAGCATTCACAAGGGTTCTGAAGCAGGAAGGTGTTTGAACTAAAGTTAAGGAGTGCGTTTCGGACTATTTGTCCAGATTAATTGCCTCCCTCACCCTAACTGTCTTCAGGGGTAAACTTGATAGTGGATTAAAATTAAGGGATTATTTTTCTCTTTAATTTTTACAATAATTATTTTGTTTCCACTGTACAACTTATTTTTCAGAAGTAATCTTAACTACCATTTAGTTGGCGTAGTCGTGTTTTGCATTAGGTGCTTTATTGCCGATTAATAGCAGCGATAGTTAGATTTTTATTTTGGAGGAGGTATCCCAGGGTTAAATATATCATCTTTTGATTTTTTGGTAATTTTTTTCTCGTAAGTGGTAGGAACCAGTGTATCCTTTTTCCTATTTTCTTTCTCCACTAGTCTCAGTCACTGACATAATATGGCCGAGAGGGCAAAGCTTAGACAACTCCTCAGGGACGAAGCGAGAGAGGAGGGACTGGAAGGAGAGAAAGCGAAAGCATTTGTCAGAGACGAACTCGAGAGATATGACGCGGAGAGAAAAGCAGCCGAAGCTTTACAGCAGAAGAAGATGGACGAGGAAATGGAAATTCGCAGGATGCAGCATGAGGAAAGAGAGAAAGAGAGACAGCGTGAGGAGAAAGAGAAGGAGAGACAGCATGAGGAAAAAGAGAAGGAGAGACAGCATGAGGAAAGAGAGAAGGAGAGACAGCTGGAGGAAAAAGAGAAACAGAGACAACACGAGCTGGCTCTTAAAACTCTAGAATTCCAAAGTCGTGCTGCTGCCTCTACCTCCAGTAATGGAGAGTCTTCTCCTTATTCTTCCTTAACTGATCCTGCTAGTACTCAATCTACTCATCTCACTGCTATGTCCTTTCCGCTAGAGTCTTTCCCTTGTCCTAATGAGAAGATTGACACATGGTTAGAAAAATTTGAGAAAATTGCAACTCTGTACGGTTTAGAGAGGTCGCGTTGGAACATGAAGCTTTCTCAGGCGCTGAAAAGTTCTGCGTATGATGTTTACGCCAAACTGGAAAGCAGCCAACAAGACAACTATGATCTGTTGAAGAAAGCGTTACTGGAGCGCTTTGAAATGAACGCTCGCAAATTTTTGCAACTGTTTCGCAACAGCCGGAAAGAGAATTCTGAAACTTTTCAGCAGTTCTCGTCTCGTTTGAAGGGTTATCTGACAAAGTGCCTAGAGCTCTCGCAGCTCCCCTCTACCTACGAAGGTCTTGAGGAATTTGTTTTAACAGAACAAATAAAGAACACATTGTCTGCTGATACCCGGAGATTTCTAGCTGAGCAGGGTGCAGAAAAGCTCGAAGACATCCTAGAGAAGTCTGAGCGTTACCATAATGCGCTGGCTGAGCTACCGGCCACAAAGCGGAAACCGACAGAGGAGCATTTTCGAAAACATAACCTAGAGCAATCTTCTCAGGCTTCTAACCAAAATAACCACAGAGAAACTGGACCTCACAACCCCCCTCCTGAAAAATCCAAGTTCTACAAAAACAAGTACCCCAACCACCCCAAACAGTCTGATCAACCCGACCGCCCTACATGGCAGCGCAGCCAGAAAGGACAAGGTGGCAAAGGGAGAACCCCTGAGCACGGGACATATGATCAGACCGAGCACACCGAGCCGAAACGCATCGGATGCTTATTAACAGTCTCGCAAGGCGGAATTATTGACAGTGATTCCCAACCTGTTGGGGATAGACCCTCAACGCGAGGTATTGTTACTGTGAACGGTTCTCAAACTTCTTGCTTATTTGACACGGGGCTTTCTTATGATTGCATTGTTGCCAGAAACCTGGTCAAACCCGGTCAAGAGACAGCAGAGACCGTCCAACATTGTGGAGTTCGTAAGAGTGATGCACCTACAGCGCTTCCCATCGCATTGGTGGA
Organism: Oreohelix idahoensis; assembly: GCA_024509875.1. Taxonomy (NCBI): domain Eukaryota; kingdom Metazoa; phylum Mollusca; class Gastropoda; order Stylommatophora; family Oreohelicidae; genus Oreohelix; species Oreohelix idahoensis. Next base: position 82,752 of record JAMPIV010022828.1, read on the forward strand.
GATACACTCTGACTTTGTCAGAGGTGTGATCAAAGCGGCTGTTATGGATGATCCCATCTACCCAGTCATACTTGGCGGGAGATACGTGTGTATTGGGAAACCGGAAGAGCCGATTGTGGCAGCAGTAACTACAAGAGGGCAAACCAAGAAGGAACGGGAGCCTGCGCCTAATTTGTTACCTATGGAACTTAAAGAAGCGCAATACAAGGACCCTACTTTGGCACCCTGCTTTAGGAAACTGCCCATGGCTAAGGAACCCAGACAGCACGGGGACATTTTTTCTAAGGATGGCGTACTTTATCGGAGAACGGGCAAGCCTGACCAAGGTTACAACCAGCTCCTAGTACCGAAACAGTACAGAAGCCAAATCCTAGAAATGGGGCACTCTCTTCCCTTCAGCGGACACATGGGACAGAACGCCACAAACCAACGTATAACCACTCATTATTGGTGGCCAGGAGTCAACACTGATATTATCAGGTACGTCAAATCCTGTGCCCAGTGCCAACGTGTACCACCCAAGCAACGGACACCCCCAGTCCACATGGGTGAAATGCCAATAGTGGGAACACCATTCGAACGGGTTGTGATCGACATTTTAGGACCCTTAGAAAGGACTAAAAGAAGGAACAGGTTTATCCTGACCTTAGTCGATACATGCACTTTATGGGCAGAAGCTATCCCGCTAACATGCGCAGATGCCAAGCATGTCGCAGAAGCCCTCGTGCAGATTTTCACTCGGTTGGGATTCTCTCAACAAGTGTTGACGGATAACGGATCCCCATACCGAAACCTGTTGATGGATGAGATCGTGAAGATCTTGAGGACCCAGCACATCCACACTAAGCCATATACTCCGGCCGGAAATGGGCTCGTGGAACGTGCTAATGGAAACCTCAACATGATGCTAAGTAAACTGGCACAAGTGAAACCTGAAGATTGGGATCTTTGTATTCCTGCAGCATTATTTGGCTACAGAGAATCTCCGCATACTTCCACAGGATTTCCGCCAGCTACGCTCTTATTCGGCAGACCCATTAAGGGCCCGCTTGAAGCCTTACTTCAGTCTCTGACAGACGAGAAGGCTGATGAGACAGTTGTCTCAGCCAGTAAATATGTGTCGGTTTTAAAGGAAAGGTTGAAACTAGGGTGGGACCTAGCAACGACTAACTTTAAGCGAGCTCGCACAAAGCACGCTAACCGATACAGGAAAGTCGCGAAACAGAGAGAACTGGAAGCAGGAGAGAAAGTTTTGGTGTTACTCCCGACCGAGAACAACCAACTGAAGATCGGATGGCAAGAGCCGTTTAACGTCCTGAAAAAGATTTCTAAGGCTACCTACCAGATATCTATTCAGGGAAAGGAAAAGGTTTTCCATTTAAATCTCTTAAAGAGATACTTGGAAAGACCAGTGCCAACCTCCGACCATCTCCTGACGATCGCCAGAGCTGACGAAGATGATGATAGTGGCAGGGATATTCCACCGCTATCACAGGAAATCTTTCAAAAATGTCAGAAGCGGCGACGCTCTTTCAAGCGCGCATGGGAAACATTCCAGAGAAAGGAAACTTTGGGAGTAGACTTGAGTAGGAATTGGAGAGATGGAGGGGGAAGATGAGAGGGAAGAAGACAGACACCCCGAAGCTACGGTTATAGGAAATTTAATTCCATAACGTAGACATGGAGTGCTTCCATATCTTAAGGGGGGACGTTCTGTCACATAGGTTATGGTCATTAAATTGCCTAGATCTTCTTCCTATTCTCTCACGCGCATCCTTTTATTTTATTATCTTTCCATACTTGTTTTTCCTGTATTTTTCGCATCACTCGGTTGCGAAAAATATTTTCTTCAGTATTTTTAAACTTTACCGGTTTTGTTTCTCAAAACTGAGTATCGCACTAGATGGTATTACGTGGATGTCAGTCAGACGAGAAGCGTTATAATGCATTCCGTCAGACCGGGAGAGCCGACAGCTGTCTGCTGTTCCCACGGGGACAGTGTTTTCTTCGGCCGAGTTCTGGGCCGTAGTGTGAAAATTCACTCCGCCAGAACGGGCAGGCAGACAGAGGGTCTGGTTTTTCGCATATGACACTCATGCTCCACGGGCCATGGTCAGCTTGTAGTGTGAAAACTGCCCTGCCTTTCAGACAAGTTGTCTACCTTTGAAATTAACACGCCCGTTTCTCGGTCAGTTTGTTAAACGAAGGGTGAGATTACTCGTGGCACGGCAGACGGTTGTCTGAGATTTGCAACTGACACGCGCTTTTCCCGGTCAGTTTGTCAACGAAGGTGCGAAATCGCACCGGTGACAGTTACGACATGCTTCTAAGTGTAACGTAGCTGTTATGAGAAGGAGGAGAGATCGGGGCGGGGGAAATAGTTCATCCTTTGTCTGATTTTAAAATATTAACCTAGTTTGAAACTTTATTTTCATTCTTCTCAATAAATCGCAGTAGACAGGTGGTTCGCGAAGAGTAGAGCTGTATAAGCGAAGTTTCTTAGTTTGTTGCGACAATTTGTCGAACTTCTAGACTTCCATAAATATGAGCGTAAAAATTCTTAATTGTGCGATATCCTGTAGTGCTGTGTTTTGAGGTAAATATTATATAGTAGTTCTCTAGAATTTTGTGAAGTGATTAAGTGTTAAAACGCCGATTTAATTTTAAACTAGTTCTTTTGAACAGAGGGCTTAATCTATATAGTCTGTATTATTTTCTAGTGACGCGTTTCAGTGGAAAACAGAAATTATATTTCTTGCTTAAATTCAGTCGGCTAATAAAGAAATTTAATTTAACTTCTAAATAATCAGACGAGAGAATATAGTTTAAAAACTAAACTTATAACGCTAGATACATCATTGAGTGTTGACGAAATACGTATGTATTTTCTAATTCATGATGTTTGATTTATTTAATATAACTTATTTTACGGGAAGTTTTAAATATAAGTCAAGCTGTAGGCTTGCTATTAAAATGTAAGTTATATTGGGTACATATTGTAAAATTATTTGATATGTGTTCTTTCTTTTATATAGTGAAACGGTGGTACCCAACTTGCCAGCGTTTAGTAGCCTGAGAGACATATTTGTGAGAAGCATAGACATTTCCTATCTTTAACCACGTGGGTTTTTGTTTGTTTCAAGTAACACGGGTCTGACAGTGCATAAGCCATCAGAGAGAGACAGTAATAGCACCCCCACTAACGGTCTCTAAAGACTAGAAATATATATTGGGCTTTTGAGCCAGTTCATATTGCTCCACAAATTTAAATGTACATGCTGCCTGGCGGCGAGAATATTACAAGACTCACATTTAACATTCCGACAGAGATTGTGACTAGTATTGTGGTGACCAAATATAGTACCTGCCTGAAAGTAGACACCGATCTGACATTCCTTAAATTCTAGAAACCAAAGCTAATGACATTGTGCTCTGCTAACTTTCGTGCCTGGACAATATTTTATGTGACTTAATCAGACATTCGAAAAATTAGAACACCCAAGGAATCGTTCCCTGAGAGTTTAGTACGTCTTTTGGAACTGGGGATTTCTTGGTCAAGGACTGCATTTTCGGGTCTGTGTGAAGGTCCTAGAATTATTATGTTCCCAGAGGCAGCGAGCAAAGTTGTGAGTATAACTGGGTACCCATAGCCATGGCTGAATGAATGAGTGTACGCAGATCAGAGTGTTATTTTACAGTTGTAATATTGTCATCCATTTACTGTCTTAATTTTTTTTTAATCTGCAGAATTTGTTACAAAAAAAGCTAGAGTTTCTTTTTTTCTTAGGCTAAATCAGATTATTCAACTCTGTTCACACATTTACGAGAAAGAAAGAAACCTCTTAGACTCAACCCTATGTATCTATAACTCTTTGGGCCATCATCTGTTCTCTTAACGGGGCTGTGGGCTAAACCTAGAGCTAAGATTCTAACGGGCTATCATCCTTGTAGCATTTTCTTAAATTTTATGACTATTTGTATATGTTTTTTCCTTGATGTAATTTTTGGTGTTGTGAGAAATTTTGATATGATAATTAAAATATCTCTCTTGAACAAAAAAACCAGTGCATTGGTCAGCTCGATCCCAGTTATGTGTATAAGCATTGTTATAGATTTTCCAAGTCTGTGTGTTTAACTGTCGCCACGTGTATGTGCGTGCCCGTGAGTAGATAGAAATATATGTAATATATATGTGGAATAGACTGTCGGACTCTGTAAAAGTCGTCGTAGATGATAGGTGAGAGAGAGAAGATTATCTCGATTCTCAAAGACAGCCTCTATATCACATTCTATCATCTCACGTGTGGAAATTCTATTGCTCTTCTCCAGCTCTCACTGTGACTATCACTCATTCCAACCTATTCAGAAGGGACCAAACCCAAGTCTTAATACTCCTATCTAAAATCTACGACAATCACGACTTGTCAAGACAACTCATACTTCCGCTAGAGCGGCATAACAAGAATATAGTCCTGCCTACCCATCCAAAATATACAATATAGAACTGATTCTACTTGTACCAATAATATGTAATACATATGAATTCAGGCCATAAACATAATAAGCAAATTAATCTATTTTCTGGCCCTAACAAATAAGTACGGACATGAGTGCAATATCCATGCGCCGAATCAATATCAAGAACGATTACTCCTATGATCAAAAGTGTAAATCAATCATGAATTATCTAGCTTTACCATAGACAGCATTTTCATACACAAATGAATGAATGTCTATATTTTTTCCATATTAAATAGCCATATCGATTTTTGTAATATGTGCGTCAAAATCTGCACGCAACACATACATTATCTGTGTTTTCTCTATAATTCTGACAGTTCACTCACATTTGTCGATTTCACACAAATTGTCAAACTCAACAAATATTTAAAAAAACCTACACACTCATGACAGGTCCCTATTTCGGCACGCAGCCTGTCATCTTGAAAATTTAGACAAAAAAATAAGATCCCAGTAGATGTGGGATGAAGCTCTGCAGCAAGTCAGAACTGACATTCTACTGTAGAATGAGAAGAAGAAAGCTGGAATAAATCGTGTCAACAGAAAAGATTGAAGGGAAGAAGAGAGATAGAGGACAAAAAAGATAGAAGATACTAGACAGTTTTGCATCTTGACATGGAAGAAAGTCAACACCAGAATTGATAAATAGTATTGGAGACATGAAGTTGCGAACAGACATGCTCACCTACGCCACCAGACATTGTACTTGAAGAAGAAGACTGTACTATGTACTGCAAAGTTTAAAACATTTCATTTATTGTCAGAAGTTATGAGTACGCAAAATGCTATGTCAAATTTACCATACAGCTCAGCGTGAGATCAGGTTTGTTCCACCCATGTTTTCACAGCGAGCAGCAAATGTTTTCTATCTCTGGTAACGTCAGTTCATTAATTGGCCATTTTAGATTTAATTTATTTACATTTTATTTCAACCGAGGACTACAATGGAACCAGGCCAGGAGGAAGACAGCCGATAGGATAGTATGGCGCTCTCTCTTCCAAACCTCTACACCTCGCGGTAGAAGAGGAACGACTAAGTAACGTAAATAAGTAAATTTTATTTCTGGGAATAAAACAAACAAAAAAAGTGTTTGGTCAAATGGCAGTAAATGCTTGTTGTTTTAATATTTGTTTTATGCATATCCGGGGGTTGCACGTGAGGATCATCACTATCAAGTACCATGCTTAGTGGCGTAGGAGATCATGTCTCTCCACAACTTCCTGTCTCCAGTACAATTTATCAGTTCTGTTGTTGACCTCCTTCCATGTCACGATGTCAAAACTGTCCAGTATTTGCTCTCTTTGTCTTCCCCTGTCTCTTTTCCCTTCAATCTTACCTGTTGTTACGATATATTCCAGCTTTCCTCTTCTCATAACATGCCCAAAAATAAAGTGGATTGCTTCTTTCTAACTTGTGAAATAAGTTTCCTTTGCGTTTGGCCTCTCTCAGGACATCCTCATTACTCTTTTTGGCAGTCCAGGGTATTTTTAACATTCTTCTGTAAAACCACATCTCTATGGCCTCTAGTGCTTTCCTTATTTGTTTATTAACGTACACAAATACCAATTTGGGAAAGTCTGTATATTAAACTGAACATTAACTCAATTAAGTAAAATTACCACGTGTTCTGAGTTACGATCATGCCTAAATCTCCTTTTTTTATTATTATTAATGAAGAAAATATCCCGTTCAACCTCTGATGGGTTATAATTAGGACATATATTGTTTTCAATTCCAAATAATATGAACAACTGCCAATATGAGAAAGTGGAATCACATTTGTCAAATCATTGTAAATAGGGACAATCACAATTGTGCTTATTCGTTAAATAAATTTAAAAAAAAAAAAAAAAAAAAAAAAAAAAAATTTTTAAAATCAAGAAGAAACTCTGAACAAGAATAATATTAAAGTGGAGGGGTGTAAAGGCCTGGTGGTTCCAGTTATATAATTGACTTTGACAGATATTTAATTGACTTTCATCTGTTAAAAGTCATATGCATTGTAAGAACAGCATCAGACCTTCACATTCCCAGCCACTATATATTAACATTTGTTCGTGTTAAATATTGTTTGACTATATTATGCAGTTCATTAGGTCTGTCTATTCTTAACACCTCTTCTATATTTATAGGTAAGTTGGATGCTTGCAAATAATCTAATATTGGTATTCTCATTTGTTCATACCTCTTACATTTTAACAAGAAATGTTCTATATTACCTAAATCTCCTCTTTACACTCTGCCGTAATGCACAGTGGGGAAATATACCCAGTTTTATTTAACATACAGTTTACACTCCCCATTTGTTAAGTTCTGTTGAGGTTGGCTACTCAGCGAAAGCAAACCTTGGTCTCCTGAGTAACAAGCAGATGTACTTTTAAATTATATTCTACCGAGAAAATGCCAAATGTATTATGCCTACATTTTTTTCACCAATATATAAATATATATATATACACACACACACACACATACAAGGTGTTTCAAAATTATGTATACACATTTCGGATGCTGACAATCCAATTATCATTTACGGTAGAATTACGGCATTTTCACATTTAAAGTCACACATGTTTAACAGTCTGCCACCGGAAACAATGCATTGTTCAAAGCGATGAGCAAATGACTGGCATTCCGTATTTTTATTAATTGAATAGTGAACCATGCAATTTTAATGTGATGCCTCGGGGTTTTCAGTGTGCGCGTGTTAAGATAAACACAACCTTGTATAGAATACTTAGCAAGTGATAATCTAACGCCATACTCTATTGTTAGATAGCATTATTCCGCTATATTCCTGCACAATTCCAACTCAATTTATTTAATGCGTGCTTAATGTATTCGAGGTATGTATACATAATGCAGCGTTGGTCTCACACGGCAAAAGTGCCGAGTTCGTTTCACGGTATCGACACTCTCCAGTCTACTCTGCTGTAAATGGGTACCTGACTTTACTTTGTGAGTTAGGGAAGGAAAAGGGAACGAGGAAAGGAACTGGTAATCTCACCTCTCGATGCTGGACCTAGTACGGTGAAGTCTCTAACAATTCACTCCCCTACGGCCGTATATGCTATGAGACTGCCTTTACCTTTATACATACAGCTGAAACACCCTGTATATATAACATCCCGCTTTGGTTGTGACCTGCAACGTGCCTGCTGGGTGCTGTGGTGTTAGAACACGACAGCCAGAGTTGAATATTGAACACTACGAACATCTGGCTCAGACTTGTCATATTGGAAGACTGTCTTGACTATAACTCAAAACAATAAACTAGACCTATAGCTTGCGTCAGCGTCAGGGAACCAGAGCTGACCAAGACCCTACTCCACCTCCAAGTGGTGGTCCTGGAAACAGGCTGCATCACTGCAGTCTGGCTGAGAAAGTAGGGGTCGAAGTGGGAAGGTAAACCCGGTCCTAAAAAATGCCATGCGGAAGTCGGATGTGTCGGGCCGAAAGGCGCAGATATCGCAGCTTTGCTGTAAACGGCGACACAACGCAACCAACGTCCTTTTCAGGACGAACGCAGACGAAGAAGAAGACAGTATATGACCTCCATGTAGAATCCATCGACTCTATATGGAATTTCTCCGAAAATTAGCAATAACTTCTTCTTCTTCTGCTCCCCTTTCGCTCCTCCTGGAGCATGGCGCCATCACTGCAGCTAGTCCCCTTTCAGAAAGCGTACATTAAAGCATTGACAAGATAGTGCAGCGATGGTTCCTGTATCAATATGTTTTACATTATGAAGTTGCCAGCTTACTCACAACCTCATACTAGTCACCTCATACGACAACAATAACCGTGACCTATATAAAACACGGCCGTTGGTGTTGTCTTGAAGTAGTTCTTACAGTTACATCCTTCAAGTGGTTACGCCATCTCCTTTCGCCGCCGCACTTGTTTGTTCCGTGTTGGACAAGTGTTTTGAACCATATACGGAAATAACAGACAGCCGTCGTCTAACAAGTGGCCCAATAATGGCGTTCGTGTCAACTCAACAAAAATTCTACTTGTAGAAACATCCGCTGTAGAGAATAGCAAAGAAAGGAAAGTTTAGAGACAATGCAATATTGATTTTTTTTTTTTTTTTTAAAATAACACTAATCAGGCTTTCGAGTATAAATGTTATAGAAGAAGTTTGCACATTTGCTATAAAGAGCCCAAAACAAATGTCTATGTTAGAGAGAAAATAAACACGTATGCAGGCCACAAAGAACCACTTTTGTCAGTAGTGAAACGTCGAAAGCTTGCCTGGTTTGGGCAAGTAACTCGTCACGACTCCCTTTCGAAAACGATCCTCCCGGGAACAGTCGAAGGTAAACGGAGAAGAGGAAGGCAAAAAAAATCCTGGGCTGATAACATCAAAGAATGGACAGGGCACGGTTTTTCCACACTTGTACGCATTGCTGAGGATAGAGAGCAGTGGAGGACCCTGTCTGCTGATACTTCCACCATGGCACCCCTACGACCCATGACGAGTTACGGGTTGAGATGATGATGATGAATCGTTATTACTGTTTTCTTTGTCTTCCATTACAGATCATGGGGCCATCACTACAGCTGGTCCCCTGTCAGGAAGCCTGCAACATCAGCTCTTGCAGTATTAGTTTCTGTAGTAATCTGTTTTACATGATGAGATTACCTGTCGCATGCCCAACGTCATTTAAGTCGCCTCTTACGACATGCTGGAGGCAGCAGTGCGTCTATTCTTTCTCTGTCTCCTCAGAAACCCCCGAGGAAACACAGGAAAGGGGGGGGGGGGTTAAATAACAACATACAACAAACCAGTATGAAGATCTAAACGTATAGGTAGTTTTCTTTATTGACTAAATTCTCCCAATTGGATTTTGTTTGTTTTTCCTCTTTTTGTTTTCTTTCATGTTTTTATTTTTATTTTCAAACATACTTAAATTTCTTCTTCTTCTTCCTCGTTCGCCTTCAGACTTCCATATTTATGACTCTAATAAAGGCAGTAGTCAACTCAAGGCTCCCGACATCTCCAAACAGTTTTTCGTTGACAGAAGTGGGTTGTTGCCATATGCTACTCCGTTCATTACTGTAGGTTGGGCAGTATTGCAGCAGGTGTTCGACTGTCATTGGGCTGGTACCGCAGGTGCAGAGATCTGTTGCACCAATTTTGTATTTGTGGTACAGATGGTATCTCAGTCTGTTGTGTCCAGTGCGTAGCCGAAAAATGATGACCTGTTCTTTTCTGGATAGTTGATGATATGCATCATTTTTCAAATGTCCCGGGTGCTCTCTTTCCCATTTGGACTTGAATGTAGCCTTTATAGTGGTCTTTGCCGTTGCGTAAGTTGTCTCTATATCATTTTGTTGTAAGGCACCTCCTTCCTTAGCAAGTCTATTTGCCTCCTCATTTCCTGGTATGTTGCAATGGGCTGGTATCCACTGGATAGTGCACTTCTTGAAGCATTCGGCCAGTCTTTCAAGGGAGATTATCAGATCTTTCAATCCTTTAGTTTGGTGGCTCTTCAGCGCTGATATTATTGAGAGGGCATCTGAAAAGATTACTATCTGTTTTTCTGCCTGTGCTTTGCATTCAATAAGAGTTTCAGCTGCCTGTTTCAGGGCTTCTGCTTCAGCACAGAAGTTATTGCAGTATTTTCCAGTGGCAATTGCCATAGAGTGAATTCTATTCTTTAATTTTATGAGGATGCCTGCACCCCCATTTTCAACTGCATTTGTTGCCGAACCATCAGTATATGCATGTGTCCAAAGCTTTGCTGGAAATGTTTGGTCAATATACTTGGTTGCTATACACTTTCTTTGTGTTTCTGTCTGTGTTCCCTTACCTTCAATGCCTGGAATATCAGATTTTAACTTAGGAAAGCATCTTATTTTCCACAGTGGGATAGTTGAGCTTGTTGGGATTTTCTTTGCAACTGAGCTTGCTAGTATGGTATTATTGTTAATTTTTTCTTTTGCTTGGGCGGCAAAGTTAGTTCGCTTGAGCCTGCCTCTTCCTAGCCTATTATATCCTATTATATATAATTAAATTTGATTATGATGTATATTATAAATGCATTCTGTTATATTACCTTTACCAGTGTAAAAATCCGTCTTAAGACGGGAATTAAATTCAAAAGCACCAATACCTAACGGCAATTTTACTTATTCAAAAGTATTTTTTTTTAAACCACTGTGCATCAACACAGTACATGAACTACGTAGCTGAAGCGAGGATTCCAATGTGTGTATACGGGATTACACATTCTATAACTATTTTTGTGCACACCATCATTTGCGCATTCTTCTTTGGTAAGTGTCTATAAATATTTTTGTGCACACCGTCATTTGCGCATTCTTCTTTCGTAAGTGTTACTATTTTCGGGAGAGTACATACAAGGGAAACAATACAATTAATGTAACTTCCAACAAAGTTGCATCCCTTAGAGTTACTGACAGAAAAAGCTGGGATTTTATATATATATATGATAATGCTACATGCCTTTTAATAAGCCTTTCTCAACCTTTTTATCCTGGAGCAACCCTATAAATAATTGTTAGATCTCAGGGAACCCCTATGTTGCGGGCTGTCTCCCCTGCTCTGCAGTAGTGATCCAACAATGGCCAAACTTTGAGTAAAAAAATGAGCGTGTTCACAGGTATCAACCTTCACTCAACATTACTCTTGGCAGATATATAAATATAAGAAGGATGCTTCTATTTCATGGAGTCTCACAGGAATTTTACAGAATGGCAAGTATAACAACTGAGATCATCTAAGCTGTTATAAACTAATTATTCTCCGCTATTTCTGCGAGAAAAGGTTTTGACTCCTATTTTAGGAGCTATTGGTTGAAGGTGATTCAGCAAATTATTAATTTTATAGCTCTGTATGTGCAGTCTTAAAAATATAAACAAAGGTCATGCGGGTGCAAATTCAATCAATAAGCGATAAACTCTAAAATTATATTTAAATATAAACGAGTTTTAAAATGAATTATCTGTTTAATAAGGTTTAAAAAATGTTGTTTTGACATGGAAAATAACCAGTTAACTATATCCTCATGGAGTGATATGGTTGGAAAATATAAAGTCCATATGCCGTGCTGGTATTTCACTAACTGGCAGTGTGGCGTCAGTTGGAGTCTGGCTCCGTCAACGCTGGTTCCTCGTTAATTTTGGACTGTTCCTTCTCTTCATGAACTGAATGTTTTGGCAGCAGCAGATCCCTTGCATCAAGGCCGAGGTAACTACTTAGGCTGCATAGTCTAGTATCTTCAAGACCCGTCTGATGTAGGTATTCCTGAACATTAAATCTGAATTCACTGAGTCAGAAAAGTGTTTAAGGACAGCAGAATGCGACAAATATATCATTCTATACATACACAAATATACACATAAAACTGATTTCAAATGGGCATAATAAATATATACACCATGATGTTATCATCATCCATTGCCTGCTCCATATGGAGCCTGGAGATACCTCTACTGTTGGTTCCTTGTGTGGAAGCCAGCACAAAACAGTCCCCGGCACTTGCAGTAATGGTTTATGTGGCAAGTTATTTTATCTGATGAGGTTGCAAGCCCCATGTGCAACTGTACATCCACAAACAATCTGCACATGGTAAATGCAAATATAAAATAATAAAATGTACATGTTACAACTTACCCTAAAATTTGGCAAATTTACAGCTTTGATGCACAGAAAAGGCTGTAACTTACTGCTACTAGATTAATATGCAGTTATCCCTCAGATAGGTGAAGTTACAGCGTACTGAACACTTTAAACTATTTTCATATGAGGAGGACACAGTACTATTACGGGAGTTTTACACTCTAATTTTAGCAGCTACTTTTAATCCTGTGGCCGACCTAAAGGGAATCATATTTATGAGCTTTTACTTTGGCTGTCTGCGATCTCTTCTGACAAGATAGGAACATGCAGTACTAAGATCGTCGAACGTGCTATGTTATAAAGTGAATCTCTAGCCCACGCACACATGGCTCTCCGTAAGGTTCTGTTTGGGGAGGACCCAATCAAAGTAAGTTTTGTTCAACATTCTAATACTGAACTAACTACACGTAAGGCATCTGATTTCGGTAGGGGTTTCCCTTGTCCTCATGTTGAACATTATTACAGAACAATATGAGATATTACCCTTTACTTCTTATTTTCAAAATCATTATATCACCGACCTGCCCTATATTATTATTGCTGATACTCTCTTCTAATGTGTTACTTTCTTCTCATCTTGCTTATTTTAATAAAGTCATCGGAAGTGTTATATCATTCCTGGTGCTCCAATATTTAAGATTTCTATCCTCCGAGCGACATCTCTATTTACCAAAACCGTATCGCCCGGATATATGTCTAGACGGGGCACACGCCATGTTGGCAAAATGAACACATTATCTTAAGACGCCATCTGTTGTTGTGATAAACGAGCGACAAGGCCTTATAGCTCTATCTTTTCCTACATCTCTCGTATTTTATTTTCTCCCACATTTGTGCTCTTTCATTCCACATTTGCTATCCAACATTTGCTATTTCATCGTTTTGATTACTCGCGATCGGTATCTAGAGAACCGCATTTGTTCTTTCATCGGTGGTAAAATAAAGTCTTTTGATTGAGTCCCCATACCTGACATCATCGTTTGAAGCCCACTGTTGCCGTCATTTTTGTCGGTGTGGTAAGTTGGGATTATATAAATAGATATAGGGGACTTAGTGTACTGACTGAGATCAGCTGTGAAGGTATCTGTATCTAATAAGTGTGGTGTGTTACAGATGACCTTACTTTGCTACCACATTTAGACCTCAATCAGACTTATTCTGGAATATTGTGATGACTACGTTGAATGTCTAGGGTTATGATAGTGATGAAGTGTAAGTTCACAACAACCAACAGACAGATAAACACTTTTATTAAGATCCACAACACTTTACAACACTATGACAAGCACATACATATAACATTCTAGAAGACTATCTTAAGTAAGTCAAGTGTTAACTTTTAAATTATGTATTAGTTTCTTTCAAGAATAAATATCCTGATCCAACTACAGAGTGAATCAGGAATCACAATCAAATGTAAACACAATGTTATGTACAAAATTTATACAAAGGATCTTTGTCCTGACATATAATATTATTACAATATGTGTGTAGGGTTGTGATGTAGTATTATGAGGTAATACTGGCTTTAGAAACTAGGTTGTTGTTTGTCATCACGACTTCATGTGTTTGTTACTGGTGGAAATAATATTGAAGGGATCACAGTTTCTTTTTATTTGTAAACAATAACTGTCCCTCTTGATTTAGTATTACAGTCACTTTTAGGGTGGGTTATACAAGGGTGAGCTGCTCTGGCTGACGAATTCTTAACTTATATGTCGGCGGCAGGAAAACTGTCTTCTCTGCTCGCTTGCTTCTCAGTTATCTTGAAATACACCACTGGTCGATATCTTGGACAAGGAGTCTGCTGCCAGCCCTCTGGATACAGCAAAACTCAGACCAGGTGCTGCTCTAATCCTTCAGTACCACGGTCCCTGAAATAAGAAGGTTGTACCTCCTTCTTCAGAACTAATATATAATATATTTCCATACTGAAGTACAGGACATTACAAACACAGAGTTCAGCGCTGTAGGCCAACTGCTAGCCTCTCATGTGACAATATACACCAGTATTCCTCTCCCTAATGGTTACAACGCCTCTGCAATTCCAGCGTTAATTCCTTCTATACAATAGGATAGGTGTCATGTTACTATTTGGCAATCCCATATATGACTATGCAGTTATACTCCTCTCTGACAAGCTTTTACATGGTGGAGCAATATCTAGGCTTTGCCTTCTATTTGCTACTGAACCACACACATACAGACACAATTTATCATTTCATATTCAATTTTCATATAATATATATAGGAAATATGTCTAGCTTACCACAATTCAAAGAAATATACACAAGTAACGTTGACTGGCGATGAATTCTGGCACAATTTCGATCTGCCTTATCCAGGCTTTTATTTAGAAAAATATTAGCTTGAGCTCAACGCACTTGCTTCTCACAAAATTTATTTTCAAAACTGGCCCTGAACTGACGCTTCTATTTGACTATATCGATCGTTCTAACCAATGAGACCATGTTTACAAGAGAATTTGAAAACTTTTCCCATTGTACACGTTGCCATTCACAACAATAATAGTATTTGCAGTTCGACTTATAAGGTTTCGCCTTACATATTACTACAGCCAATCAAATCGTATCTAACTTGTTGGCCTCATTTCACCTAAAGCAGTGTTTTTCAAACATGCCAGTATGAGCAAATATGATCTTGTGCTGTCAGACAACCCCACTATAGTATTTTGGCTACAATTTGTTAATTACTAGACTATTTGCATAACACATAACATATTCTTTGTCAGCAAGTCCTAAGGCACAAGAATATATAAGTTTAATGGGGTTAAGTGGCTTCGTTCAAAATATGTATTTGCTTCTACCACCCGTTCACTTCCATACCAAGGGATGTCTTCTGTACTGTCAGACTAATGTCAGGAGCTTAGACATAAATCAGTAGAATGTCAGGTTTCCCAATAAGATTTTAAACCTGTTTTCAAAACCTAACCTCGTATCCTTAGTGTTTTTTATTTACTGTTTATTTGAAAAAATCAGGTCTTCATGCCTTTCGCGTGGGATTGGCGTTCACTTTTTAATCGCGAGACGACGTGGTACAATTGCATGCGTTCCTCCGTGCATCTCTCTCTCTCTTCTAAGCCCGTCTGTCTTTTAGGTTAACGTAGTGTGTATAATGACATTAATGTAGTATTATATCTGGGTCATTATGCAGTTTGCGTATCTCAAGGTTTTCTAAGAAACACAGTACCAGTTTTATTTTTAGAAACGCGTGTATGATACAGTAGGCTTTTACTATCGTACGTGGAAGCGTTACAGTTATGCAGACGAAGTAGAAAAAGGGGATCTCTGGTTCAGCCATTATGGCGTTCTACAACACAGTCGTACGCTATTGTGAAAGCACTGGTCTGTCACCATTCTTCTTTCTGTTGTATTGAATTACTTCGTTGGGCTTTACATTTATGTTCTAATTTATATATGTGGATTAGAATTTTTCACGACAGTCGGTTCCAGAAGATGTAAATCTATTTAATATTTTTGATGGTCGAAGGTACAGAACTCTATGTTAACTCCCTAACACAGGTTGATTAGGGGTTACCTTCCCTGTGTTTATTCTTTCTTAAGATGGGATAGTTAACTGTTTTCAAATCTGTTCTGTCTACGCATGCGCTAGCTTTTAGCGCAAACCGAGCAGACTTCCGTCTGTATTGATGAGCTGGTTTTCTGCCGGACGAAGATGTCCGTTGTTTTCTTCTCTGCATTATCTGGGGAAAAGATAGCCTTGTGATCCGTGATTCTCCCCAGAGTTATTCTGTTCGTCTGGAATGACGACAGGTGTTATTTGTGTATTTCTCGAAATTCTGTCCAAGGTAAAATAACTTAATTATTATGCAAAGCTGGCAGAACATTGAGTATGAACCTGTCAGTAGCGCTCACAGTTCTTGTGATCCAGAGTCCATTTTGTGTGCTTAACGTAGCCAATTAGGTCTATTGGTTGAAGTACTTTACAGAAGCACAATGAGCATATATTGATATGAAACCCGCAGGATAGCGGTACGTTTCAGCGTGGAAGATAATACATGCCTATGGAAAAAAGCACAGTTGTTTATCAACCATTATAAGGCCCGTCATTACGGCCTATAACTTGAGCAGAAGAAGAAGTGCCTGGCAGGTGAAGCCAGGTGAAGTCTTGACTTTGGTTACAAGTTCACAGACTTCTATATTAAGCAACTATATTTGTTAAGGACTACCTGACGCGTTCAGTCAGGGGCCCTGAGCTACGGTAGGAAAAAGAATATGTTGTCAAGCCAGCGTTATTAACATCATACCTACGAGCTATACAAAACTGATGATGTTCGATATTCCTATTCATTTCCACATATGAACAGTTATTAAAGGACAGACCATTGTCGATAACGTCCTTATAGATGAGTGGTTCAAGCTCTATATGCCAGATGTTTTGCCAGTCATTTCCAATGTATATGATGTCCTTGATTCTCGTCCATTTGACTGTAACTGTTGATGTCACTGTGTCACGTAAATAAATGGTTGAAAGTTCCAGCAGTTTATACAATTACTGACTACTGCATGTGAGTGAGTGGGTGCCTTGTTTACCTATCAAAGATCCTAAACGTATTCGTGTCTCTACACACCCACATCACTTGTCAATCATACAACCTTCGAGCACCTCAACGCCTGGTGAGCTATTCACGCATAACAAAGCTGCTTGGCCCAGGTCGGACTGACTACAACAGTACACAGTAAAGGTATTACTACGTTCCTACAAAAACATAACGTAAATCCCACCTTCACATTTGTAGTGACCGTAAATAGTACGGTAACACCCACATTGCATCGGGATAAATCTGGTGAAAACACATCTGGTCATCCAAATCAGACATCTGGGAATTATACAATTTCTGTGGACTGTTGTTATCTTTGTTGCTAGCGACGGGTCACCACATTGGACGCCCAGATTGGCCAGGTGAAAACGTCTCATGCTGTAATTTCTGTGGACTGGTGTTATCTTTGTTCGGCCGCTGTCCAGACAAGTGACGGGTCACCACATTGGACGCCCAGCTTGGCCAGGTGAAAACAATAAACAACCAGAGAGCAATTTGACAGCACTTTTGCATTGGCCCGCCAATTACACTGACAAACAACATTTTTCTTTCTTATATAAGAATAAGTGTTCTTAGGTCAGTTTCTTGCGCTGATTTCAAATTTGAAATCCGTTTATCTCTATCACATCGGGTTCTTAAGATATTTGTGAATAAATATATTTTTGGGAAACCGTTATTTGCTCCGTTTCATTTTTACTATATAACTTATTAAAAATTAATAAAATGCAAAATAATTCTACTTTTTATACTGCTAAAAGATGCATGACATATGTTACGCTATTTTTCAAATAGTTACTGTATTTTGAAATAATTCTGAGCGAAATATGGCTTCTAGAAGTTGTAGAAATTCGGCTGATCTGTTCTGTTACGTGTGCGGATATTTTACCGATCGTGTTCACCAGAAAAACTTTACACCATTACTAAAGAAAGCATATGAACTTTATTTCGATTCGAAAGTTGATGATGCAAATAAATCTTGGAAGCTAAATGCAGTTTGTTCGACTTGTGCAAATACATTGGCAGGTTGGTTAAGAAAATCGCCGAAGCATAAGTCGATGCCTTTTGGAGTGCCAGTAATATGGCGTGAACCGACAAATCACGCTACTGATTGTTACTTCTGCTTGACAAATATCCATGGTTTCACTTTTAAAACTAGAAAGTCGGTCTTCTTCTTCTTTGATCCTTAGCCGCCGACCATCAAAGCAGTCAGTGGCCATCACGCCTAGTGGCGTCTTGTAGGGCAACAACAAATTGATTCCACTTTGCTCGGTCGGTGGCCATCCTTCGTACAGTGCCCCAACTCTGGTTCATTCTTTGCATCTCAGCCTCCACAGTCCTCCGCCAGGTTGTTTTTGGTCGGCCTCTCTTTCGTTTTCCTTCAGGGGTCCAAAGCATAGCTGTTCTTGTGATGGCATCGGGGTCTCTTCTGAGGACTTGACCAACCCAGTTCCAGCGTCTGCCAGCTATGATGGTGTGCATGTCCTCTTGCTTGCTACGAGTAAGCAGATCTTGGTTAGTGATGGTATTCGGCCAAAAGATTCGGTGAATTTTTCTTAGGCATGTTGTGTGAAAAGAGGACAATTTCGACATTTCCTTCTCTGTAACTTTCCAGCATTCCGCACCATAGAGAAGCACAGAAAGCACACAGCTCTGATATAATCTTAATTTTGTGCTTGTGCTGTATTGGGAGGACTTCCAGATGTTGTTTAGGCTAAAGAAGGCTGTTCTTGCCTTATTCATTCTGATGTTGATGTCTTTGCCTGCCCCGCCGTCTGGTGTTACTATGCTTCCTAGGTATGTGAAGGTATCTGTCTGTATCAATTGCTTATTCCTTACTGCTATGGGCTCAGGGTTGCTCATATTGAGCGTCATGACCTCAGACTTCTTTAAATCGATGTTCAAGCCCACCTGCTGGCTAAACTTATTAAGTCTATCCGTTTTTTCCTAGATGTGTTGATGTGAATGTGCTAGTAGTGCAATGTCATCTGCATATTCCAGATCTTCCAATGTAGAAAATGTTGTCCATCTTATTCCTCTTGGACTGCCCTCTGTTGTCTGGCGCATCACCCAGTCTATGACTGTTAAAAATAGAGTGGTTGATAAGGGGCATCCCTGTCGTACTCCTGTCTTTACCTCAAAGGTTAGGTTGCTCTGCCCAACACTGCACGTAAAGTTTGCATAGAGGCTTTTTATGATTGACACTATGCAGCTTGGAATTCCATAAGCCCTCAGTATTTTCCATAAACTGTCCCTATGTATGCTGTCAAAAGCCTTTTCGAAATAAACGAAATTAATGTAAAGCTGTCTTTGCCATTCTGAGCACTGCTCTATAATGTTCCTGAGAGTGAATATATGATCTACACATCTCCTGTTCTTTCTAAATCCTGCTTGTTCTTTCCTCAGTTTGTGATCTACTGCCTTTGAAATTCTCTGTATAATTATCCTGCCTAGTATTTTGCTGGGAACTGAGAGAAGAGTGATTCCTCTCCAATTATTGCAGTCTGCAAGATCTCCCTTCTTGGGCAATTTGACAATTATTCCTTTGTTCCACTCTGATGGTGTTGTCCCGGTTTTCCAGACTTGTGCAAATAGTGGTTCTAATAGTTCTGCTGCTAGCTCAGGGTCTGTCTTAAATAGCTCTGCATTTAAGTTATCTTGGCCCAGAGCTTTGCCGTTCTTTAACCCTTTGATTGCTGTGATGATTTCTTCTTTTCGTGGAATGTCTGTATTCACATCTAGATCGTTTTCAACCTCAGGAACATTCAGTTGTGTCTCTGGTGGTTCCTTGTTCAGAGTTTCTCTGAAGTGCTCTGCCCATCTTGTTTCCTGTCCCTCTGCTGTCGTGATGAGATTACCTTGCTTATCTCTTACTAATGTAATATTGTTTGCACCTCGTTTTCCGCTGATGAATTTAGTTATTTTGTATACTGTGCTTTGTTCATTTCTCAGTGCTGCCTCCTCTGCCTGTCTTGCAAGATCGTCTAGGAAATTCCTTTTGATGGCTCGGGTTTGGCGTTTAACTTCCTTGTCCAGCTGACTGTACTGTTCGCTATATTGTTGCTTTAACCTGGGGGACGTCGCTTCTGTTTTCTTTGTTTTCATTTCCTTTCTCATCGTTATGGTGTTTAAAGTTTCTGGTGTTATCCAGTCTTGCTTCTTCCTTTCCTGGAATCCCAAGCATGATTTGCTGCTTTCTTTGTATATAGTTGAAATGGTGTTGAAATTCTGGTCTATATCATCAGTCAATGTCTTTTCCTGACTTTTGGCAAATTGATATCGTTTCTTTATGTCGGCCGCAAAAGCTTTTCTGGTAAGGGAGTCCTTCAATTTGCTGATGTCAAACCTTTTCTGTGTAGTTACAGTTGGTGCAGCCCTTCTTAGTTTCACTTTCAGTTTTGCTACTACTACGAAACGGTGATTACTTCCCACATCTGCAACTCTTCTTACCTTCACATCTTGTAATGCATGTCTCCATCTACCGTTAACCATGATGTGGTCTATCTGGTTTCTGTCCCGACCATTTGGTGATTACCATGTTAATTTGTGAATTTCTTTATGTGGGAAGAATGTTCCTCCAATGACCAGGTTATTAATGCTACAGAAACTTATTAGTTTATCCCCATTTTCGTTTGCTGTTCCGCTGCCGCATTTCCCCATTGTTCTTTCATTATATGTATTGTGTGTACCAACTTTCGCATTGAGGTCTCCCATTACTATAACAAGATCATATCTAGGTGTGTCTTCCATTTCTTTCTGCAGTTGTTGATAGAATTCTTCCTTGACCTCCTCATCGCTATCATTCGTTGGTGCGTAGCATTGTATTATTGTAGTGTTGGTGAATCTCCCTCTCAATCTTAATCTTATCAGTCTGTTGTTGATGGGTTTCCATTCCAGTAATGTCCTTTCTATTCCTTTCTGTAGAATAATGGCTACGCCTTCATTGTGTTGTCCATCCTCTCTTCCAGAGTAAAGTACTGTTTCTCCTGTTGCTGTTTTAACTTTTCCTGCCCCTGCCCATCTGCTCTCGCTTATCCCTAGAATGTGTAACCTATAGTTTCTCATTTCTGCCGTGATCTGTCTTAGTTTACCTGTCTCGTACATTGTCCTGACATTCCAAAAACCTATTCTTGTATCCTGTTTTGCGGTCAGGACATCCATTTTCATGTCAGTGGCTTCCTTTGGGCTTTCACCACTGACAGTCATACGGGCCACAGACTCAGAATGTCCATCCCGCAGCAAAGTTTGTTCATTTATTATTGTTTCCGTAACTTCATTGTTTTTTTTTTACACAGACAGGGGTGTCAGCCCTGTGCTAAAACCCACAACCTGGAGGACCAGGGTACCAGCTTTTGTCTGATCCCTACCTACATAGACCAGTCCAGCTTGGTTGAACCTACCAGGAAGAAAGTCGGTGGTTTATCCAAATATTGAATCGGTTTCAAAACCAGTGCCTCGTGATCCAATCACGTGTCCAATCCCAGTTCCACCAGAACAATATCCGTAGGACGTGAATGAACCATCAGAAAGTGATAGTTTACCTGCTTTAGAAACTAATTCTGACTCGGATTATATACCAGTGAATGATGGTGTTCACTTAATTAACCATTCAGAACTTTCAGATCTAATACATGATCTCGCTCTTACCAAAGGACAAGCGGAATTACCCGGTTCGCTACTCAAAGAATGGAATCTTTTAGCGCCCAATATTCCGATATCTAAATTTCGTCATAGACACAGAGAACTTGTTCAATACTTTGAGATTGATGATGACATTTGCTATTACAAAGATGTAAACGGTCTAATGGTGCACCTCGGTCATGAGCACATAGTCAACGAATGGCGACTTTTCATCGATTCTTCAAAGACTAGTCTAAAAGCCGTGTTATTGCATAAAGGAAATTTATTTTCATCAATTCCAGTCGCCTACTCTGTTCATATGAAAGAAACTTATGACAATATGGCTATAATTTTGGCAAAAATAAAGTACAATGACTACCAATGGCAGATTTGTGGAGACCTAAAGGTCAATGCAATTCTCACGGGCATGCAGACTGGGTATACTAAATTTTGTTGCTTCCTATGTGAATGGGACAGCCGCAACAGACAGAATCATTATGCAAGAAAGGTGTGGCCTATCATGGATTGTATGCAGCTCGGGCATAAAAATCTAATACACGAGCCATTAGTTAACAAAGACAGCATCATTTTACTACCGTTACATATAAAGTTGGGGCTCATGAAGAATTTCGTAAAAGCGTTAGATAAAACGAGCAAAGCTTCCACTTATCTTCGAGAAAAGTTTCCGCAAGTTAGCGATGCAAAGATAAATGAAGGTATCTTTGTAGGACCTCAGATTAGGAAAGTTATTGCAGACAAACAATTCGAGAACTTGTTACATGGTAGTGAACTTCGCGCATTGATGGCATTCAAATCGATCGTCGATAACTTTCTGGGAAATCACAAATCTGTCGACTATGTGCATATTGTTAAGCAGTGCATAGATGCATACAGAATTATGGGCTGTAACATGTCCCTCAAAATCCATTTGC
Organism: Oreohelix idahoensis; assembly: GCA_024509875.1. Lineage (NCBI taxonomy): Eukaryota > Metazoa > Mollusca > Gastropoda > Stylommatophora > Oreohelicidae > Oreohelix > Oreohelix idahoensis. The sequence goes on from JAMPIV010022828.1 coordinate 105,053, forward strand.
TCGATTCGCATCTTCACTTTTTCCCTGACAAACTTGGCGAAGTCAGCGATGAACATGGAGAACGATTCCATCAAGATATCGCCGTAATGGAGTCACGTTATCAAGGACAGTGGAGTGTGACCATGCTTGCCGATTATTGTTGGATGCTTCATCGCAATGTACCACATGCCATTCACCGACGAAAGTCGACTGCAAAGAAATTCAAGACTACATAACTGTTATACTTCTTGTACGAATGATGTTGTAATACTGTATAAGTTGTTAAAAAACTTCAATTGCGTATTTCTAGAGATCCCGACCTGATAGAGAAAAACGGTTTGCAGATTTAAAAACAGCGCATTAAAATTGACTAGAAAAACATAGAAATGTTAGAGAAAGAAAATTTTTATTTTATTTTGTTAGCCAGTGTTATCTCCATACCTGTTTGTCAAACAAGCCAGGCAACGAAAGTTGGTCGCGAATTACCACACCCACGTTTGGAATGACAGGGGACAACAGCGATCCTGTGAATGAGTGACCAGAGGGGCTATTAAGGATTGGTTGTATGGGCGGAGCTGTACATCACGGATCCAAGAAACCCACATTGGACTTCTGATATAATACCGCGTAGCTCGCTAGAGAGGGGAGTCCAGATTTTACATTGTGAGGCAGAGATACAATCCCTAAAACGCCTAGCCTAAATACACGTGTTTATTCAGAGTGGATAATAATTCATTTCTGTGGTAATTTGTGTTCTTAAAGGATTTTGCGAAGGGAAAATAAGGTTAGTAGATCTTATACAGATTATTACTACATTTTCTTATTCTTTGTTCAGTTTAAACTCACAGCTAAATGTGCGAAAGATAGAGTTTCAATTAATTCTTTTCATAACTGATTAATAAAATCAGAAGATTTTCCTAGAAGATGATAGGATGATAGGAGGTAATTAATAGTTCATACTTCACCTTCATCATCATCACAGTCTCTCATGCACAAGATATTTAACATCATTAGAATCGAACTCAGAGAGAGATCAATAATGAGCAGTAGTATGAATGAAAGTCTACCAGTGATGTTAAATGTGAAAAATTTACGAAGACTTTTGTGTGTCTTCAGTTCATCAGAAGTCTGAGTCTACACGCAACGTGTCTGGCGTCTAACCAGAAATAAGTTATCAAAAACGGACATTTGGCTAGCAGAATTCGCCTTAGGACATCTTTCATTCCTCAATTTAAAAAGGAATATTGTCTCACCCACAAGTCAGAAGGTGGACGCAGCATTTTTCGTCACCCATATACTGCTGGCTCACAAGTTCAATACAGAGTCATCACAAATTCAAATCACTCGAAAAATCATTATTATCTGAAGTCAAGCAAAAGAGCTCAAAAGTGGAATCTCATATTTATACCAAGTACAACACACTCTTAAGCGCATTCTATGAAGCAGACTCTAAAGTATATTTTATGAATCACGACTACATACGCAAGATTATGAGTCTACATATCACTAACATTTCGTGAAGATATCCAGTCTGGCCAGTACCCTCGGGAGATTAGACAACATACCTTTTGTTCATATGACAGCTATTAACTGTTGATCAACACTACAGAGGTATACTCAAACAGTGAAGGAATATACATAAATATCTCGTCGACGTTCTCAGTCCGACAACAGTTTTCATTAGAACGTCCTCGACTTAGAGATACCCCACTCGACATAACGTATGACAACTTGGGACATTTTATGCATACATGTGAATTATCGTATCCATGAGAAGCATTTAGAGACACATGGACTGTGTAGATTACTCACCATTTTGGTAACACGTATCATATCACACCATAATCATTTCGCTTTACACCAGTTCATTCTTAATTAACTATTACTTAATTACCTGCAATTTTAATATCTTATCTGTGTGTTTTGTGTGAATCGTCTTTTACCACCATCACGTTCTAGCCATTACTAACCCTATATGTGTGTTTATTTAATTAATAAACACAACAAACGTTTGATCATTATCTAGTTTGTTAATGTATCACTCGTGCTGTCGGTGTTACATATTCACATATAGGAACATTTCTCTACTCAGATGAGGTTGGGGGCTTTTTCTTTTACGGGATCTAAGGGCAAAAGCTAAGGTCGTGGGGAAACAGAACTCTTTCCATAATTAATTAGAAAACACTGTCCAGTGGAAAGCATTCGCATTCCCGTCTTCTTGTCCCTATTTCGAATAGGTCTTTATTCTTTCTTAACGAGCAAATTTCTAGAGACCGTATACCTAATATCTCATAGGCTATTCCTGGCGAAAACTACTGTCGTAGTTTTCCCAGTACACACCACGCGACAGTTGTCCAGACTGGAAAAACCTATAAAACTTTTTTTTAAATTTGCAACTTTCTGCAAGTCATGTCCACGAATCAAACTTTCATTATCTTTATTCTCCGACATAAATTGTTGCCATTTGCCGGCCGGTGCAACACTAGTCCATCTGGCTTAAACAATACGGATGTCGCTAAATGTAGACTTAATCCGTCTAGTGTTGGCGATTTACCAAACAAGTCAATGTTGCTACAAGTCAAACAGGTCCGCCGGGTTGGGTGAGGAGGTCAAGATAATATCGTTAGATGAAGCGAAAAAGTACGACAAGGGGCATGTGAGAAGGAAGAGAAAGAATGGCACGGGAAAGGTTTGAAGGATGTCACAGAAAAATGTAACGACTGAATATATGACTCTTCACACCCTGCACAAAAATTAATATATGTACAGCTCACTTGATCAGTAAGTTGTAAATATGATAATTTAATAATAATTGCCAATGTTCTTTTGAGTAGAGAATATTTTTTTTTTCTGTGGACCTATTTATTTTGTCCACCTTATTAACCTATTCTTTATATGTGGTTCCCTCACCCCACAAAGGATATCAACACTAATGCAAGTCAGTAGCGTCCGTAGAAGAAACTTCAGGTTTTCCTTTGCTTTTAAATTTCTTACATGATTATGTTTTTTTACCTTATCCAAGCAGGCCTGTTTTCTACACTGGAAGACCTGGAATATGCAGATGACATTGCACTACTTCCTCAAACACATCAACACGTGCAAAAAAAAACCGATAGACTGAATAAGTATAGCCAGCAGGTTGGTCTGAACATCAATCTGAAAAAGACAGAGGTCATGACACTCAATGTGGGCAATCCTGAGCCAATAACAATAAGGAACCAGAAGTTAGAACAGACAGACACATTTACTTACCTAGGATGCATAGTAACACCTGATGGCGGAACAAGCAAGGACATTAACAACAGAATGAATAAAGCGAGAACAGCCTTTGCTAGTCTCAACAACATTTGGAAGTCTTCCAAGTACAGCACAAACACCAAATTAAGACTGTATGAGAGCTGTGCACTTTTTGTGCTTCTCTATGGTGCGGAATGCTGGAGAGTAACAGAGAAGGAAATGTCGAAACTGTCCTCCTTCCACACAATCTGCCTAAGGAAAATTCTCCGAATCTTTTGGCCGAATACCATCTGCAGCCAAGAATTACTTATTCGGAGTAACCAGGAGGACATGCACACCATCATAGCTGGCAGACGCTGGAGTTGGGTTGACCACGTCCTCAGAAGGGACCCTGATACCATTAAAAGAACAGCAATGCTATGGACCCCCGAAGGAAAGCGAAAGAGAGGCCGACCAAAAACAACTTGGCGCAGAACTGTGGAGGCCGAGATACAAAGAATGAACCAGAGTTAGGGCACTGTACGAAGGATGGCCGCCGACCGAACAAAGTGGAGTCAATTTGTTGCTGCCCAACAAGACGCCACCAGGCGCGATGGCCATTGATTGCTTTGACGGTTGGCAGCTGTGGATTAAAGAAGAAGAAGAAGAAGTAGGCCTAAACGTCATCACAAATTTATACTCGACAAGGAGCTAATGAAATATGGTATGTGCAAGAGTGATCACGGTTCTATTGCTCACTGCCATACGGGGCTGCTTGGTCATTGCCCACAACTGCGATCATTAACATCGCCCGACGCGCAAAGTTAAAAAAAAACAATCACGACCTCTCGCGGAACCTCTGACGACCTCTCGCGGAACCCCGGCTGAGAAACCCTGCGTTAAATTAATGCTTAAAGTGCATATGGGAATGAAGGGGATGCAAGACAAGAGAGAGAGAGAGAGAGAGAGAGAGAGAGAGAGAGAGAGAGAGAGAGCAGAGTGTTTGTGACATAATGGGTGCACTCTCTTCTCCTCTCCGACAGTACTGAACTACATTTGTTGTACGTACTGAATTAAGTGCATTATTCAATTGTTAGCACATTCTTTTTCCCTACTGTCATTGTTCACGTTTCACGCTTCGATGCATGACAGGGCTAGACAAGCGTATCGCCCATCCCTGAGAGATTAATTGAGTCACTAAAACGTGTTAATACCACATTGATCCTAGGTAAATGCGAGCATGAAGAGTTTGCTTAAGATTGTATAATCACTTCCGACTCGACTGTTTGGGACGGGTGATTATAGATAAACGCAATCTTGGAAGACATTTGGAAGTGAGCAGGAAGTGTGATATAAGATAACTTTGACAACCTTTTACGGATATCACAACTCCATATATGGACGATGACTGAATTTTTCAAACGCACGGGTCATGGAGAATACTACATGACTAAAAGTTTTCATAACATGTACTTTGAATTTATTGGCAGGCATTTGAGGCGCCAATAAACAACCGCGCTGATTGGGAGTTTTGTCGAAAACACCAGGGGAAGCGTGAGCTGGGAACTTACGATATAAAGAAAAAAAAGTTTGACATACGGCCCTGCATTCCAGAAATCGTCAAAGTAGATAGCTCGTACCTTGCCACAGAAAAGAATCGAGTTGGATTCTGAATTTATAGGACCGGAAACAAAGTATAAAGAGCATCTCTGTACATCAGTAGAAAACTCGCCAACATTAATACGGAACCCGGAATTCTAAAGGACCACTCACAAGTCACAGAATAAATAATACCCCAGATATGTGATCGAGGCATCTTCCATAGTTGCTAAGGCTATTCTACTGAGCAAGAAGTCTAAGATTTCTCAATTACTGAGGTGAGTGTAAGATATTTTTTATGCTGTGAATTTGACATGTTCATACTTGCTAGTGGGGTTAACGATTCATATTAGGCTGGCAACCTCAGCATTTGAAAAGGATACATTCGTGAACCACCACAACAAGCGCTGATGATTGCTTCATGCTAGTTCTCATGGAAGAACAAAAAGCAGAGGTAACCCCAGACTACGAATGGAGCAGGGAGTGAAAGATGATTACATCAACTTGTGAATAGTTGTATATAATCGTTTGGTGAATGTATGTAAATTTTATATGTACCTTCAGGCACAAGCCACTGCCTCTGTCCAGTCACAATTCTTTCCTTAAGTTAACTGACATACTGGTGATTTTTCATCACATGCCCTGAGTGATAAGATGTACGCTCAGGAAGAATAAGAAATCTGAGAAAACAAATGGCTGACAGACAGTGGGAAAAGGCGCCTGATTAATATCAGGCAAACAGATATTTAGCAGCGGAATTTGCTCTTTTATTCCCTCTAAAGTTTGTGGTACCAGTACAAGGCGACCCGACTAATTGTGGTACGACCTGGAGAGACCATTTACTGGACTACTAGACTAAGGTTCGAAACTTGAAATCGACACCTGAATATTCTTGCCTTGATCAGGATAGGTTAATTCCTGAACTGATCTGGAAACGTGCCTTTCACCACAGAGACGAATTTACAGAAAAGCAGCATCGGCGCTTCAGTATTTTGGCAAGTCACAATTTTAACAGGCCAACAAAACAACCGAACTTTATTTTACTAAATTCATCAAGCTTAAAAACCTTTTCGGTGAAGAAATCTATTTATTTTTCATAATCCCGTCATATTTATTTACATTTGTTTTAAAGTAATTGATCATTAAATTTGTATATGTTGATTTTAACTTAGTTGAATTAATCATTATTAATCATTACAGAGAGAAAGGCATACGTATGATCCAGAACCTCTGGTATATATTCATAAATAAATTATTTAAAAAAAAAATATATATATATATATATATATATATATATATATATATATATATATATATATATATATATATATATATATATATATATATATATATATACGAGGGCTATTCCAAAATCAACCTCCGACTGGCTGGTAAAAATAAACTGGTTGCCATAGCGACACGGCGCATTGCCTGCAGCAATCAGTACTGTGTGATCTCGCTACACGCAAACCCACAGTCCCAATTGTTCAGTGGTTCACGAGTACCGACCGAGTAAACATGGACCCTGTCATCGCCACTCCCGCCAGCTGTGAGGTCCGTAGTGTTATTCGCTTTCTGCAAGCAGAAGGACACAGCGCCGCCAAGATTCACCGTTGATTGTGTCGTGTGTACGGTGATAACGTTATGAGTGACAGTTCTGTGAGGGATTGGTGCAGAAAATTCAGGGATGGGCGCACATATGTGCATGACAAGTGGGGACAAGCACGACACTCAATTGTGACTGATGAACTCGTTCAAAACGTCGACCACGTCGGGGGTGAAAAGCGTCGTTTCACGATTTCAGATCTTTCTGCTGAATTTCCTCAAATTTTCAGGACTAGTCTGTTTCAAATTGCCACAGAGAGATTGGGTTACCATATGTTTTGTGCAAGGTAGGTACCAAAACAACTGACTGACGTTCACAAAGCTCAAGGAATGGGCTCAGCTTGACGTTCTTTCTGCGCTACTGGGAAGAGGGGGACGAATTTCTCGACAGAATCGTGACTGGGGACGAGACATGGGTTCAGTTCGTGAATGCAGAGACGAAGGAACAGTCCAAACAGTGGATCACACTCATTCTCCAAACAAGCCCAAGAAATTCAAACAAACATTTTCGCACCGAAAAATTATGGCTACAGTGTTCTGGGACCGCATTACCATCTCTTCGGCAAGATGAAGGTTTGGCTGGCTACTCAGCGCTTCGAAACCAACGAGGAGCTCATGGATGGAATCAACAACTGGCTGGGTACCCTGGCGGCGCCGTTCCTTGACGAGGGATTGTAAAAGCTGGTGCCACGGTACGACAAGTGCCTGAATTTGGGTGGCGACTGTGTGGAAAAGTAATGCAGTTATGTATGTAAGTTTTATGTAATAAGATTTTTTTTCTCTATTTTTGATTATTTTTACCAGCCAATCGGAGGTTGATTTTGGAATAGCCCTCGTATATATATATATATATATATATATATATATATATATATATATATATATATATATATATATATATATATATATATATATATATATATATATATATATATATATATATATATATATATATGTCGCGAGGGCGTTTTGAGGAGATAGGACAGCTTGAATGGAATGGAAGAATAAAGATAATAATGTCTTATTGATAGCTTCCGAGTTTGAAGAAACTGCCTCTCCTCGGGAAATAGTGTACTAGGAATTACTTAAAAGAGAATTCTGGTACCTAAACAGGATATTTTCTGGACGATAAATTCTTCCTCAGGAATCCTACAAAAGGACTGTGTAAAGCACACAAGGTTGAGAAAGAGATTTGGTGTCCAGCCACAATTAAAATATCCCGACCCAATAGAAGTTAATTGAATTATGGCTGAGCCCCCAGGGTGTAGATTATATTTAAAACAAAATACCACCCAAATAAAGTTAACAAGAAAAATAACAACAGACTCTGTTATGTAAAGTTGGATAAAAGGGTATGGAATCTTACATTTGTTATTATACATATAAATATGAAAAATAGTTTAGCTCTACTGTTTATTAAAAAAAAATCAACTAGTGTGGTCATCACTTGGACCAGAGATCTTTTCTATGGTAGTGTTGCTGGTAGGTTTTATACTCAACTCTCCGAAGGCCTGTAGTAGCTGCGGAGATGATTTTGGTTCGGACTCTCTTGGTTTGGTCTGCCCCAGCAGGTTGGTCTCATAACAGTTAATGGGTTCAGAGGGTGTCAGAGTTTGCTTCCCTGGACTCAGTGCACATCACAGATAAGGATGGGGTAAGTCACCTCTGCTGAATGCCTCTTCTGTTTATGGGATGTGTGGTATGGTTACTGGGTGATAGGATAAGGTTGGGTAAGGGTAATCTTGGTACCATGGACTTGTACCCTGGACCTGGTTTAGGTATCTGGTAACCGCAACCTGGTTTAGTGCTGTGTAACCGCAACCTGAGTTTTTGCTTTGTAACCGCAACCTGGGTTAGTACCTCGTAACCGCAACCTGGGTTAGTACTGGGTAACCGCAACCTGGGTGGACTGGAAACAATTGAAATCCCATTAGTGGTTTCAAGAGCAGTCATCTCCTAAGTCTGATGGCCGGTAAGCGTCCATCAGAAATTAAATTAACACAAGGTTAACTACTATTTAGTAACTGTGTTATCTATTAGATATGAACTACCACTTCTTAACTGACATTATAGTGTATCTTGAGTTCTCAGTCTCTATCTGGCTGTCTGCTTATTTACAGCAGTGGTTTTCCCCATGTGGCAATGAGTTTCACAAACTGTGAGGTAGGGGCTGGGGTCATCAAATGGTTGAGAACCACTGGTTCACCTAGTGCCCATAGAGCAGTATTTTAATTCTGGGGTCACTGTCAACAATGGTTTGAGAACCACCGGGTAATAGTTTCCTATGCTGCTTTAACTTGGTGGGGTGTCATTGCTGCCAAGGTCTGAGAACCAATGATTTACATTCTTGCTTACTCGAGCAGTAAATCATTTGAAGGGTCGTCATGGTCTCAAGGCTTGAGAACTGCTGACTTACATTTTGTCAGTCAAGTGGTAAATTCATTAAATAGCTAAATAATTGCAAGCATTCTTAAAGTCCTGGTTCCTGTAGCAAATAACATTCATATACTGATAATAAAATAGTTCTTCAATCATACATAAAATAGTTCTTCAATCATACAACATGGTATATGCATAGGATTGCATTAAATACATGTAAAGAACCTTCCATAATGAAAAACACATTAATGTCCCTTATGTGACAAAGTGAGAAGAAGTGATTGAGACACTGTTATCAAGTTTGTAGTCTTGGCAGAGAACACAGAAGTCTTATAAGAAATAGAAAATAGAAGAACCACTAATACACTTCTATTTTGCTTGGATCAATATGCAAATCTCAAAGTAACAACAATAATATACATCAATTATTTTAACCCTGTCTTATTTCTGCCAGGCTGTGAGATAAAGATCAGGAGTTAATTAGGTTTAGGAACTTTGCAAACTCATACATTAGTTTGAGTGATCTGTAAAGATGCAAATAACAGTTATTGTCACTGAAAATGAAATGCATTTAAACTTTACAAAAAGTTACTGCAATAGCAAGCTGTTGATAAACATATGATTATTCATGTTATAAAATCAGCAGTATTAGATCTACTTACTTCGCTCAACGAATTCACTAAGGATATTTTGCAACAAGTACAAAGTAGCCTCGACCGAGGCCCATACAATCACATCTGCTTCCAACAATGGTTACAAGAAGAATGACCGCTTAAAATTCCCTCCCAAAATTCCAGCTGGTTCCCGGGCAGGGGTGGGCTGTGATTTTGGGTGGCATTGTTGCAAATACATCTTCTGGTCCCAGGGGTATCAAGTTACCTTCATTTCAACTCGCCCTAGCGTCGTCCACCGTTGCCGGCTGTTTTTTACATGAGTTCCCTTCGTGAACCCAACACAGGTCACTTCCGGTCGTTCGTAGGACTGATTTTCACTTTTTCAAGTGGAAAGACTTAGGCTGTCCAAGGGAATAATTTATTACCTTGGACCGAGAATCCTGAGCTAGTAAAATACTGTTAAAGAGAGAGAGAGACTCTTTCATTATAAGAATGAAAAAGTCAACTGAAGGGAATAAAGTTTTTCAATCTCACGATAGAGATTTTAGTAGAGATATAAAATAATAGACAGAAGAAAAGAATCGGTGAGAAGTCGTTCCACGACATAAGCCCCCTTTTGAAAGTTCGGCCAACGGCCAACTAAGTTCGAGCCGACTCTTCTCTTATGTCGGACACTACATTCATGTATCGTGTCCTCCATTCCTTCAATCCAAATATTTCCTATTTTTCCTCTGTCAAACGGTATGCCTGTAATCCACACATGGCTATCCGTTTCCTCTTCAATAAGTAGTTGAGGAGGGTTGAGCAAGCCTGCTCGCAAAAATATCCCCCTCTTCTTTTCTCCCTTATGGATCCTCCATTGAAGCTTGCCTCCTGGCAAAGAGCTTGCCCTAAAGCCTACACTCTGCTTACAATTGGATCTATAGCAAATAGTTTTGCGTGATGAGGTTGCCAGCCTCATACACAACCTTATTTTAGTCATATTGCTTGACCTGTCTAAGGACACATACCTATCTCCCCGGGTATGAGAGCGTGTATGATCTTCTATCCCTGTTTCTCCAGTGACAGAGAAAGATAAGTCTACCAGTTGTTCCTGCCCACCAGGTACCAAGGAAATTTGGACCTTCTTCACTTTCTGATCCCAGAGAGTGGGTGAGGTTATCGGAATTGACTGAAGACTAAGTGCTTGAGGCTCATGTTCCTCTTTAGCCATTTCTCCCGTGTTAAAGGAAGATATTCCTGAAACATGTTCCATCCCACCAGGTACCAAAGAAATTTGGACCCGCTTCACTTTCTGATCCCAGAGAGTGGGTGAGGTTATCGGAATTGAGTGAAGTCTTAGTGCTTGAGAGTCCTGTTCCTCTACAGCCGCTTCTCCCATGTTAAAGGAAGGTATTTCTGAAACATGTTTCATCCCACCAGGTACCAAGAAACTCTGGCCCGGCTTCACTTTCTGCACGCAGATAGTGGGTGAGACTATCAAAACTTGTTCAGAATTAAGTGCACTGGGGTGGTCAATCCCTTTGCACTCTTCCAACTTTTCAGTGAAAATATTGGAAGATGAGTTAGGCATTGGAGTCTCCATAGCCTGTTCAGTCACGCCATCTCTGGATCGTGCTGAGTCTCCTAAGATGATATATTTCCCTCCTTGAGGTATCGGGTAAATTCGTTCATCTAATATTGCGGCCTTTACTTTGCCGTTTACAAAGTTCGACCTAACTTCTACATAAGCTAAAGGCAAAATCATCCTTCTGTTGATTATCATGGGTGCTGTTACCTCAACATCCTCTTCGGTGACTTGATCAAGGTCGATAACAGAGGCTGAGACAAGGGCATCACACCCAAGACCTTGATAATACAAACAGGTGATTTCTTCTCCATTTACTGTGGCAGTCTCCACATTTTGAGAATCCCTGTATCCACTCCGGGCCTTCGTCAAGTTCCCATCCATGGTAGGGACCTTAGCTTTGTAAGAAGTCTGTGGGATTGGGTCTCGGCGCATACAGTCTAACTGATGTAAGTTGGCCGACAGGTGATGTTCAAGAACATCCCTTCCCTTCCCATAGGGTTGCGTAATCCTTTTCCGTTGAGTGATCCTATTTGGTTGAGCGATCCTATTTACCAGGTTGTTGGTGCGGTTGTTGTTGGTATGCCTGTTGTGAGTTTTTGCTGAGGATGAGGAAGGTCTCTTCAGATTATCAGCACTCTTGTGCTTAATCTTGTTTTCAGGATGGTCTAGATGTCTCCGTTTAGATATCCGTACCTCTGCTCTGTCTGAGCCTGAATCCTGAGACATAGACTTGGCTTCATGTGGTGCAGTTATATTTACCACTGAAGATGGTGATGCAACTGGCAAAGGAGTGGCATGATGAGTATTCCTAGATTCAAGTTTATCCCTGGATTCCATATTTGTAGGTTGAAACTTAGTTTCCAGTTCTTCCTTACACTGGAGGGATTTTTCTTGTCTTTGTCTCTCATGTTCCACATTCTCTTCCGTGTATTTTGCTCTCCATTTCTTCCTTTCCGCTTCTCTCATCCTGCATTTTTCCATCTTTTGTGAAACAAAAGTATCCAGTTCTTCTCCGGAGAGTTCACACTCAATGGCTAACTCTGTCCAGAATGTTCTCCACTCATTCAACTCTACAGATTCTTCCATTATATCCGTAGTGGTTCGTTGAGCGAGTATGAGATCTCTAACTCACAAACAATAATTAAGGCAAAAATACTTTCTATAGTCTTAACTATACTAAAGTATTACAAAACCATATATTAAATCAAACCAGCATTTATAACCATCAAATTAAAAATTAGTTAACAATAGGTAACTAATTTCCAGCAGTACCACCAAGAAGAGTTCTCATAACACAACTTAAAATCTGTGTTTCTTGCAAAAAAATTTATATGTATTTTAGTCTAGGGTAATTTATATGTCCCCTCTTTAATCTAATCCTAGACCTGGACACCAATAAGTGACAAGTACCTACAGCAGTAGTGATCTAGGAAAGATAAAGAGTTTTCATATCTCAGACAAGTGTCTAAATATGAAATAAGAGTTAATCCCGGACACGAGCGTCCCAGTTCGCGCGAGGGCGTTTTGAGGAAATAGGACAGCTTGAATGGAATGGAAGAATAAAGATAATAATGTCTTATTGATAGCTTCCGAGTTTGAAGAAACTGCCTCTCCTCGGGAAATAGTGTACTAGGAATTACTTAAAAGAGAATTCTGGTACCTAAACAGGATATTTTCTGGACGATAAATTCTTCCTCAGGAATCCTACAAAAGGACTGTGTAAAGCACACAAGGTTGAGAAAGAGATTTGGTGTCCAGCCACAATTAAAATATCCCGACCCAATAGAAGTTAATTGAATTATGGCTGAGCCCCCAGGGTGTAGATTATATTTAAAACAAAATACAACCCAAATAAAGTTAACAAGAAAAATAACAACAGACTCTGTTATGTAAAGTTGGATAAAAGGGTATGGAATCTTACATTTGTTATTATACATATAAATATGAAAAATAGTTTAGCTCTACTGTTTATAAAAAAAAATCAACTAGTGTGGTCATCACTTGGACCAGAGATCTTTTCTATGGTAGTGTTGCTGGTAGGTTTTATACTCAACTCTCCGAAGGCCTGTAGTAGCTGCGGAGATGATTTTGGTTCGGACTCTCTTGGTTTGGTCTGCCCCAGCAGGTTGGTCTCATAACAGTTAATGGGTTCAGAGGGTGTCAGAGTTTGCTTCCCTGGACTCAGTGCACATCACAGATAAGGATGGGGTAAGTCACCTCTGCTGAATGCCTCTTCTGTTTATGGGATGTGTGGTATGGTTACTGGGTGATAGGATAAGGTTGGGTAAGGGTAATCTTGGTACCATGGACTTGTACCCTGGACCTGGTTTAGGTATCTGGTAACCGCAACCTGGTTTAGTGCTGTGTAACCGCAACCTGAGTTTTTGCTTTGTAACCGCAACCTGGGTTAGTACCTCGTAACCGCAACCTGGGTTAGTACTGGGTAACCGCAACCTGGGTGGACTGGAAACAATTGAAATCCCATTAGTGGTTTCAAGAGCAGTCATCTCCTAAGTCTGATGGCCGGTAAGCGTCCATCAGAAATTAAATTAACACAAGGTTAACTACTATTTAGTAACTGTGTTATCTATTAGATATGAACTACCACTTCTTAACTGACATTATAGTGTATCTTGAGTTCTCAGTCTCTATCTGGCTGTCTGCTTATTTACAGCAGTGGTTTTCCCCATGTGGCAATGAGTTTCACAAACTGTGAGGTAGGGGCTGGGGTCATCAAATGGTTGAGAACCACTGGTTCACCTAGTGCCCATAGAGCAGTATTTTAATTCTGGGGTCACTGTCAACAATGGTTTGAGAACCACTGGGTAATAGTTTCCTATGCTGCTTTAACTTGGTGGGGTGTCATTGCTGCCAAGGTCTGAGAACCAAGGATTTACATTCTTGCTTACTCGAGCAGTAAATCATTTGAAGGGTCGTCATGGTCTCAAGGCTTGAGAACTGCTGACTTACATTTTGTCAGTCAAGTGGTAAATTCATTAAATAGCTAAATAATTGCAAGCATTCTTAAAGTCCTGGTTCCTGTAGCAAATAACATTCATATACTGATAATAAAATAGTTCTTCAATCATACATAAAATAGTTCTTCAATCATACAACATGGTATATGCATAGGATTGCATTAAATACATGTAAAGAACCTTCCATAATGAAAAACACATTAATGTCCCTTATGTGACAAAGTGAGAAGAAGTGATTGAGACACTGTTATCAAGTTTGTAGTCTTGGCAGAGAACACAGAAGTCTTATAAGAAATAGAAAATAGAAGAACCACTAATACACTTCTATTTTGCTTGGATCAATATGCAAATCTCAAAGTAACAACAATAATATACATCAATTATTTTAACCCTGTCTTATTTCTGCCAGGCTGTGAGATAAAGATCAGGAGTTAATTAGGTTTAGGAACTTTGCAAACTCATACATTAGTTTGAGTGATCTTTAAAGATGCAAATAACAGTTATTGTCCCTGAAAATGAAATGCATTTAAACTTTACAAAAAGTTACTGCAATAGCAAGCTGTTGATAAACATATGATTATTCATGTTATAAAATCAGCAGTATTAGATCTACTTACTTCGCTCAACGAATTCACTAAGGATATTTTGCAACAAGTACAAAGTAGCCTCGACCGAGGCCCATACAATCACATCTGCTTCCAACAATGGTTACAAGAAGAATGACCGCTTAAAATTCCCTCCCAAAATTCCAGCTGGTTCCCGGGCAGGGGTGGGCTGTGATTTTGGGTGGCATTGTTGCAAATACATCTTCTGGTCCCAGGGGTATCAAGTTACCTTCATTTCAACTCGCCCTAGCGTCGTCCACCGTTGCCGGCTGTTTTTTACATGAGTTCCCTTCGTGAACCCAACACAGGTCACTTCCGGTCGTTCGTAGGACTGATTTTCACTTTTTCAAGTGGAAAGACTTAGGCTGTCCAAGGGAATAATTTATTACCTTGGACCGAGAATCCTGAGCTAGTAAAATACTGTTAAAGAGAGAGAGAGACTCTTTCATTATAAGAATGAAAAAGTCAACTGAAGGGAATAAAGTTTTTCAATCTCACGATAGAGATTTTAGTAGAGATATAAAATAATAGACAGAAGAAAAGAATCGGTGAGAAGTCGTTCCACGACAATATATATATATATATATATATATATATATATATATATATATATATATATATATATATATATATATATATATATATATCAAGCTAATAAAAGGAATTTCGCTGAGTTAAATCGGCTGGGAGCTTGAACGAGCTAAATCAAACAATATCCACAGAAGGCGGTGGGTCAGATAAAAAGTTAACGTTCTCATACTAATTCAGCATTGTTCGTGACTTCTGAAATATTTTGTGGGACACTAACTTGAGGTAGAAGCATCATTATCCTTCTATCTACCACTCTGCGAAGAGTAATCTTTTGCAAAGTAAGACGCCTTTGAAGACCCACATTAGATACTCTATATTTTGGCCACTGTTGGATCAGTACTGCAAAGCAAGAGGAGGCGACCCGTGACAATGTTGGACGGTCCTGCGTGCACAATTCTTAACCCTTTGAAAATAAAGTTCGTTCCCGTTACCGTACATAGACTGTCATCGACTTAAGACATATGGGAACTACGACCACTCGTAGTTTCGACGGCCATCCCAGAAGCCCTCTACGCTCTGGATCCTACATTTGGTATACCCACCCCCCACCACCACACACCCATATATACACAAAGAAACACACTTCACTTGCAAGTATATATTTCACAGTAAGAACTATCATAATAGTGTCCGATAGCACCCCCACCCCTTTTGTCCATGGCTGTCACCCCCCTTTTTTTAATGTAAAACTTTTGCCTCGTTTTGGCGAGGCGCGTCCCGTTCAACCTAGTCGGTTATATTAGGGCGCATGTCCAAATATAAGAGACCCTTAGGTCTATGAGTTTGATGGGTGTCACCCGGTGCTGACTGCCCCTTTTGTACACCACTGCCCGCAATAAGTCGAGGACCGTCAGTTTACCAAACAGTACGACTTTGACGCCACACACAATAATATTGTCTCCGCCACCCACCTTCCCCTACCATGCACCAATAACACTGCCATAAATTAAGGAGTCAGTTTACGACTGAAAGTCAAACAATACCATAATAATACGGATCTCGACGCAGCATACACCACCTGACGGCAACAATAGCTCCAACAACAATAACGGAACAATAGAAACTCTAGCACTCTCCGCAGCGGCAACACTACCACACCGCCAGCAACTTTTAAACGTGAAGTCTATAACGGACTGAGTCATCATCCTCCTAACTTCATCATCATCATCATTGTCAGCAGCAGCAAAAAAATGCCCGCATCATTATTATTACACTCATCATCACTACAACAACCAATACGACAAGCTAGCATTCTGTGAAGGGCCCAGGACCGACGATTGTCCAATAAAAGAGCGGGAGGTTATAGTGTGCCCCGATCTTAATGCACGCGATCAGACGCGTGTATCCCTCTTCTGTCCTCTAACGTGTCCACAAAAGAAACACGGGCGAAAGGCAGCCTGCTGTGTCAATGATAGTCACTGTTCCACCAACAAACCTTATGTTCCCAGATCTCCTTCACTGCTCTCGGAGAAATTAGAAAGTAGCCGGCCTGGGTACATACACTGTATGTATCGTCACGTAACTCATGCAGCCTACTTAAGGTGCTAGCACTGTAACTTTCGTTATTCGTGAGCAAGAAAAAAATAAAAAAATCATAACGGCGAAAAAATTCCAAGTGACACCGTGATATTTGTTATTTGCAGTATACATTTTTCTATTGAGGCGCATGCTGTTTTACGAGATCCGTGTTGTTTACAAATGAAACAGCCGACTGTTACAACTGAGTCTTAACCAAGTTACTCGTGACCGACTGTAGATACACACTTTGATTTAATAGGTCTTTGTTTGTTTGTTTTTCTATCGGATATTATTTTGTTTGAAGGTAAGGATTGTATGTTAAAACAGATTCATTTTGTGTTTACCACGGTTACCGTGATCTTTGGCAGTATGGGTTATTGTGTTGTAATGTATATTTAATTAAAAAGTAAATGTAAGCCTAACGGTAATCCTATAACAGAAAATGCCGTAGGGGAGCGAAGTGTTGGAGACTTCACAATATTAGGTCCAGCTTTTTTATGAGGTGGGGGGTGACCAGTTCCCATCCTTGCAGCCTTTGCCTTCCCTAACTCAAGAGCAGAGTCAGGTACCCATTTTAAAGCTTCGTAGATTACACTGTGTACCAGGTTTCGATCAGGGAACGTGGTTACTGTGCCGTGAGAGGAAAGCGCTCTAACCACTTAACCAGTCGAACGCTTCACCTCTATTAGATCTCAGTTTTATGGGGGGAGGGGGGGGGGGTCATGTTCCTTACCTCACTGCCTTTGCCTTTCCCAACTCAAGAGCAGAATTAGGTAACCTACCCCTTTTTAAAAATGGGTAGACTGGAGCGTGATGCGACATGTTTTTTAACCCTATCCCTTTGCCTCGCGAAGCAAGTGCTCTAACCACTATGCCAATTTGTCGCCCTTGTATACTAAAATAATATGTGTCAACAGAGGCAAATCTACTATAAAGCTCGAGCTTCAGGGCCCCCAAGTCCAGTGTTCTCTATAATACGTTTCTTTCCCATCCCCCAACACTTTTTTTCGTTTAAAAAGGGGTCCCTTCAATAGTTTAAGCTTCAGGGCTCCCAAAATGTAGATCCGCCGCTGTGTGTCAGTTAGTCTTGATCACCTGTCAGGTACACTAATACTCCTCAGGTTGTCGTTTATTTGTGCACCCCGCTATACTCGAGCGTTGGTAATGCCACCTGTGTTCTACCTGCGTTGATAAATCTGGTAAAATTCGTCAAACTTCAAAGTCGACTTAGCATAGAAACACAGAACGTGCTTTCTCTGTGTTTTTCCAGACATATTTACATAACAGCGCAAAATGATCAGGGATTTCCAGGCAGACCTATTATTCGCATGAAGGATATAATTAGATAAGTTCAAGAAGAAGACTGCATCTGATTGTTTATTTTTCCCTCTGAACGTAGAATACACGTCCACATCCTACCTTCTCAACCCTGGCCACGAGTTTATTTGCGACAAGAACTTTCTTTGTGTATTTTAAAATAACCCTGAAAAGGGGAATCGAAAACTTCAACAATCGCCACGTACCTCGGCTCCTGTGCTTTCCTTCCAGCTTCTCTGATGCTTGCAGACAGCCACGGTCGTACTTTCCGGATTGTAACTCGTCCTCTATCTGGCGTGAAACGTCTGGGCGTAGCTTCGTCTGGGCTGTCAGTCGTCCTATCACCCGTCAAGCGTGACATTGAAGTGGACTCGAGTACAATAGTACAGGTAAGTTACCTTACTGGTTGTTTTAATTGTCACCTGTGTTTGTTTCATCATTGATCATCATAAATCTTTTATAACTTGGTCGTTGGGTCATATGCTTGGTTATTAGATGTCAGCCTTAGATATCGATTGTTTGTTTCTTCCAGAGTTCAGGGGTTGGCAGTCGTCAGCCTTACCTATCGCTTGTTTGTCTGTTTCACAGTGCCAGAGGCGTAACTTGCAAGACAAGTAATGATCCACCTCGAAAATGCACACATTCTTACTGATACCCTGGGTATCTATAGGCCTATGAAAACAACATGGGTAACGCTGGAACGTTTGCATACGATGTGTACGAGGGATTCCAGGGTAAAAGAGAAACAGTGGC
The DNA here is from genome assembly GCA_024509875.1 of Oreohelix idahoensis. Lineage (NCBI taxonomy): Eukaryota > Metazoa > Mollusca > Gastropoda > Stylommatophora > Oreohelicidae > Oreohelix > Oreohelix idahoensis. Next base: position 123,777 of record JAMPIV010022828.1, read on the forward strand.
TGTCGCAATTGGCCTAGAAGATGCTTATAACAGTGTGGACTTTGCAACCCTAATAGGCTGTATAATGGCATGTAGTGTAAACCCTTGGATAACAAGGTGGATAGCAGCTGCCTTAATGGAGAGATCAGTTGCATTTCGCTTGGGAACTTGGACATCAGAACCAATGTGCATTTGCCCGGGACTACCCCTGGGTTCTCCACTATAACCAGTGCTGTTTAACATCTGCACAGCAAAAATAGCAACCTTTCAACCAACAATGCCGCGGTAGCATAGTGGTTAGTGCACTGGCTTCCTAGCTCAGTGGTCTATGGTTCGATCCCCAGATGATGTGGGGAATTTTTTAGGCCGCAAACGGCTCATGGGTCGACCCAGCCCCAAATGGGTACCAGAGCAACTCTAGAAAGGTTAAGGCGGCCTGCGTGATGCTGACCACATCACCCCTAGTGTGCCGGCGGTCAAGAAAATATGGGCCTAACACCATATTCCCAGTATGCCTCAATGGGTGTTACCTTTACCTTTACCTTTTCAACCAACAGGACTGGGACGAACATTAACTTTCGCAGATGACATACTCAAGTACAGAACTGGCTCAGACAGACAGGAAATGGTCCAAGGCATACAAGAGACACTACAGGCGGTTTCTAAATGGTGTGAGAAAAGCGGATCAAGGGTCAATCCCAACAAGGCCTGTGTGATGTGGTGCTCTTTGAACAACTCCATAGTGAAAGCAGACCTTCCAGACATCACTTTCAATGGGCAGAACATTGAAAGGCAAGACAAGCTGCAGTATCTGGGAGTAACGTTTGATCGTGGGCTATCATTTAAGAATCATGTCGAACTGATCATTCAGAAGTGTAAGCGAGGACTGGCAGCCTTAAAAAGCAATGGCTGCTGCGAGCTTGGAACAGAGACTATTGTTTCTTCTGTATCATCAGCTCGTGATTTCAGTAATCGAGTACATGCTAGGGATACTCACGCTGTCAGTGTCACAATGTGAACGACTGGAACGCATTCAAAAAGAAGGAATGCGACTAGTTTTGGGCTGTACGCGTGATACCCCTATTGTGACAATGAGATACATGCTCGGATTGCTGTCGATTAGATCCAGATGTGCGTTGGCCCAGGCAAAAGCATACATGCGGGTAACCACCGACAAAAGACATGAGAATGTAGCTGACATAAAAAAAAAGCAAGAATCAAGAGGGGGATGTCATGGATGACACAGGCAGAGGCTACGATTGGTCAGGTGACCAAGGTTGAAAATGTATGCAAAGGGGAAGAGTGGAGTAAGTCAGGGGAGAACCGGATAAACTACCGGCAGGTCATCATTAGCCTTGGCAGAGAGTGCAGATCTTGGGGCAATGGAAAAGCAGAGCTGGTGATTAATCAGCTGATAAGTGATCATGCTGGGGATGATGACGCCATTGTGTACACTGGTAGCTCTGTAGTGCGTGGTGAGAAATCAGGATGTGGCTTCTCTGCGAGAATAAAGGGCAGGGTCGTCGCTGAACAGAGTGGAGCCTACATGACAACAACCTCCAGCATGAGAATGGAGGTAGAGGCAGTTACTGCAGCACTGAGGTGGCTGTCTGAAACTCCATCAACCAGGGTAGTTAAATTGTCAGACTCTCAAGCCATGCTTCGGAAAGTTCAGAACGGATGTCTGCGGCAGGAATGGAAAACATCAATAGAAATCTCAAGTCTTGAAGAATTGGTGTCGATCTACTGTCCTGGTCATGCAGGGGTACGTGGCAATGAGAGAGCTGACAGACTGGCCTAGAGAGCACCCATAGTGGGGACACTGGACATGGATAATGGAGAGATACTAAGGGCTATTAATGATCGCCTGCTGGATAATGACACTGCAATGGATGAATCAACAAGGCTGAGGCTGTTGGAGTTTGGCATCAAACGTGGGACTAGCAGAAATGGACATGAGAGAGGATGCGTCCGTTGTATGTACAACCAGCGTGCTACAGGTACAATTAACATTCATACTCTACAAACATTTGCAGAGGGAGACTGTGCACCTATGGGTTTGCCCGGAGTGCAGTGAGGTCGATTCTGATTAACAATAACAATAAGAGGCGTAATTAATAGTTGTCAGCCTTAACTATCTATCGTTTGTTTGTTTCACAGTCAAAGAGTGTGTGTTTCATAGTTGTCAGCTTTAGCAATTTATCGTTTGTTTGTTTCACAGTCAAAGAATGTGTGATTCATAGTTATCAGCCTTAACTATCTATCGTTCGTTTGTTTCACAAAGAGTGTGTGATTTATAGTTGTCAGCCTTAACTATCTATCGTTCGTTTGTTTGTTTCACAAAGAATGTGTGATTCATAGTTGTCAGCCGTAGCTGTCTATCGTTTGTTCGTTTCACAGTCAAAGAGTGTGTGATTCATAGTTGTCAGCCTTAGCTATCTATCGTTCGTTTGTTTCACAGTCAAAGAATGTGTGATTCATAGTTGTCAGCCTTAGGTGTCTATCGCTCATTTGTTTCACAGTCAAAGAATGTGTGATTCATAGTTGTCAGCCTTAGCTATCTATCCTTCGTTTGTTTCACAGTCAAAGAATGTGTGATTCATAGTTGTCAGCCTTAGTTATCTATCGTTTGTTTCAGTCAAGAGTGTGTGATTCATAGGTGCCAGCCATAACTATCTATCGTTCGTTTGTTTCACAGTCAAAGAATATGTGATTCATAGTTGTCAGCCTTAGCTATCGATTGTTTGATTGTTTCACAGTGAAAGAGGCACAATTAATAGTTGTCAGCCTTAGCTATCGATTGTTTGTTTCACACTCAGTGAGGGCTTGGCTGACAGTTGTCAATCCTATATGTTGTTCGTTTGTTTCACAGCCAAAGAGTGCTTGATTAATAATTGTCAGCTATAGATATTGATTGCTTGTTGTTGCAGAGTCAGCGAGTGCTCGACTGGCAACAGCCAGTCTTACCTATTTTTTGTGTGTTTGGTTGTTTCACAGTCAAAGAATGTTTGTTTATGTGACGGGTCGGTGATGGTGGTGTGGTTGGTGTTGCGTTTCCTTCGTTATGGTATTATTATTGAATAATAAAGTCACTCTGTAGACATAGCAATGTTGGTTAGACTGGTTAGCTCTGGGCATCAGAACATCCCTTCGACGTTCTGATTTGCATAGTCTATAGTATTTGATTTCCCTTGTGGGAGAGTTATCGTGCTGACAAAGGTAAACACCAACAGTTGTAGAACCGAACCCGAAACGTAAATAAAGGATCAAGCCTTCTGCTTAGAGTCCACATGTATTAAGATTCATACAAAACGATAATCGACATTCACAAAGGTTTCATGTACAATTCAGCGTAACACTTGAATTCCAAATAATATCAGTATGTATCCGTCCGTGTCAAAACAATGTGTCAGAAGAACATCGTGGCTATATACGTGCGCTGTTATAGTCAACAGCCAGAAATGAGCACATGAGTTCTTGACATCTACAAATTGAATCATAATACGATTCTTCTTCCATTATTAGTTTAATTTAATTAATCTCATGCTTAGATTAATTTCCGAACTGACCCTGAAGTCTACATCGATTCATCTATTAATATAGGCTATATACTCAGCCTTATTTCCTTGGAAGAAATACAAGACACGACCTTCTTGCTTGACGGATAGCGTAACAAAGGCCCTGTAACCAAGTCACCCGGCGTGACCGTCCCAACGCGAATGCGTCATAATCTCCGCATATATTTCGCGTTCACTATACCGTAAAATATCGACATATTCTATAAATATTAATGACCCCTAAACGTTGCGCATGGGTAAACCCCAGCAGACGCCATCATTTAAAATAACACCGTAACAGTTTAATAATGGTACGCCTTACGGAATCGTTTGTGTGTTTGTTTGTTTCTCAAAGACAACAATTTCTTGACTGACAGTTGCCAGAGTTACCTATCGGTTGTTTTATTGTTTGTTTCACAGTGCTTGCTCAATAATTGTAAACCTTGCCTATTGTTTGTTTGTTTGTATTTCCACAATAAAAAAGCGCTTAACTGACAGTTGTCAGTCTTACCAATCGTTTGTTTGTTTTTCACAGTCAAAGAGTGCGTGACAAATGGTTATCAGTCTTAGCGTTTGTTTGTTAAATCCCACAACGGATATATTTCTTTTCAGTTTTCTGTTCTCTCAGTCCATTTCTTTATCTCTCTGCCCTGCCTTCTCTCGTACAGAAATATCTATTTTAGCCAATGTGATCTTGATGTTTGACCGTATTTCTGCTTCAGTCTCTTTACATTGTGAGAGTGTCTTCGCATGTTTCCATAGTATATCTAACCGAGTCTGTTCTTAAAATGAGATGATCCATGTGTGATATTCCGAGGGTTTTTGTAACATCTCATGTCTAATGCCTGTAATCTTCTTTCTAAATCTGCCGCCAAAGTCCTAGTTTTACGTGCATATGCCGTCGTGGAAATGTCAATGCAGCACAGGAGTCTAAGTTTGGTTCGACGAGATAGCATTTTGCATTTCGTTGTTTATTAGAAACAAGAATACTATGCCACCTTAAAAATGTTATTAAAAATGTTACGGATGAGTACTTCTCCATTGGGGCTTCATGCAGCTAAATGAGCAGCTGTTTTAAACTCTTTAACCTGACTAAGTTGATTCTATTCATTTTCTTCTTCTTTCGTACACTTCAGACGTCAACTTGGATTTAAAGAAAGCGATGTTCAGTAGGAGGCTCTTGGTATCTCCTTAGAGTTTGTCCAGGGGAGGTACTGGTGACGGCCATATTTGCTTTCTCAGTTATTCATATATTGGGCACTGTTGCAGCTGATGTTCAGCTTTCATTTTATCGGTGCCACAGCTACACTTATCGATAGTTCCTATCTTTAGCTTGTTGAAAAGATGGTGTCTCAATCTGTTGTGGGCTGTGCGGAGATTGAGTATAACCACTTGTTCTTCTGGTGGCCTGATTGCTCTACTTCCCACTTGTTTCTGTACCTGCTTCTGATAAAACTTTGGCTTCTTCATACGTTATGCTTGTGTCAGGCCGAGATAGCCTTCCAACTTCCTTGACCAAACTGTCAGCCTCTTCGTTGTCAGGGATGTTGGGATTCAATGTATTTGTCGCAGAACGTCATTTATCCGTTCATTCTTTCTTCCTATCCTTATGCTCCACTCCTGTGTGTCAGTATTTTTCCGTGCATTATCTTCCTTTTTACGCTTTTGTCTACCGATAATTATCTTTTCCTCGGAAGAACACTCCCGACAACATCCATACGTTGAAGGCATGACCGCACGTGATATGTTATTGTTCTGATTGCGGACCGTCGTTGCTTGGCCAAGCATTGAAAATAAAGTCAAACGAGTAAACTATCTTGACGGGATGATTGTTTGTGCCGGCCTGGAGCGTTTGTTTACATAGACTCAGACGTTAGTCTAGGAGCATTGTTATCAGCAGTTAAGTTGTCTCAGCACCACAATCGGGTTACGTACTTGTTTCCGGGCAGCTTGGGTGTAAGATGGTCATCAAAAGGATAGCGAGTGTTTAATTTGCTGGGCATGATTTGCACACATAGTCCATCCCTATGTCTGTCTTGATAACAAAAACCTTGAAGAATTAGGGCAAGGCATAAAATATAATCGATCCGAGTAAAGGTAATTAACCATTTACCTTTTCTAGCACTTTTAGTTGCACCACCATTTGCTGCACGGTTTGAGGCCATAGTTTATTTATTGATTTCACTAATAAAGTTTAAGTGATAATTAAAACTACACAATGTACTTGTTAGTTTAAACTATATGAAATACACTAATATAGCACTATGACGACACGCAGAGCACTTGGTTCGAACCCGAGTGTGTACAGCATGACTTAAAGCGCGAGAATCAACGTCACGTGGATGATATCGACTTGCTATCGTTGGCATGCAAATAAAATACGGTTAAAAAATGTCTAAATATCGGGTCGCGTAACTTCGAGTTTGCCGCGTAAAGAAAACAAAAATGCGTAAACGTGTACGCGTATGTTTGAATTCGCGTAAATGAAACTCGCGTAAGCAGAGAACTATAACACCCAAGTAATCTGTACCCGAGAAAGGTCCGCCTATGAGACTTATCTCTCATAAGGGGTACGAAATTTTTGTAAGTTTGGGAAATAGTGATATAAATAATTTATAAAATTAAATAAAATGACTTCGATCCTCACACTCTGAGTAGCATTCCTTTATTTTTTTTTTCCTTAACCAGCGGCACTTGGGCTTTTAGCCTTTCGGCCCAATGACATGTCATTGCTAGGCTGGGGAGCCTGTTGACTTTCCTTCCAACCCGGTCAGGAGCTTCGCTCCTTCCCATTCACAGAGGGTTTATCTCAGGAGCTGTTCAGATTATTCAGTCAATATCCCGGTCGATGTTAAAAGTTAGTTGCTTATCCTTTACAGAACGTGGCAATCAACCCCAGCTTTTATTGGCTGTTTGTGATTTTTCTAGGCAATTTTTTCATTCAGTAGTTTGCCATTGCTTTCTGAACGGTACGGCGCTTATACCATTGTTAAAAATCCACACAAAGCGATCTGCTACCAAACCGCCTGCAGCAGGATTCGAACCTGGTATATCTGGATTATGAAACTGCGTTCATATCCATTAGGCCACAGACGCCGATGACCCTACTTCAAATGTCCGGCCCGGGCTTGAACCTTGAACACCTGATCGCCAGCGCAATGTGGTAACCATTACACCAGCGCAGCTCCCGTAGCATTTAGAACTCCCAAACAATCATCACAGGTTCTGAACTTCTGACGGAAAGAGTACAAGTGTTAGCATGGCCACTTAATAAAACATACTATCTCGTCGTCACAGCCATCCATTCTATTCTCGCACATACTATCTCGTCGTCACAGCCATCCATTCTATTCTCGCACATACTATCCCGTCGTCACAGCCATCCATTCTATTCTCGCACATACTATCTCGTCGTCACAGCCATCCATTCTATTCTCGCACATACTATCTCGTCGTCACAGCCATCCATTCTATTCTCGCATATACTATCTCGTCGTCACAGCCATCCATTCTATTCTCGCAGATACTATCTTGTCGTCACAGCCATCCATTCTATTCTCGGAAATATCTAGATAAAAAAAAAAAAAACACATACTATCTCGTCGTCACTACCATCCATTCTATTCTCGGAAAAATCTAGATTAAAAAAAAAATAACGCATACTATCTCGTCGTCACAGCCATCTATTCTATTCTCGGAAATATCTAGATTAAAAACAAAATAACACATACTATCTCGTCGTCACAGCCATCCATTCTATTCTCGGAAATATCTAGATTTAAAAAAAACATAACATATACTATCTCGTCGTCACAGCCATCCATTCTATTCTCGGAAATATCTAGATTAAAAAAAATAACACATACTATCTCGTCGTCACAGCCATCCATTCTATTCTCAAAAATATCTAGATTAAAAAAAAAACATAACACATACTATCTCGTCGTCACAGCCATCCATTCTATTCTCGGAAATATCTAGATTAAAAAAAAAATACTATCTCGTCGTCACAGCCATCAATTCTATTCTCGGAAATATCTAGATTTAAAAAAAAAACACATACTATCTCGTCGTCACAGCCACCCATTCTATTCTCGGAAATATCTAGATTAAAAAAAAAAAATAACACATACTATCTCGTCGTCACAACCATCCATTCTATTCTCGGAAATATCTAGATAAAAAAAAAAATAACACATACTATCTCGTCGTCACAGCCATCCATTCTATTCTCGGAAATATCTAGATAACAAAAAAGTAACACATACTATCTCGTCGTCACAGCCATCCATTCTATTCTCTGAAATATCTAGATAAAAAAATAAAAAAAAACACATACTATCTCGTCGTCACAGCCATCCATTATATTCTCGGAAATATCTAGATTTAAAAAAAAATACTTATTGCCAGCCTGCTAGTCTGAGCGTGAGTGCCACGCGTTGCATCAATGGTGGTCTTTGTTATTTCTTAGGTTATCTGACGCATCTTTTTTCTGGATTGGATGTACAACACTGTTCTTTCTTAAATGTGTTTTATTTTCCTTTTTTTCCTTTCATTTTTAAAAAAAGTTTTAAGAATAGTTACTTTCAAATAAAAAATAAAAAATTTTAAAAAAAGTTTTTCCGTTCAAAACAGTTGCTGTCACTTCTTGTTGCAGGGATTTTGGGTTATAGTGGGGATGGAAGTGGGAAGGGGCTAATCTATCTATCTATCTATCTATCTATCTATCTATCTATCTATCTATCTATCTATCTATCTATCTATCTATCTATCTATCTATCTATCTATCTATCTATCTATCTATCTATCTATCTATCTATCTATCCATCCATCCATCCATCCATCCCTCCCTCCCTCCCTCTAGTCCGTCTGTCTGTCTGCCTGCCTGCCTGTCTGTCTGTCTGTCTGTTTGTCTATCTTTCCTTCCGTCTGTTTGTCCGTCTGTCTATCTTCCTTTCTGGTTGTCCGTCCGCCTGTATGTCTGTCTATTTGTCTTTTCCCCCTCTCTCTCTAGTGTGCCCTTGTGACACTTGAATAAGATTGTTATTAAGCTAGGTTAAAGGAAGGCGTAGCTTTTTGTTATCGTTTAGTATAATATAATTCAGCCTGGTCCTTGATCCGTGCTTCAATGGTGTTGACACTTTGACGATGCTCAGAATGTCCCAGATAAAAGTGCTTGAGTTTTAGGCACATATTTCAAAGATACTATATCAACTAATGCTTCACTGAATGCGCAAAGAACAATGTTTCTCAACTGTTTCCAACCGCCAATTTATATTTTTAAAAATCGAACGACTTGTGTGATAATGTATGCGCATTCATAACAAAGTATGGTTATCTCCAAAAGATCGTTGCCAATCGTTTCGCACAGAATATTCACTTGGAGTGATTTCCCTTTAGCAGTGTTTCTTGGACTGTCACACTATTTGAGGTGCAAAACGCAGAGACAATTATAACTAACATAAATTTTAAAAAAGGTGCATCCCCTGGGAAATAGCTGGACTCAAGAAGCAGATCAGGGTATGTGGAACACCACCATGAAAGCCATATGTTTATGGCTCGTAACTGAGTAAAATACAACTCAACGAGCCTTACTTGTCATCATCATCATTGAAAGCAACAATCTAAAACAGACGTTAGAACCAGGGAATCGTTAAATCAGATAGACCAGCCAGAACTAGCTGTTAAACATGCTTTGTTATGTTAATTTGTAGGGGTGTTTTGATTCAAGGAGAATTAGTGGCCGTCATTCACCAAGTGTGGATGCATGGTGAGCACTGCTCCAAACATAAACGTATATGGGGAGGTTTAACGCTTCCATTTCATTGCTTTTGTTTTCCTGTGTAAATAGGCTTTGTCCATCTTTGTGACTGTCGTTCAGCGAACCAATGTCAAAGCGTTTGAAGTATTGTCAAACTCTGGCGCATATTAACCGCCTGGCGTGCGCGACTAAGACTGATACGTGTTTAATTTGGTGATGTTGTTATTATTGTTCTTACTGAATATTTATTATTTTTTTTTTTAGCTGGGGCTTTGGTTTAATTAAGGTCAAGGTCAACGCAGACCTTTCTAAAATTCCACAGTCGCAATTGTGGGTACATGAAGAGGTATCTCGACGGATTTAGTCTTACTAAATGGGAACTAATACACCCCCCCCCCCCCCCCCCCCCCCCCTTTCCCATCCTGCTACCAAGAGCAGCATATACATATTTAACGCTCTCGTAAATTAATTTGTTGGTAGCATTACAAGGCAGGGAAAGAGAGACAGAACAAGGCAGGGAAAGAGAGACAGAACAAGGCAGGGCAAGAGAGACAGAACAAGGCAGGGCAAGAGAGACAGAACAAGGCAGGGCAAGAGAGACAGAACAAGGCAGGGCAAGAGAGACAGAGGTAGATCAAATACACAGGAAGAAGAGAACTGGAGACATAAATATCTTTTCTGACTGCTGACCTGGTTTCATCTGGGTGTCTTTTTGGACTGCTGACCTTGATTTATCTGAGTGTCTTTTTGGACTGCTGACCTGGTTTCATCTGGGTGTCTTTTTGGACTGCTGACCTTGATTTATCTGAGTGTCTTTTTGGACAGCTGACCTTGATTTATCTGAGTGTCTTTTTGGACTGCTGACCTTGATTTATCTGAGTGTCTTTTTGGACTGTTGACCTTGATTCATCTGGGTGTCTTTTTGGACGAATGACCTTGATTTACTCTTGTTTAAGTTTTTGTTTTTTTGTTATCTTAATTTTAAATAAGCCTCATGCCCAAACCTCCATAGTTGCCTTCTACAACTCGGTTTTAGTGTACACTAATAATACTTCAGACGTCGTAGACTTTCAGGGCATCAGGCACGGCTGTCCATAAATTGTAAAAGCACGTGCTTTCGGGGCAAAAAAGTCAGCAAAACAATGGATGTCCTTAAATGCAAACACACTTATGTACAGACATATATAATCTTTAATGCATTGTCCCATACCTCAAAAAAAAAAAGACTTAAACCAGAGATTTTAAACTTTTTTTTTATAAAGACGTCACAGTAAATATGTGAGATTTTGCGACACAACACTTTGGGTTATATTATTGATAGGCATGTCGTAAACAGTAAACATCGAAATTTCGTAGCAAACTACGTTGTCCCTAGCAACAAGACGGTGGAAACTGCTGACTTAAAGTGTCGTGAAACGAAGTGTAACCCACTACTTTGTTAATCACTATGTCGAGATACAGATTTGCTTCAACCAATCAACGATCAACGTTCACCAGTCTCTGAGACAGAATAAATTAACGGCCATCTTGTTCACGCAAGATGGCCGATGAAAACTGAATAAAATTAGGCTGTATGAGACCAGGTACAAAACCGGAGGAAACCAATCAACTTGCTCCGCCAGGAACCAACCGAAAGCTTTCCTCAAGTAGTTACTTGACTATATAATCGGGCGGATTTTATGCTAACCACGCAACCCCGAACTTGACGCCAGAGATACAGACTGAAGAGGGAGAAGCTGTCACCTTGATTTATGGTAACTTACCTGAGGGCATCGACCTGCAACCTACTTCACTAAGTCGCGTCAAAACCTGGCCAGTTTAAAATCTTAGGAGGGTAAATATTTTTACGATAACCGTTGGTATTTGTTGTGTGTCATTTATACTACCTATCAGGTTACTGATTGTATCTTGGGGGGAATTAAGTATAATGATTGTATTTCCTATTAGGATTGAATAGACGAAGACTAATAGGACTCATACTTCAACCTATTGTCTCCTATACTTCAATCTATTGTCAGTCTATAACTTCAGTCTATTGTCTCTGATAATTCCAAACTGCAATATAACCAAAACAGTCCTTGTTAGGACTCAATCTATTGTCTTCTATAACTCAATCTATTGTCTCAGATAAGACCAACTGCAATATAACCAAAACAGTCCTTGTCAGGACTCAATCTATTGTCGCATCTAACTCCAATCTATTGTCTCCTATAACTCCAACCTGATATATCACCAACCAGTCCTCATCTCATATACTCCTATCATAAGAACATAACAATATTGTTAGGATATATGTTACCAGCTATTGTCAGAGAGGGCGTGATATAGTATAGGGGGAAGGACATTGTTGTATCACACCTAGGTGTACATATTATTGGATTTATTCATGTATTGATTTATATTATGGGATGTATTCATGTATAAAATGTATTCATGTATTGAATCTATATTATTGAATGTATCCATGTATTAGTTTATCAGAAAGAATGTTTTGCAAGTAGACACCTGTCTTGTCTCGCTATTGCTAAATCATACTGAGCCATGTTGTCATTCATCCCACATGCATACATCGGAGACACGCTCATTTCACTCACACTAGAAATAGGTGGGCTTGAGGACAGAAATTAGCCCCTATTTTTGCTTTGTTACAGGTTTAATTGTGTCCTAAAAACCTGAGGTCGTATGTTCGAGTCAATCCCGCTGCCTGGAACTCCGCAGGAGCATAGAGGTTGACCAGACTCTACATCTTTGGTCCCCCTCAGTCTTGGGTGGGCTAAAGGAACGATACTCTGCCGGTGGTGTGAACCAAACAAAGAAGAACAGACTTAAGAGAGATGAGTACACATTAGTACCATTTCTGTCGGCATTGTGAGCATAGAACTGTCAATGAAGAAAACGTGAATTAGCGTAGCAAGAGACAATAATAAGATCATAGTGGATAAATTATACGTAAATAACAGCATAGCTGATAAACGTTATATCCTTAATTAACAGCCCAGCTGATATAATTTTTGTTCCTATAATTGGAAAACGTGTTGTAATATTTATAAATATAAATATTTGTAAATCATATGTAAACTTACCAATTCATTTCATTCCATTTTTTTTTTTGCAACATTCACCTTTCAGCACAAGAGTAGATAGTGTATATATACTAAATAAAATATAAGGAAATTGTATTTTGAACGACTTGTCAATTTTATCATTGTTAAGTAAAAATCGGTTTCCTTGCTTTGTTTAATATCACAATTAGTTACACAGCAGAGGTGGCGCTTTATGTCGGTCTCCTCTATACTATTGTTTCGAGATCAGATCATTCACAGCCGTAATTAATTTGTGATACCAGTAGTCCTCTCAGACACTGGGACTTCACCATTTTCTGCAGAAATTCTATTTCTGTAATTGTCAGTACTATACTGATCCAAGAGCCAAATAAAACCTCTCGCCACATAAAGGATAACTGTTTTATGGTGACTTTCGGTTTATCTTTCTTGGTTAATAAATACGGGAGCTTCCTGGGCAGTGTTGTATCGTGTCGTATTGTGTGCAACTACAGCAGTAGTTGTCTATGGGGAAGGCCTATGGAATGTTCTGAATAAGATCTCCAGAAACTGACTCGTTAAGGGAAAAGGACAAGAAGAAGAGAACCGAATACCACTAGATAAAAAATAATGGGGAGTTCCCTGTTTCCCTACGACATTTACTTCTGCCCTCAGATCTTGATAAAGAAAGGACCCCCAACCTCCTCTAAATGAAGGATTTACCTATATGTGTAGCAGCACGAGTGATACATTAACGAACTTGGTAATGATCAAAGCGGTTATACGGTTTATTAGTTAAATATGTACACATATAATGGAGCCGCGGTAGCATAGTGGTTAATGCACTGGCTTCCTAGCACAGTGGTCTATGGTTCGATCCCCAGATGAGGCGGAAAAATTTTTAGGCCACAAACGGCTCCTGGGTCGACCCAGCCCCAAATGGGTACCAGAGCTACTCTGGGAAGGTTAAGGCGGCCGGCGTGATGCCGACCACATCACCCCTCGTGTGCCCACGGTCAAGATAATATGGGCCTAACACCATATTCCCAATATGCCTCAATGGGCGTGTAACGGGTTCCTTTACCTTTTTTTTTTTTATGTACACATATAAGGTTAATAGAAAGTAAAAAGGATGATGATGAAAGACAATTCAAACACACACACACACACGCACGCACGCACGCACACACACACACACTCTTTCTCTCTCTCTCTCTCTCTCTCTCTCTCTCTCTCTCTCTCTCTCACACACACACAGATGAATTGTAAAAATGTAGTTAATTAAATATCAGAGTGAACCTGAGTAAATAGTGAAATGATGATGTGATATAATAAGTGTCACCACACTGATGTTAAATCTACACGGTCGATAAGTCTTTTAAATTTCCTCCCGTGTATGAGTATGCGGCGGTATGCACTTACTGTCCAATGTTACGCCGTGTGAGTTATCTCCAAGACCAGGACTTATTGATGAAAACCAATGCAAGTCTAGTAATGAGAACCTGGAAGATATACTGTCCTTGAACGCGTGGAAATCTCTCTAACGTTGACAAACCGTTGACAGTTGTCTCAGGAAAATGTCTACTGTCTGATCTTGAAAACAGCACTGACTAGACAGGAGCTCTTCACGAAATGATCTTCTGGCAACAAGTGAGCTTCGTGCAATGAAGCTTGTCTGAGTGAATTTACGTCGTGTAGTATGCGATGAAAGTAGATGAATTCACTTCATGCACTGACGCAGTGAATAGCTGCTTAGTGATTCGAGCTTAATATCTTAACGAATCACCTTGTGACTAAGTCATATTGATATATAGACTCATCAACTTGTGAGTATGCAATCTTGATTCAGGAAATATGCTTTTGAGCAAGTTGAACTTAAGATATATATGAGAGTCAACTTGTGCGTGCTTTAACTTGACTCAGGCGGTAAGCTGCTGAGTTGAACAGATATATGTATATGCAAATCAGCTTGTGAGCATGTGAGGAGCAGGTGAATAAATGATGCGTCACCAGCGTTTACAAAAGCGGGCGTGGATATCGTCCTTGTAACGAAGGAAGTGTATGATGTCCTATCTTGTGAACTTTGCTATTTTCCTTCCGATTAGACACCAAATGCGTAGACTCAAACTTCTGCAGGACTGAAGACACAAAAGTGACTTAATACGTTTCACATCTAATATCAATAGTTGACTTTCTTTCATCTTATTCATCACTATGGTTTCTACTTAGCTGATCATTCTGTTTTTAATTCTCTTATTATGATACATGATATGAGGCGCATATGACAAGTGTTAAATATATTGAGAATGAAAGTGTGTGCTCGTGTAAATCTGTAATGATGATCTAACAGTCTCGATGAAAGTGAAGTATTTAACTATGAGTTACTTCATTATATTATCCTAGAGCAAAAATCTTTGATTTAATTAACCATTAACGAATAGAAGTAATAGCAAAAAAGTCTTTCGCACAATTAGCTTTGAGGCTAAGTGCAAAAAAGTAATCTTAAATGATGAAAAAGAAAAATTAATAATAATTGTTCTAAATTACTAACCTCCCTTGCCCTTCGCATATTCCTTAAGAACACTAAATAAGATTACATTCCATAGGTATGAATTATATATCCACAGGAATGAAATTATAAAACAGGATCTGAACAGGCTAAGCTCTGGGAAGCTCTATGCTCCGCGTGTGCTGGAAAATCCTTACCGACTTCTGGCAAACTTGTCGTTATATTTCGGGTTGCCAATACGTGAGAAGTCGTGGACTGTGTCCTATGGCTCCGCCCTATAATCCAGTAACTAGGCGTCCATCCTGCCTTGCGACATCAGCACAATCACGGGCCCTTTCAGCACACGTCAATTGCTAAAAGTTGGTGGGCTACCACAACCAACTTTCAACTTTGTGCTGGGTTTTCGGTTGCGAGACAACCCGTGGTTTTTGATTGGCCGCCCGATACAGAAATTATCTGCCCCTAGTTACCCAGTCTTCCTCATTTTGCGGCTCGAGTGAAGTCCCATTGTTTCACTTTTGCTGGCGGGAGCGGCTTTCCTTAATCTCTTTCAGTGTTCCATCATGTAGACAACATGCCGCTCTCAGCGTAGACTGCCATCTGGTAACAAACATTCCTGTTCGTGTCCCGAGTCCTTTGTTGTCGATCGCTCTGGCGAACAGGCTATTGTACCAATGTGCTGACACTCGTTTAGTTGAAACAGGGTATTAAAGTATCAAGCATTTCTTGTTATTCCCCATGTGGACGTCTCTGGCGCTAACAATGATGTCTGCCGAGCCAGGTGTGTTCCAAAAGATAATATAAAGTTTGAGAAATGGTAAAGGTGGGATTTAAATTACACGTCGGTAAAATCTGTGATTAAGAATGGTTACTTCAAAAATGATGAAAGATCCCAAACGGGAGAGAAATAAAATAAGAAAATGATGAAAAAGGTACATGGCCATGTACCCTAGGAACACTTTATCACAGGCAGCTGAAGGGGGATGGTGATGATGATGATGGGGGAGCGAGTGTCAAGGTTGCGTGGTTCATATTTACAGGCCAAAAGCTTTATTGTGAGATAAGGAGAAAACACTGGAGATGGATAGGACACACACTGAGGAAACATTTTTGATAGCATTACAAGGCAGTTTTGTTTGGGAATCCCCAGGGTAAGGGAAGCAGAGGTGGACCGAATTACACACATAGAAGTGAACTGGAGACAGAAATCAAAATAATTTTGAAGACATGGAAAGACCTTGAGCTGATGGCACGTGACGGGGGGGAGAGGGGGGGGGGGGGCATACGTCTGTTGAGGGTCTATGCTCTTTGATGAATAAATAAAGATATTTATTACATCAAAGTTACTCCTGGCAACGGTCGTACCGAGATTTCCGACGGTGTTCGAGAATCGTCTACGATAGTTAATTAAAAACATTATGTTCTTGTGCCTAGTGAAGGTTAGAGGGTAACTTGAGTAAGGTGAAACTTCAGGTACGATAATCGTCTCGTCATATCATCTTTCTTATTGTTACCCTCAAGCTATGATTTGCTATACAGTCGTAAGTCTAAGTTTGATTTTTATTGCTTCTCTGATGAACTTGTGGGAACTGATCAGGCTCCATTCTCACAAGATGGCCACACCACTCTGTCTCTCTTTGTATTTGATGCAGGATATGTAGTTCCTAAAAACCCTCATCTAAGTGCACTGTAACCTAATGGTTGAACAATTCTATCAGCTTCTTCGTGTATTGTATATCTTTACTCCCACATATCTGAAGTTTGTTCTGTATGTAGACGAAGTTTGGAATTAACTATATTATCTTGTTCTTTACTTTTAAAATTCCGCTCATTCATTTATCACCCATCAGTTCCCCAAGGAGCATAGACCTTCAACAACAAGTCTCCCTGTCCCGTGCCATCAGCTCAAGGACTCTCCATGTCTTCTTCATGCCCCTCGTGTCTGTCTCCATCTATCTTCTCCGTGTGTTCCTTGGTCTCCTTCAACCACTTTCTCTCTTGGGATTCCAGAACAAGGACTGCCTGGTAATAGTTTCCTCAATCTGTGTGTCCTACAATCTGTGTGTCCTACAATCTGTGTGTCCTACAATCTGTGTGTTCTACAATCTGTGTGTCCTACAATCTCTGGCGTCTTCTTCTCATCTCTTGTTCCACTGGCACTTATCTGGTTCTTGTCATCAGTTCCACATCAGTGTTCTTGTCATGCCACTTCAATCCTTCTATTCAACGCACGCTACCCATTTATGAAAGTCTGTAGCTTTTGTGGTTGTTGTTGTTGTTTCCAATTCAGTTGGAGTGGAGATAAAAGATGTGAAATGGGGTCAGAGCGGCTAAGAGGTACGGCGTTCGCCTCGAGTTCTAGAGGTACCGGGTTCGATTCCCAGTTGAAGGAATATAATTTATGGAACATTATTTTTCAGAACCAGTGGTCCTAATGATGTCATACTCTCCCCCGGTCTCTCGGGTAGTGAGATCGGATGCCTAGCCTTCTCGGATAAGGACGAAAAAAATAGGAGGTCCCGTGTGTATGTTGTGCACGTTAAAAATCCCACGGCAGTTGGACATCGTAAAGAGTAGGCCTATCAGTCCGCTGCCCTGGCAAAATTTAAAAATTAGAAACCTATCCACAACAAAAATATTTATAGAATGTGTGATACCTATATACACACATTGGGATTCTCGCCAGTGCTATGGAGTTAGTGCACTGTGCTAAGATCCTCCTTGTGTGATCTAAGGGAGGAGATCGGCGCACTTATGGAGTTGTCCGTGTGCAATAAAAATAGTCCTTAAAACTAAACCAAAAGATGTGAAATCTTTGTTTTTATCAGAGTGAAAAGTACAGATTTTTATTAGAGTGAAAAGTAAAGGTTTTCAATAGAGTGAAAAGTAAAGATTTTTATCAGAATGAAAAGTAAAGTTTTTTTTTTTTAATCAGAGTGAAATGTAAAAGTTTTATCAGAGTGAAAAGTAAAAGTTTTTATCACAGTGAAAAGTAACGTTTCTTATCAGAGTGAAAAGTAATTTAAAAAAAAAATCAGAGTGAAAAGTAAAGCTATCTTTTCAAATTGATCAATTACCTTTTAGCTCTTTGTGAATCAGAGGCCATCAACAAACACATGCCAAATCTTTGTCTCTTGTGCCATTCGTTTAATTTCTTTATATGTCTTCTTTATCCCCTTCATGTCTATATACAATGCTCTTCTCTTTGTGTGTGTTTGTTTGGTTTTTAGGTCTCCCTTTATTTCCAGAACAAGGATTGCCTTGTAATGGTAAATGCTACTTTTTTCAAGTATGTGTCATATTCAGCCTCAGCGTCTTCTCCGTCCATCTCTATTTTCTATTTACTACCACAATTGTTGTTTAAAAACGGCGCTGTCGTTTAAGCACGTTACAATTCTCACTTTCTAATCTCCATATAATGTTTCTTCTATCACATATTTTTTGGGTCGATCTCTTGTCCTCTCCGGCCGTAGTCAGTTACATTTGTTGTGCGTACTGATAACGTGAAATTTTCGTGGTCGGCACATTTCTTTCTTCGCTGTCAAGTAGATATGAGCTATTTTCTAATCAATTGTACTCTCCCTTCGGTGATAATTCGTCATGTTGCTTTAAGCTTCTCGGCTTTGCTAAGATTAGGCACAGGTAAAAAAAGAAAAACCAGATGGGCCGGTCAGTTTTCGTTTAGTGACCGAGCGTGGTATTTACCCAAGGCGTACCGGGCGATAAATCATCCGCTTGCGGATAGATTACAGACCCGCACTTGACAGTCGGAATGTAGTAATAAGCTTCCGGCAGAATTATTACGAAGTTATTACTTGAGATAAAAGTAAGAAGTTATTCGTAATCACGAAGGAGAATGGTACGGAAATCTCACTTCCATATTTGGAAGACATGACCTTTGCATTAACGCACAGAAATTATCTAGTGGAAATATTTTGAATTACCCCACCAAAACACACAGATTTTGAAACAATTGGAGGGCATTCGAAACATAGGAAGAACAAAATTCCTGATTGGACCCTATCTAAATCGTAACAAAATGCTGCGGGAGGAGCGAAGTGTAATATAACTTGACACTTTAATCAGTTTAGAACACTGTGTAAAATTCACCTTGCGCCAAGAAGACAACCAGACCTTGCCAGAGTTAAGAAAGAATGGCAGCAGCTTTTATTTACCAGATCAGACCTTGTTTGAGCATCTTGAGGACTTACAGCCCAGGAAAACTCTACCATTTTAACACGGAAAACCGGAATCTGAGGAAACTGTAACACAAAGTCAAAGTGGCAACTTTTTGCTAAAACAACAACACCCCAGACCATGTGTAAGAGGCATCGTGAAGCTGCCTTAAACTATTTCTCTGAGACAGTAGTCGGTAAGCCTAAAGATTGGCGTAAGTTGTACATTTTAAATTCTATATTTTGCAATATTAACACGTGAACTAATATGTATATATTGACATGTGAATATTAATCTGGGGGAAAATTGCTAGTGGATTTCCAAGTCATTTGAGGCTGGCAAGCTCAGCATATAGAATGATGATTTCATGAACCCCCACTACCAGGGCTGGTGACTGCTTTATTGCGAGTTTCTTACAGAGAACCAAAAGCAGAGCTAGTTCCAAGTTCCATATGGAGCAGGGAGTGAATGATGAAAGAAATGATGTACATAATCTACATTATTAACATTTTCAACCAGTGTAGATGTAAATGTAAACATCTTCTTATTCTTCTTCGTCCTGGAAAGGACGTTGGTTGCGCTGTGTCCGTTTACAGCGAAGCTGCGATATTTGTGTCTTTTGGCCGACATATTCATCACGGCTTTTTGGGGACCGGGTTAGTCTTCCCTCTTCGATCCCTACTCATTCAGCCATACTGCAGTGATGCAGCCTGTTTCCAGGACCACCACTTGGAGGTGGAGTAGGGTCTTGGTCAGCTCTGGTATTCAATCTATATTGTTAACATTTTCAAACATGGTAGATGTAAAGGGAAACATATTCAATTTATATTATTAACATTTTCAACCAATGTAAAGGTAAATATAAATCTATTCAACCTTCATGTAATGAATGTTTTTCCGCTCAATGGGATTAGATATTAATTCTCAGCGAGGGTGGAAGTTCTGAGGTAGACGGGATGGTGAAATGAAAAGAGAGGGCACATAAGTATGTGTCGGGAAACTCAATACTTAGAGGGTATTTGTTTCTCTTCTTTTGTGATACTAGTTGGTGGTACCAGTTGAGGTTACTTTCTCTGGAACAAGTGAGGTATATCATCAGACGGGTCTTAGAGACGCGGGACCAGCTTGGTAGTTACTTCCTGACACTTCTTGGAACGTGCTACAACTTTCAAACTTGACCAGTATCGAGTGTGATCCAGTCATCTATCTGCAAAGAACCAAACAACACCTGGAGCAGAACAGACAAACTCATTGGCAGTTAAGTAGAAACATAAAATCTGCCAAGTGAACTATGCAATTGTTAACTCCATAACATCACTCGATGATGACTATTGTTTGTTAAAGAATTATTCATCTTTATAACTGTTAAAACATAATTGATTATTAAATTATAAAGACAAATCTAAAGTCGATTTAATCATTTTGAATGTGCTTCATCCGTATGTCTCAGACAATTTCTTAAATACACTTGAACAGAGCTATACAATAATAATAAGAGGAATTTCGTTAAATTTACTCAGATGGTTGCTTGAACGAGCTAACGAATTATAAGAAAACGTTATCCTTCACAAACGTTGACGGCAGATACTAGAGTTAACATTTGCTCAGCCTCATGCAGCATTCTTCTCTCTTTTCTGAATATCTTATGACTACCCCCTTGAAATAGAAGCATCATTATCCTTCTGTCTACAACTCTGCCAAGAGTAACCTTGTGCGAAGGTAGACACCTTTGAAGACCCACATTAGTTACTCTTGAGTTTTGGCCACTGTTGAACCACTACTGCAGAGCTAAGGAGAGGCAACCCGTGACATCTTCCTGTCCTATTTTCTATGTGTATTGTGTCTCTAATGCTTACAGTCGGTTACATGTTGAAAGGCGTATTTATAGTTAATACGAAAAAGGTAATGCTTCTTACTATGACAAAAGACAAAGAAATTTGTCTACTTTGCGGCTACAAGGCCTTCGCCAGGGAAAGGAAAGAAAGCGAGAGTTAAGAAACAGACATGAGAAAAGAAATAAAAATGAATAAATAAAATGTAGGCCTATATCACCCGGTTGAAATAGACACCATTTTGTTCAGGTAAATGTCTTCATAACATGTTTTATCTGCTTTTTATTATAAAGTATATGGTAAAGATACACAGCTCTACTAACAACATAAAAAATATTTGCTTTCGTCTGAGTGGTGGGTGTGTTCAGTTGTAATGATTGCTATTAATGTGTTATTCTATAGAAGGGGGAAGTAGGTGGAATTAATATTAGGGTGATAATTGTGCCCTTACAAAATTACACGCAAGAAAGACAAAAAAAAAAAAAAACTACTTCAGAGACAAACGGTCTAACTTTTTATCTTCTTCTAACGCCAGGGAAAACACCGGGGGTGGGGGGAGACTCATTAAAAACTCATTATGATTTCGACTTAAATTCTCCTTGCTAAGTCAGACCAAGATTACAGGTATATCTTGTCACGTAGACCGGGGGCAAAGCTTTAGGAGAAAGACAAGACAGAAAAGGCCAAGCCTGGTTTGGGGGAGGACAATAGATTATTCAGAGGTCACAACTGTAAGTGTCCTCCCTGCCCCCCAAGTAACGTGGGTGTAAGTACACAAGCTTGTGGACTTGTCAGCCAGGATAGATATGTTTCCCCGACGTAGTCTATGTCGCTCTTTTCCGCTGAGTAAATATAACACCTAACTGCAATTAACTGTACGTGACCTGTATACTTTTGTTATACTATGAAGTGTTTGTTTCCCGTGTATTTCCCGGGGGTGGGGTTTCAAGGAAACAATGATAGAATAGGACAATCGCTCCCTCATGTGTGCCGTAGGGCGCATCCCAATCATTTTGAATACATTGCTACAGAAACCACTTGTGCAAAAGCACATGTATGTTTTGATGCAGGATTCCTACCAAGCAGACTTGTGGAGTCAGCCAAACAATTTTCCGACTCCTGAAATTTTAGAAGTCCGACTCGCGACTCGGGCTATAGTTTTTTTCTACTAGTCACATGGCATAAAATTGTGTACTTATATGGAGTTATATGTGTAAGTATAGTATATGTGTGAATAAATGAATACTTGGTTTTCGTAGGTTACATATTTAACTATTCATTCATTCATTCAATGAAATAATACATAACAAAAACTCATAACTATTTTAAAAAAAGATACTCTTTATTTAAATTGAACTGGTTCTTAAAAGAAAAAAGAAAAAAAGATGGCGTCTAAAAGGTTTGGCTTCGTTGCTTGGCTCAAATCGGATTTGATTATTCTGAGAGCAGAAAACAAACGTTCCACAGTGACTTGAGTGGGTGGTAACGCTGTGCCAATCAAAGCAGCATCTTGAATGATCTCAGGGTAGCAGAGTATTACAATTTGAGCGCGGATCTGCCTTGGCTTTAAGTCTCGTAAAATTCGGAGTCGGGACATTTTTACCGACTCCAGTAAAAATACGACCTACTCCCTACTCCGACTCCTATTCCCCAGTTCTGCTGCCAGATGGCTAGCTGCAATGGTGGCTCCATCCATAAGGACAACAAGGGAAATGATCATGATGATATATTTGTTGAATCTGGCTCGTGCAAAAGGTGGCAAAGACATTTATAACGTCGTTCGTTCCTGTTATTGTTAAACAGAATCGACATCTGTACACACGGGAAAACCCATAGGTGCTCAGTCTTCCTCAGTATATGTCGAAGAGTGTGAATGCTGTTCCCGTAGCTCGTGGTTATATACACGACGGATGCATCCTCTTACACGTCCATCTCTGCAAGCCATACTTTTAATATCAAACTCCAACAGTCTTAACCTTGATGATTCATTTATTGCAGTGTCATTCTTTAACAGGTAATCATTAATTGTCCTAATTATCTCTCCCTTATCCATATCCAGTAACCCTACTGTGGGTGCTCTTGATGCTTGTCTGTCAGCTTGCTCATTACCGCGTACCCCTGTGTGACCATGACAGTAGATCCACACCAGCTCCTGTAGATTGGAAGCTTCTATGAATGTTTTCCATTCATCCATTAGCCAACCATTTTGAACCTTTCGAAGCATGGACTTGAGAGTCTGACACAATGACTGCCTTTGTTAATGAAGTTTCAGTTAGCCACCTTAAGACTGCAGTAGCTGCCTCTACTTCCATTCTCATGCTGGAAGTTGTTATCTTTGTAAGCCCTACTTTGTTCGGCGACGATTCTGCCCTTTACCCTAGCAGAGAAGCCTCAACCTAATTTCTCACCACGGATCACAGACCCATCTGTACATTTATTAATTAAAGTAGAAGTTTGATAAAGATTGCAGATATGTATTTACACAAATCATAAGTTGGAAAATTATATGGTGTCAATGTCTTTGTTCATCATTTCGGGCACTTGGTGACTTCTGGATCTTGTTTATTCAAAGTAATGATTACTTATCTAATTCAGGTCCTTTGACTGCAGACACTTCTCGTCACACATCAGGTGTTGATGTCAAGATACTTAATCCACCCGGCCAGGTAGCTACAATGCTACTCCTGGAGAATACAGAGTGGTCCTTGAATCATACACTGCAGTCTAGTATGCTTCTTATCAGAAACGTTTGTCGTGGCTCTCTCGAATAAGAACCTGAAACCAGATTGTGGTATCTATTTCCTATCAACAAGACGATCCTCCGATGATGACAGGCCCCTATTGATCAGTATCCTCATTTACACAACATAGTCCATAGCGCCGTGGTCATGTCCGTCAAGGAAGTACGTCATACAATCAATAAAATACATCGTTAGACTATAGACATCGTTTACAAATTTTTCTGAATTATGTCTTGATTACTTCCCGTTGGTCCTAAGTCAAACCAAAAATGGTTTCTTTTTAAAGATATTGCATCAACGAAATTTAAAACTGAACGAAAGAAATTAAGAAAGTGAAGAAGCGGTGGAAGAAGAAGAAGAAGACGAACTCTCTGGCATCCAGCATTAAAAAGCTACACCCTGAAAAGGACTGTAAGTTTTAATAGCTAGTATTGCGTAGTCCTGACAAGGACTTTTAGCTGCGTCATGCTGTTCATAAATGTTCATGTTATATTGAGTTTGGAAACCAATTTCAGTTATCAGCACAGGGTTTAGAGTACCAAGATTAAGATATCAGCAGGTAATTCAGAGTCAACGATAACATTAATATTTAATATTACTGCAATTTACATAATGCCTAAATACTTGTAACCCAACAATTAATATAATTTTAACATACCTTTCAGACACAGTATTACGGATCTGAGCTTATCTCGTATACAAGTCTGTTCACAAGCAGGTCAGCTTTGCTTTTCTGATATTGGCTGTGAATATGTGGCTTCGACAATCGCGTGTCAGTCCGCTGGACGTCTTTTCAGTTAAGAAAATTTTGAGAGTCCAGAAGTTTTTTGTTTTTTTATTAAAATAAAATTTTGCCTCGTTTTGGCGAGGCGCGTCCCGTTCAACCTAGTCAGTTTTATTAGGGCGCATGTCCAGGTAAATAAGACCTTTAGGTCTGATAACATCAGTATGAGCTGTACGCGACCAGAATTGAACCTGAGCGGGCTTATATACCCAACCTAGATCTAACCATTTCATTCTAGGAGGTCCGCGCTTGAGTTCACTTTTCTACTTGTACCTTTCGTGCGACTTCAATGCTGCTGAGCGATTTTCCCGACACAATCATGATTTCCTCGTCAGTTATCAAAGATAATGATTTCCCACTGCCATAATTACATGTATTTGTAGTTGCTGTTCAAATCCGAGAAAGAACTATTCCGTTCGGAGCATTAATCATAAAGTTAAAGCAGAATTACTGGTGGGCAATTCAAAAGTTATCATAAAGACTATAGTTTACGTGGCAATTCCAGAGTGTCTTTGCCCGTGTTACAGACAGTTAGAGCGCTGGCTTTCAGGCGGCAAAGTTACCTGGTTCTGGGATCGAAACCTGGTAGCGTTACACGCTCCAGTCTACCGAGCTGTAAGTCAGTACCTGCATCTTCTCTGGAATTAGGGAAGGCAAAGGCAACGAGTAAGGGAACTGGTTACTTCACCTCACTTCTGGACCCAGTATAGCGAAGCCAATAACAATTTACTCCCCTACGGCAGTATGTGTTATGTTACTACCTTTATCCTTAAAGAAAATCCTTATTTCTAGTGATCCTGAGATCCTATCCCATTATACGAAGTAGAACAGTTTGATACATCTTTCTTTACTTCATATTTTTCTTCCACGTCTGCCGGCAATGATGAGTTGCCAGTTGGGACACGGACAAAGACAATTTCCGTTTTGTGATTGGTATATTTCCTTGATAAACACCAGGACAATGTGTCTTCCAGATTTCGGTAATATTCGCGTATCCATTCCAGTAACGTCTAATTATAATTTCTCGTACCTTATTTTGTTGGAGGCTTTTGAAGTAATAACTTGTGAGCTAGGAGCCTTTCTCATCTTTAACAAGGTGTCCATATCTTCTCATTTTGTATTGTCATCATCATGATCATAATCATCATCCTTACCATCAACATTATCGTCGTCGACATCATCTTCATTATCGTTGTCGTCATCATCATCTTCATTATCGTCGTTGTCATCATCGTCATTGTCGTAGATTTTTGATAGGAGAATTAAGACTTGGGTTGGTCCCTTCTGAATAGGTTGGAATGAGTGATAGTCACAGTGTGAGATAGAAATACAAAATAGATTTCCACGAGTGAGGTGGTAGAATAGTGATAGAGGCTGTCTCTGAGAGCGGGAAATCTTCTCTCTCTCTCTCACCTATCTTCTACGACAGATCTAAAGTAGTCAGACAGTCTAACACATATACATTAAATATATATATATATATATATATATATATATATATATATATATATATATATATATATATATATATAAATATATAAATATATATGTATATATATATATATATATATATATATATATATATATATATATATATCCACTCACGTGCACGCACATTCAAGTGACGACAGGTAGACGCACAGACGTGGGAAACTATAACAAATGATTATATAGATATTTAGAACGAGCTGACCAACATGCTGATTAATTTATTGTTAAGTTTATTTATCAGAGTAAACTTACGTCACAACATGTAAAATTACATCAAAAAAGGCATATACACAAAGTAAAAAAAAACCAAATCAAGGAATGCTACAAGAACTGATAGACCCACAGTTATGATCTTCCCTCGATGGATAGCTCACAGTCCCGTTAGGAGAAAGATGATAACACAAAGAGTCCCAGATACATATGTTTGAGTCTAAGAGTTTTTCCCCCTTTAAGGTATGAACAGACCTGATACTATAATCTAGTTTAAGGTAAAATATTGTTAGCAAAAAAAAAATAACTTGCATGAAGAAAGTTATGACAGCAAATAGGTGTCAAAATACAAAGGTAAAATAACACTCAGACCTGCGTACACTCCTATTCATTCAGCCATGGCCACGTGCGCACATTTATACTTACAGCTTTGATCGCTGCCTCTGGGAACATAATAAATTCTAGGACCTCCACACAGACCCGTAAATGCAGTCTCGACCAAGAAATCCCCAGTTCCAAAAAGACTACTGAATTCTCTGTCTCAGGGAACGATTCCTTGGGTGTTCTTATTTTTCGGATGTCTGTTAAGTCACATAAAAATTGTCCAGGCACGAAAGTTAGCAGAGCACAGTGTCACTAGCTTAGGTTTCTAGAATTGAGGAATGTCAGATCGGTGTCTACTTTCCCGAAAGTACTATATTTGGTCACCACAATACTAGTCAAAACTCTGTCGGGATGTTGCTGATATTTTGCTTGCCACAGCGGGCTGAACTGTACTAACGTGTTATTCTGGAAGAATTAATTCTGGCGCGAAGGCCTTTTACTTCATTTAACTGTTACAGTTCATGTAATGAAAGTGCTTAAGTTCTTCACAGATAATGTTCACGTACTAGAACGCTTGCAAAGTTTGGGTACCACAGTATTCACTGAATAAAGAAAAACCACATATGAAATATTTTACATATTATGTACTCAATATAACTTACATTTTTAAACTGCAAGCGTATAGCTTGTCTTATAGTTTAACCCTTCCCGTGGAATAAGTTATATTTTTAAAAAAATCATCAATCCTCATGAATTAAGAACACGTGCGTATTCCGTCAACACTCATGAGGCTTCTAGCATTATAAGTTAGCTTAGAAAAATATGTTCTCATCTGATTATTTAGCAGTAAAATTAAATTCATTACAGCTACATTGTTATTTAAGCTAGAAATTATAATTTATTCTGCTTTCCACTGAAACACGTCACTAGAAAATAATACAGACTTATGTATTAAGCGCTCTGCACCAAATCTAAGTAGTGAAATAAAATAAGCGATTTAACACTTTAACACTCACAAAATACTAGCTATATCTATTTTTACCTCACACAGAACTACAGGTAGTCGCACAACTTAGAATCACACGCTGAATATTTATGGACGTCTAGAAGTTCGACAAATTGTCGAAACAAACTGAGAAACTTCGCTAAACTTCGAGCAACCTGTCTACTGCGAATTTAGAGGACTGAATGAAAATAAAATCTAACTCCCTCCAGTATATATGAAACGCCACACAAAGATGTCCACTATTTCCATAAACTACGCAATAGCCTCCCCCTCCTCTTAACACCTCCTGTACATAGATGCATGTCGTAACTGCCATCAGTGCGTCTATGACACCTCCTATCGAGGAGTGAGTGGCAGATCACACTTTTCCGCTGAGAAAGGTAACCGAGAAACTACGTATCAGGTGGAATATCCCAGACACTGTCTGCGCTGAGCGAATGCGTCTGGCGCGATTCACACCTCCGTCCAGCTATCGGACCGTGAGCGCTCATGGCAAGTGCGAGAAACGCGGTGACAGGTGAAAAATGCAGACGAATATCTCGCCTATAAGTCTGGCGAAAACGAATATTCACAGTTTGTCCACAACGCAATGACCTCCCGAGCCTGGCATCTACGTAATAACCTCACTAGTGCGTTTCTAAATGAGAAACTAAACCCGGCGAAAGTTAGAATATGAAAATAGTAATATATATATTCGCAAACGAACGAATGCGAAAAAAACACCGGAAAAAGGTAAAGAGCGATAATAAAAATAGAGGATACGGGTGAAAGAAAAAAAGAAGAGGATATAGGCAATTTAATTATCATAAATGTCTACGTGACAGTCATTACCATCATCATTGTCGTCGTCATCATCATCACCATTACCATCATCATTATCGTCGTCGTTACCATCGTTGTCGTCATCACCATCATCATTGTCGTCGTCACCATCATCATCATTACCATCAGCATTATCGTCGTCACCATCATTATCATTACTATCATCATTACCGTCGTCGTCATCATCGTCATCATCATCAACATAATCGTCGTCATCATCATCCTTATTACCATCATCATTATCTTCGTTATCATAATCGTCATCACCATCATCATTATCGTCGTCGTCATATCATCATTACCATCAACATTATCGTCGTCATCATCATCATTACTATCATCATTATCGTTGTCGTCATCATCGTCATCACCACCAACATTATCGTCATCATCATCATCATCATCATCATCATCATCATCATCATCATCATCATCATCATCATCATCATCATCATCATCATCATTATCGTCGTCGTAATCATCATCACCATTACCATCATCATTATCGTCGTCGTCATCACCATTATCGTCGTCGTCATCATCATCATTACCATCATTATCGTCGTTGTCATCATCGTCATTACCATCATCATTGTTGTCGTCGTCATCATAATCACAATTACCATCATTATCGTTGTCGTCATCACCATTATCGTCGTCGTCATCGCCATCATTACCATCATTATCGTCGTTGTCATCATCATCATTACCATCATCATTATCGTCGTCGTCATCATCATCACAGTTACCATCATCATTATCGTCGTCATCATCGTCGTCGTCATCATCATCGTTGTCGTCATCATCATTGTCGTCATCATCATCATAATCATCACCATCATCATTATCGTCGTCGTCATCATAGTCGTCGGCATCATCATTATCGTCGTCGTCATCATCACCATTACCATCATAATTATCGACGTCGTTACCATCATCATGATCATTATCGTCGTCGTCATCATCATCACAATTACCATCATCATTATCGTCGTCATCATCATCATCACAATTACCATCATCATTATCGTCATCATCATCATCATAACAATTACCATCATCATTATCGTTGTCGTCATCATCATCACAATTACCATCATCATTATCGTCGTCGTCATCATCACAATTACCATCATCATCGTCGTCGTCGTCATCATCATTATCGTCGTCGTCATCATCATCATCATCATCACCATCATCATTATCGTGGACGTCATCATCGTCATCACCATCATCATTATCGTCGTCGTCATCATCGTCATCACCATCGTCATTATCGTCGACGTCATCATCGTCATCACCATCATCATTATCGTCGACGTCATCATCGTCATCACCATCATCATTGTCGTCGACGTCATCATCGTCATCACCATCATCATTATCGTCGTCGTCATAATCATCATTATTACCATCATATTTATCGTCGTCGTCAACATCGTCATTATCATCATTATCATCAATACTTTTCAGCTGCCCGTAGAGCACAGGTCCTGACAAAAAATGCCAAGGTCTCTTGTTTAGTGCCATCCATTTGAGGTCTTTCAATGTCTTTTGTATTCCTTTCGTGACGTTCTTCAGTTATCTTCTCCATCTGTTTCTGTGTTCACCCTCTATTTCTCTTCTCCATCTGTTTCTGTGTTCACCCTCTATTTCTCTTCTCCATCTGTTTCTGTGTTCACCCTCTATTTCTCTTCTCCATCTGTTTCTGTGTTCACCCTCTATTTCTCTTCTCCATCTGTTTCTGTGTTCACCCTCTATTTCTCTTCTCCATCTGTTTCTGTGTTCACCCTCTATTTCTCTTCTCCATCTGTTTCTGTGTTCACCCTCTATTTCTCTTCTCCATCTGTTTCTGTGTTCACCCTCTATTTCTCTTCTCCATCTGTTTCTGTGTTCACCCTCTATTTCTCTTCTCCATCTGTTTCCGTGTTCACCCTCTATTTCTCTTCTCCATCTGTTTCTGTGTTCACCCTCTATTTCTCTTCTCCATCTGTTTCTGTGTTCACCCTCTATTTCTCTTCTCCATCTGTTTCTGTGTTCACCCTCTATTTCTCTTCTCCATCTGTTTCTGTGTTCACCCTCTATTTCTCTTCTTCATCTGTTTCTTTGTTCACCCTCTATTTCTCTTCTCCATCTGTTTCTTTGTTCACCCTCTATTTCTCTTCTCCATCTGTTTCTGTGTTCACCCTCTATTTCTCTTCTCCATCTGTTTCTTTGTTCACCATTTATTTATCTTCCCCTATCCAGAACTGGTTCTGTCTTGTAATGCTATTTATTGCTAATTTGATGTTATTTATGGTGCTGTTGCCACATCCTTTTTTCCCGTTCCTTTACTATTTCAGACCGATTCTTTCCATTTCCATCTAAGTACATTGCATTTGCAACGCTAATCCTCGTTTCAAGATCAAGGGAAGAGCAGCCTTGAGCTTAGGTATGGGCAAAGATTTCCAAAGTGATTCCAAAGTGAGAATCACTTTGGAAATTGATGAGGCATTATAGAGTTCCCCTGAAGATCATTAATTTAATAAAGAAAACATATGAAGACATGACATGCAGAGTTCTTCATTAAGGACAGCTTACAGAACCGTTTGGGATAAGAACAGGAGTGTGACAGGGATGCCTCTTGTCTCCATTTCTTTTCTTACTAGCAATAGACTGGGTTACGAGAACATCGACAACACACAACAGAAATGGAATCCAGTGGACTCTGACTAAGCAGTTGGATGATCTGGATTTTGCTGATGACTTAGCTCTTCTGTCCCATAACCGTAATCAGATGCAGGACAAATTGAAAACACTCGATGAGAGGTCACAGCAATTGGGTCTGAAAATACACAGGGAAAAGACAAAGATAGTGAGAATAAATGCAGGTAATGATAACAGGGTTGAACTTGAAGAAGCACCAATACAAGATGTAGAATCGTACACATATCTTGGCAGCAATATAGACAAAGTTGGAGGGACAGACAGTGATATCAAAATAAGAATACAAAAAGCAAGAGGAGCTTTCATTGCATTGGGAAATATATGGAGATCAAGAGAAATCGGATCCAACACGAAAATAAGAATCTTCAACTTAAATGTGAAGTCAGTCCTATTGTATGGCTCTGAGACATGGAGAACAACAAAGACAACTACCAAAAAGCTACAGACTTTTATAAATGGGTGCTTGCGTAGAATAGAGGGATTAAAATCAGTGACGTATTCTCTATGTGTGCTGTGCGTGCTGCGCACACCTATGCGCGAAGGAAAATAAAAATTTAATTTATTATTCTATAAAATATTTCTCCTCCAAGTTCTGCTTTCGGACCGCACGCATCAGGATAACGGGTTTTCCCGCATAGAATCTACCAGTACATCTAGTTTCTGTTGTTGTTGCTTTGATGCGTTGATGGGTGGAGATCGGGCACTCAACATCTGATCATTGTTGCCTCTTCTCGTTCCATCTTGGTCTACCCTGTTCAACCTGAAATTTGGTTATAATTGGGGTATTTAGTGTCCTTTTATTTACTAATTTTGTATTCTATTTAAATAACTGTTGTCTTTTGCAGTTGCTGATTTTTATTTATATTAGTATTTGTCAATTTTATTTTCTCTTTTGTATTGTTTATAGATAACTATTGTCCTTTACACTTGGTTTTAATTTGTATTAGTATTTGTTCTTTTTGAGTTGTTGTCCCTTTTTTTTAATACCTTGTCTTTCCTTGTGCTATGAGTAGTTATTTTTTGTGTTAATGCTTTGTTAGTTCTTGCTGCTTAATTTCTATTTAGTTGGATGATTTTCCTGAAGTTCTAACCTTATATTTTTTCCTTTGTTTTATGTATATATCTTTTAAGTATTGATTGGGCATCTCTTGGGGCATCTATACTTAAAACCTTATCACCTGTTAAGTCTATATTGTGATTTCTATAGTAAGTTTTTAATTCAAGCCTTTGTTGTTCATACTTTTTACAGTGGATCAGGTAGTGGTCTATGTCATTCTCTTCCTGACATTCTTGGCAGAATGGTTCTTCTACCATGAAGTATGCTGCACCGAGTCGGAGACGCCACAGTTTTTTGTTCGATGGTATCTTTAATTCTTCTCTGACCTGGCATGTCCTCGTTGGTTCTTTCAGCAGTTTGAACGCGTGTCTGCCTTTTCTACTTTCCTTCCATGTTGTCTTCCATTCCTCGTTTATAGTTTCCTTCACTTGGCTCTTGATCTCTGACCTTCCCAGTCCTGCTTTTATATTGTTTTTACTTGTTCTTCCTTTCTTGGCGTTCTGGTCTGCCAACTCGTTGCCAGCTATACCTATGTGTGCTGGAACCCACACTAGCCTCACACTACATCCTCTGTTCTCTAGTGATGTATTAATTGCTAGAATTTCTTCCTTTATGTCTGGCCGGCTACATTTACCTGGCTGTTCTAGTGCTTGTAGTGATGATAGTGAGTCTGTAAATATTGTAACAGCTTCTGGTGGGTTATCTTCGATTATTTCTAGACTTTTAAGAATTGCTACCATCTCTGCAGTAAAAATCGATGCCCCTTCCGTTACACTGTAGCTCTTTTTTATTCCCCATTGTGGTATTACAACTCCGGCACCTAGTTGCCCACTATCACCCTTGGATCCATCAGTGTAGACATCCAGACTTTGTTTAGTTAGTTGCTCTATGAACTTTCTACTTATCATTTTGGCTTCCTTATCTTCTATGTTTTGTTTGATCTTTTCAGTAAGTGAGTAGTCTATGATTGGTGTTTTTAGTTCCCATGGTGGTATTTTGCTTCTGTATTTATTACTATTTTCAATTGTGTTTGATAGTTCTTTGAACTGCATTAGGTCTTCTATAGTTCTCCACCCTGTTGGATATCTATCTTTATTTAAGTGGACGTCCCATACACTTGGTTGGTTTTTGACAAATGCTTTGTGTGCTGGGTGGGTCACTTCTTGTGCTACTTTACTCCAATAAATTAATCTCAGTTCTTTCCGTCTTAGACCAAGGGGCGGTATGCCAAGTGCTACTTCTAGAGCTTCTACTGGTGTCGATATAAATGCACCTGTAATGGTTCTCATGGCTGCATTTTGAATCCTGTCCAGCTTTGCTTTGTTAGAAGCTGCAGCTGAGTCATAGACTATGCTGGCATAATCCAGTTTCCTCCTGATGAAAGACTTGTAGAACATAAGCATTATTTTATTGCTGGCCCCCCATCCATTACCTTTTACAATCCTTAGTATATTTAGGGGTCCCCTACAGCTTTCTACCAAATTGTCTATATGTTTATTATAATTTAGTTGTTTATCTAAAGTTATGCCCAGAAATCTTGTTGAGGAGGTACATATTTTCTGTCCTTTAATGGTTATATTGATTTTGTTATTTTTTTTTAAATTTCCTTTGCTGAAAATCATACCTACTGTTTTGTTTACATTAATTTGGAAGCCCCAACTTTTCATCCACTCTGAAACTTTGTCTATTTGATTTTGAAGTTTTTTGTAAACATGGTCCAAGTTTTTTCCAGATCGCCAAATGGCACAGTCATCTGCAAATTGTGATACTGCATTCTTTATGTCATTAAATTCATCTGCTAAATCATTTACAGCTATAGTGAAAATTGAAGGAGAGATTACTGATCCTTGAGGAATCCCATTCTGTTGTTCATATATTTCTGACCTATCATTATTCACATGTACAGCAAAATACCTGTCCTGTAAAAAGTTTTCTAGATACCTATAGGTTTTACCAGTAATGCCAATCTTTTTCATTTTGTACAGAGCTCCATCTCGCCAGCATTCATCATATGCTCTAGCTACATCTAGAAAGACTGCCACTGTTTTCTCTTTCCTCTTGAACCCTAGCTTTACATCATGTTCTAATCTTACAAGCGGGTCTACTGTACTTCTGTCTGCTCTAAACCCTGACTGGTTTGGGCTATATAACTGGTTTTTTTCTAGGTAGAATTTAACTCTTTTATTCACAACAGTTTCCAGTATTTTACCTAGTTGTGATGTTAATGAGATAGGCCTATATGAACTTACATCATGGGCTTCCTTATTGGGTTTTAGAATGGGTACTATCATAGCTACTTTCCATGCTTTTGGTATCTTTCCTAAGCTCCAGATTTTGTTATAAAGTGAAGTTATTATGTTTATAGTTCTTTTGGGTACTTTCTTAAGGATTTCATAACTAAGTATATCTTGCCCTGAGGCAGTATTAGATTTATCTTTTATTGCATTAGTTACTTCTTCCTCTGTTATATCAGCATCTAAATAGTTTGTTTCATCTATCTGGTCTGGTAGTTCTTTTAAAAACTGTATCCTAAGTCTTTCTCTTCTCTCATTTTCTTCCTGTCCAAGGCTACTTTTTGCACTGACTTTATAGAAATACTCGGCAAGGGCATTAGCTTTTTCTTTATCTGTTTCTGCTCTCTTTGGTAGTTTGATTGTTGGCATTATTGTTTTCTTATTGTTCCCTTTGATTGCCTTAAGCTTTTTTCCATACTTCTCTAATTTGAGTGCTAGGTTTAAGTGACTGACAAAACTCCTTCCAGTTAGTTTCTTTGGCTTTGAATATTATTCTGTTAGATTCATTCCTAATAAGTTTATACTTATCATAGTTTTCTTCTGTTCTGTTATTTCTATATTTTTGTAAGGCCCTTTTTCTTCTCTCATGAATTTCTGCACAGCTTTTATTCCACCAGGCAACTGGTTCTTTATTCCATTGAGTTTCTCTTTTCTTATTAATGTTATTTATTGGTTTAAGGTGTTGTGGCATATTTTTATTTGGTATATACTTTATTGCTATTTTCAGAATGTCATTGGTCAGTGTTTCTGCCCACAAGTCAGTATCATCTGATTCCATGTCTTTATATTCCATCACCTCCAGCTCTGATTGGAAAGCTTCCCAGTTTGCTTTTTTATAGTTGAAGGTAGGTTTCTCTGGTTCTGGGTTTGGACTGACATTTTCATGCATGGTTATTACAATGGGCAGATGATCTGAGTTTGTGTCTTGTAACACTTCCCAATTTACATTCGCTAGGTTGTTAGTTGCTATACTTATGTCTATTGCTGAGTCTGCCCTATTAGCTTGTGGATTAATTCTAGTTGCAGATCCATCATTTAGTATTAGTAGTTCCTTGTTTTCTATGAAGTCGAGTAGGCATTTTCCTGCATTATCTGTATGTTGTCCACCCCAAGCAGAATGGTGGGAATTAAAATCGCGTTTTTATTGGTTGTAGCAATCGCCCGAAGTTTCTCGGGTAATTCCGTCACAATGCGTGCTGGACCGTTCGGATTCACGTCTAAAGACTGGTTTGTGTGAAACCGGGTCGTGGGCAGATACGACAATACAATGCGAATATGCGTGCGGTGGCCTAGCAGCTCTCGAGTTGTAAAAATCGCCAGTGTTTTTTGTGATTAATTTTTGTTAGTTGCCGGGAATGCAGATTATTACAGTGACAGTGAGTTTCAAGTTGTAAGTTAATTAGTATTTCGAAGATAATTGACATATACCCCTAATAACTATCGTTGCGTAATTGAATATAGATGGTTTTTAAATTAAGAGGGAAAGAAGTTAAATAGTAGGCGTACATATTCATTTTAAGTAGCAGCACGCCTAGCTCGCATTACCAGGATACGCCACTGATTAAAATGGTATGACAAGGTTACCAACGTGGAACTGAAGACAAGAACTAGACAAGTGCCAGTGGAACAAGAGATGAGAAGAAGACGATGGCGATGGATAGGACACACACTGAGGAAACATGTTGATAGCATTACAAGGCAGTCCTTGTTCTGGAACCCCCAGGGCAAGAGAAGCAGAGGTAGACCAAGAAGCACACGGAGAAGAGAGCTGGAAACAGAGGTGAAAATGATAAGGAGAACATGGAAAAAACTTGAGATGATAGTACGTGACAGGAGGACTTGGTATGTGTTTGTTGAAGGCCTATACTCCTTTGGGAGTGGAGGATTATGAATGAATGGGCAAAGATACAAGCAATGGACTGTCACATATTTTGTCAAATACCTGTCGCCTGATAGGAAGAAGACGCTGGCCATGATCGGACAGATATTTTAAAAAACCTGGAGCGTGGAAGGTACGAGAGGAAGAGCGAGACCTAAAAACAGGCAGAAAGAGAACTGGAGACATAAATGACAGAAATAAAGAGGACATGTAAAGACATTGCGCTGATGACAAGAGAACCTGGCACCTGGCACCTGGCATCTGGCACCTGGCACCTGACATGAATCTGTGGAAGCCCGGCCATTGCTCCATAGCAGCTGAAGGATGATAACGATGTAGATAATGCTATCTGATTGAAATGAAGCATCTGAGTTTTCTGCTGGCTGCCATGCTGTTTATGTGCGTGTAAACTTTTGCCTACGTCATTCTTATGGCCTGCATTAAACCTCCACCACCTTCCCCTTCTTCTTTTTCTTTTTTCTTCTTCACCTTCTTTTTTCATCAACTTCTTTTTCTTTTCCTCTTCCTATTCTTCCTCTTCTTCTTTTTCCTCTTCCTATTCTTCTTCTTCTTCTCATCCTCTTTCTCCTACTTCTTCTCCTCATCCTTCACTTTCTCCTGTTTCTTATTCTTCTTCTTCTTCTACTTTTTCTTCGTCATCTTCAACTTCTTATTCTTTTACTTCTTCTACTTTGTCATAAAATTAACAGTGATACAACGTAAAAATATCTCCAAAGGATAAAATGTAGGGATAAAAAGAATGCGTAAGTTACTAGAAGGCATGATCGCCCACGCCGCGGGTCATCACCCGCCATGGAAGTTAAATTGCTAGAACGTTTAACCTTGGGACGGAATGAGAACGAAGATCAAAAGGAAAAATCTGACTGAACATGTGCTTGAAACTAGCAAGGCTAAAAAGATGCAATTGGGGGGGGACGGAGGAAAAAAAAGTCACGTCCCCAAGTTGACACAAGGTAAAGAAATCGACAAAAGGGACCATAGTTATTATACGCAACAGTCATTTCTTGGACGCTTTTGCGATATTTTGTCCTTTATTTGAATTCAGCGGCAAACGCAGTACAGAAGATTCTAGAAAATATTTCGAAAAACCAACTAACCTTGAAAAGTAACTTTTTCTTAATAATGATGTTAGGAATATAAAACCTAGCTGGCCGGATGGCCCATCTTGAGCAGTGAAATAATATGCTTTCATTTATACAGTCGGATAGATAATAAGAAAGATATTGACAAAAGACTGTGTTGTTCATATCAACGAACGACTGCATTGAAACAATAATGTCACTAATTTTCAAAAAAAGTGTGGCCTTGAAGACGCAAGTGCTAAAATCTAGTTAGAATGAAAGAGAGAGGGTGTTAAGGAGAATTGTGGCTAAAAATAACTTTACAGGCAAAATTGTGTAGGGGAGGGCAGAGTTGGTTCAAAAAACAAGTGTGTTTTTTTGTGAAACGCAAGTAGAGACAGACGGACCAACAGACAAATATGCATACTTGACTGAGGTATGACTGAATTGACTTTTTGGTAGGATGTTTGAATTTGAAAAAAGAAAAGGCGGTGATTGGCCATAGATGAATATATTATCGGCGCTCAGACGCGCATTTTTGCCATTCGTCATAAGTTGTCCTAGTAGACACAGTAAAATATTAAGTGGTGATTTCCCAGAAGCAAATTGAAGTAGTTAGAGGGACGCCATCCTAAAGCCAGCAGCTCAGCTGAGTTTTGCTAGCATATACTGTGTTCTATGTTCATAATTCTGGTAAGACTGAAATTATTTCTTTGTACATTTTAATATTTGTTTAAGGTTTCGAGTGATTTGATACTGCCATATCAAAATCTATCCCTTACAACAAGTAAGGATTCGCTCTAGACCCCCCGCCCTAGTTCAGGGTCTAGAGACAAATAAAACACATAAATTCCAGCAAGGATTATGAAGGACAGATCAAGTGTTGAGATCAGTGGAACATATCACCTATCCTATTCTATGGCAGGAAGCTAATAAACATATTTCGGAATATGTAGTCTGGGAGAACTTATCCTATGGGAAACCAACTTGGTAGGATGTGCTGTATGGTCAGAGAGATCTGACCCGTCTATATGGTGTTGTTGTTGTGTAGTGTTGTGTCCAGAAATGGTTTAGAGGATGGAATTCTGACACATGACTAATACTTTGATTGCAGAACTGTGAGTTTTTATTTGGCACCAATGTGGTGTCAAATGAGGTGTTGAATATTACAAGAGGGACCCGTGCAGTAACATTTTGTCAGAGCAGCCTGTTATAGCCCCCAAGCACGGAGAGGTGGGGCCATCAGACTTCTGTTATAGCCCCCAAGTACGGAGAGGTGGGGCCACCAGAATTCTGATATTGCCCCCAAGCACGGAGAGGTGGGGCCACCTGATTCCAGCACCAGACTTACTCCTTCAAGTTACGTGAGAGTCTGGCCTGCTGAATACTCACCAGCTTGATTTCTAACACACCAATTATAATACCCTCAATAAATGGGCAATGTGTAGTCGCTATAGATCGGGAGTGATGAGGCCACCCCAACAGCACATCCATAAATAGTTCTTCCCCATAAAGTACAACTATAAACAGTAGTAATATTAACTAGTCTTGTAACATACCTATGTACACACTTTTCATTTATTATGCCATATATTCATCCATATCATTAATACTTTCAAAACCTTTCATATGTTCTGACCAAAATAAAACCTTGGTTCAGAACAAATAAATTTAAAGAAAATTTACTATCAAAATTTTACACAGCTTGAGTTAGTTCAGTGTGTTTTAAATTTTATTAATATTATTAGACTTATTAAATATCTGTGTGTGTGTGTTTGTATATATTAATACAACACCTTACATTCAGTACCCTAGATTTTTTAACGTAGCCACATTCATTAGTAAAAAAAGATAGGTGTGAGGTCGTAGTGGTAGCAAGAAGGGCCTTCTAAAATTCACAGCTATTTTTATCTCAGGAGCCTTCACAGCTGACCTCATGCTTCACACTAAGTAATATCACCATCATACAATACCATCAAATCCACTACATACTTCTTCTTCTTCTCCTCTACTTTCTTCTTCTTCTCTTCCTCCTCCTTCTTCTTTTCTTCTTCTTCTTTCTCTCTCAGAAAGCCACATCTAACTGTTATAAAATTTGGCAGTCCATCTCAGGCTTTTCTCGTCCCCAAACAGCTTCTCCCTCAACTGGGTAGGAGAAGGCCATGCTGTCACACTGCTCTATCATGGAGCCGACAGTCTTGGAGGACATGAACTACTGATTGTTTGTCCTCCCCACATGGAGACATAAATGTCTATCGGATTGTATTTTGAGTTTTTGAGCAGATTTAAGTCTTCGATGGCCGGATCTCAATGTGTGCCCACGTGGAAAGGACAAACTAACAGCAGAACCTATCCTCCAAGACTGTCAGTTCCGTGAGAGGAGCAAAGTGGTAGCATGGACCTTCAACCCAGTTACTTACTTACTTACTTAGTCGTTCCCCTTCTACCGTGAGGTGTAGAGGTTTGGAAGAGAGAGCGCCAGACTATCCTATCGGCTGTCTTCCTGCTGGCCTGGTTCCTTTCTAGTCCTCGGTCCTTCAAAGATTGTCTAATGTTGTCCTCCCAGCGGACTCTGGGTCGTCCTGGGGGTCTGGATCCCTGGCTCTTTGTTTCCCATGCTTGTCGTGGTAGCCGATCTTCTCCCATTCTGCAGACATGGGCAAATCATCTTAGTTGGGACTGTTCTACTGGGGTCTGCAGGACGTGGGATTTTAGGCCTTGACGCATCGTCTGGTTGCGGACCATGTCTCTTCTTGTTACTTCAACCACCTTCCTCAGATACCTCATTTCTGAGGTTTGAATCTGGCTTTTGTGGGTTGTAGTCATTGCCCATGACTCGCATCCATATGTCAAGACTGGGACATAGGTGGAGCGGTATACAGCCATCTTCGTTTTCTTACCAACCTCTCTCTTGCCAAGGAATCCTCTATTTATGGCCTGAAAAAGTCTCCCAGCTGCTGCTTTTCGAGCGGCCAACTCTTCTTTGATGCCTCCCTTTCGGTCTTAATAGCTCCGAGGTATTTAAAGTAATCGACCTGCTCCAGGACCTGTTCTCCCAGCTTAATCTGATGTCTTCTTTCTTCTCGTGATATCACCATGGATTTTGTTTTAGAGCTGCTTATGACCATCCCTCTCTTCTCCAGCTCTTCCTTCCAGACTTGCATGTTGGATTGGAGATGTGCCTCTGATTTAGCAATCAGGGCAACATCATCAGCAAATGCCAGATCTGAAATACAGATCTGTCTCATCTTCTAGTACCCCACTGATAACTTTCTTGTTCTCTCCTTACATGCCTTGATGACATCGTCCATGAGGAGTATGAAAAGATAAGATGACAGGATATCACCTTGTCTTACACCAGTGGTGGTCCTGAACTCTTCTGACTTATGGTTTGCAGTCCTCACATAATTTCTACAAGACTTGTAGAAGCTCTGTATAGCGTGAATCAGAGGTGCTGGAATGTTCTTCCTTGCCAAACAGTCCCAAAATTTGCTCCAGGGGACCCTGTCAAACGCCTTTTCCAGATCTATGAAACAAAGATGGATCTCACTCTTATACTCAAGTGCCTTTTTCACTCAGCTGTCTGAGTGTGAAGATTAGGTCTTGAGTACTTCGGTTTGCTCTGAATCCGCACTGGACCTCATCCAATTGTGGCTCAGCTAGGCGTCTCAGACTCTGCTCTAGGATTCTAGAGTAGATTTTCCTTTAACCCAGTTGAGGGAGAAAACGTGTGGTGACGAGACAAGCCTGAGACGGGATGTCAACTTTATACGAGAAATAGACGTGATTATTCGAGTGCGAGCGACAAAGAAGACTGGTTATCTAGCTTGCACGTTACGAGCAGAAGGAACACAAGCATATCTTTTCCCACACTTTCTATTGGTAAACTTGGTCACTGAAGAGACTCAAAAGCCGGTTCACTTTAGAAAACGTAAAGCTATCTTCGTAGCACAAACTGCCGTAGAGGAGTGAAGCGTTAGAGGACTTCACCTATACGCGGTTTTAGCGTTGTGTGGTGACCGGTTCCTTTCCTCGCTACTTTTTCTCTCCCTAGCTTAAGAGCCCTGCCAGGTACTCATTTACGCCAGAGTAGACTGGAGCATGACGCTACCTGGTTCAAAATACAGGTATTATATATCTCTATGATCGGCCAACTGTGCCTCGAGAAGCAAACACTCTAACGATTCTTGTAATCGACGCTCCGGTAGCATTTTAATTGTTAATTTCAGATCAGTGTCACAACTTGCTCTCTCTCTCTCTCTCTTTCTCTCTCTCTCTCTCTCTCTCTCTCTCTCTCTCTCTCTCTCTCTCTCTCTCTCTCTCTCTCTTATATATATATATATATATCCCCCCCCCCACACACACAAATTAATAATAATAATTAAAATAAAATCAGATTTTAGCCGTGTGACATGAAAATAGCGAATGTATTCTGTATTGCTCATTAACATTTTTTTCTACATTTTATAGCAACGTTCATTGCACGCACGTATTTGTCTCGCGCATCTGCACTCTCACAAATTAATGAGCTAGTTCCTGTGTCCCTAGTTTAATTTACGCTCATGGTGTCGCGATAATAATAGACAAGATATGAATGAACGGGTTGCAAATACGAAAACGTGCATTACAGAGTGCTAAGAATATGAAAATATTATTGATCCAAAGGAATCTGTTGTTGTGGCATGCTGGCCCTTCAACATTTACTCTTTAAAAAATTGGCTTAATCATTATTTTTAGATTTCCATTGCGTTGTAAACCAAATTGTCTTATAAATAATCTCATTTACTTATGTATTTTTAAAATGAAAAAAAAAACAAAAAAAAACAACATGACTCCGCAGTTGTAGGCGATCGTACAGCATGGACGCAAAACATAAATCATTCTTAGTTAAAGGCGAGTAAATTTAGAATTGTAAAATTGAAAAGCAAAGAAAATGACAATATCTCATTCCGGTTGCTCATCTTCATAAGCTCCAAAACATATTCCTTCACCCCCATAGTAAAGTTTACTTGTGCTCTATTTCACGCCATCGGTATATTCAATAATCGTTAAAATACGCGCTGAGTTGTACACGTATCATTAAAGATGACCTGTGAATAGTTTTATCTTGGGAGTTGTTTCGCTGCGTGGTTCACAAAAAAAAAAAAAAACAACGTACACGCAGATAAAGATATCAGACTAGATATTAAATATAAGACTGTCTCAAACTGTTGGCTGTTACCATAAAAAATCTAGTTATGCTGGATAAGTCTTGTGCAGCATCACTTTGAATGCACTCGTGAATGACAAATCTAATAGGAAAAATAAGAAAGTAATCCGAAGCAGAGAACTTAAGAAATTTTAAAATAAATAGTGTCACACACCCTCCAAACCCCTTTCCGATTGTGTTTTTTAAACACCGACATAGGTGTATTGTTTGGTTACACTGGACCCGTAGGGCGCGTGGCAAGGAACTCTTAAGGCAAGAACTCAAGTGAGAAGGAAAGACAGAACGAGAGATAAGAGAGGGGCTCAAGTCTGAATGGGATGCAGAGTCTTGTTCTTGCTCTACACGCTACTGGACAAGACTAGATATGATGATGATGAATGGTAGACTACTGTAAAATGTAAATAATTATCAATCATACATAAATAATTGACTATCAATCATGTTGCGCCTACTACTGCTAATAGTTTTCCATGTCTGAGTTTTCACAATCTTGAATTAATAATTGTGCAGATAGTGATGTTTGCCTATTTATTTCATTTTCACTTACGCTCCCGTGCGCGAGAAGTCGTTTCTGTGACGATTGAATAAATTATGTCATAAAATTTCACCCCGACCACTCAACCATTTTTTACAACAGTCTTCCTTGTGAGACTTTTTTTTTCTGGTGTTTAAAGTAATCATACATTTACGGTCAATAAACTAACTTTTAGGTTCAAGTTCTGGAACAGTTAAAATTCTAAAAAGTAAGCATATATTAATGAAACCTTTACACTAACATTTAGCTTCATATTCTAGAGTCAGTTTCTAGCGGGCTATAAACGCAGCACGTTTTTTTTAAACGTGCTGTTAAGCTTATAATTTGAAACGCTCTTGAAATTTAACTCTTGCATCACAAGATATAAAATCAAGTAATACATTTGACATTCAAATGTCGTCACTCTTATTGTATTACTCTGAAACATGGAGAACGAAGGTAACAATAACCAAAACACTGCAGACTTTCATAAATGGGTGCTTGCGTAGAATAGAAGGATTGAATTGGTTTGACAAGATCACTAATGTGGA
Source organism: Oreohelix idahoensis (assembly GCA_024509875.1). Classification (NCBI taxonomy): domain Eukaryota; kingdom Metazoa; phylum Mollusca; class Gastropoda; order Stylommatophora; family Oreohelicidae; genus Oreohelix; species Oreohelix idahoensis. The sequence goes on from JAMPIV010022828.1 coordinate 167,302, forward strand.
ACTGATGACAAGAACCAGACAAATGCCAGTGGAATAAGAGAGGAGAAGAGGACGCTGGCGATGGATAGGACACACACTGAGAAAATCTGTTGATAGCATTACAAGGCAGTCCTTGTTCTGGAATACTGAGGGTAAGACAGTTAGAGGAAGACCAAAGAACACATGGAGAAGAGAACTGGTGACAGACATGAAGGGGATGAAGTCGACATGGAAAGACCTTGGGCCGATGGCACGGGATTGGAAAACATGGCATAAGTTTGCTAAAGGTCTATGCTGCTTAGGAAGTTGAAATGTAAAGAAAAAAAGAAGAATGCGTTTGACTGTCTTGAAACTAGGTCAGAAGCGCGTCATAGAGTTTTCTATCTCGCGGGGTCCCAGTATTGGCATATTACAGTCCAATACGAAATAAAATGAACTAATTTTCATATCTTCAACTTTTGTGTGTGTTTGTTTCTCTGACTGTAATTCTATTAATAAGGAATCAGCATATATCGGCTGCTATTTGAAAGCTCACGCGCTGTATGTCTGTCGCGTCTGCTCAGCAGGCTTGGAGCACTTTCATTAAATTTTCATGGATTTTTGTGCAACTTTGCGAGGACTTGGCTCATCACACTGGCCCTCAATCCATAGCCTCTAAAAATACAAAACCCGCTGAGTAAATAAACATTAATATCGTTTGGACCGCTATGCTTACTTTACTCACAGCACGCGTAGGCTGCACTACACAAACGAGTAAAATGATAAAACTTCATCTTTTGTAAAGTTTAATGCAGGTCAAGTTCATGAACTTATAGGACAAGAGACGGATTAGGACGGGAAATATATTTTAGTACCATCATAGAAGACTCACTTTCATTAATGGGTTCTTGCATAAAATAGAAAGATTGTTGTTGTTGTTGTTGTTTTATTAACATGGGCTGCTGAACTTCTCGCTCTTTTGCAGCCAATACAAAATTAAAAGACTCCTTGGTATTATCTACACTGTAGTTCTAGGCTTTTCCTGTGGCTCTTCTGCCATTCCTAAATGTGATGAGTTGAAGTCATGAGCTCCAGTTTCTCCAGCCTGGCTTGCATTTAAAGGATTTATTTACTGCTAGCAGTAGGAAGCAGTAAATAAATATTAGACAAACATAAAGGTATGTTTTCAGGCACTCGTAAGAAATAAAGAAGTAGAACACTAGACAACAGAAAAACAACAGACGTGAGTGGCTTACCCAGGACTCGAACCCCGGACCTTCCGTGCGACAACACCGCCTAGCTATGCAAGAGAATCACACTATCCTCCCAGCCATCTAGGCATCACCAAAAAATGATGCTTCGATGACTGGTCATTAGTGCGAACCGCAAGGCACAACACCGGAAATTTACAATGGGCAGCCCAGCCTATTAATGACACAATCACTTCTGTTGTTCCCCTATTATACAGTATAGGTCAGTCCACACAAGACAAAGACCTTAGTACTGTGTCTTGTAAATGATAGTAGTCTTAAGAACAGTAAGTATAGAACAGAGGGTAGGTTTTTGGTGTTGTATAAACATTTATAACACATAAGGAAGGGAAACCCGAGGCCTGTAAACAGTACATAAATATTAGACAAACATAAAGGTATGTTTTCAGGCACTCGTAAGAAATAAAGAAGTAGAACACTAGACAACAGAAAAACAACATAAATGTTTAACAGTAGGAAGCGCGTGGCATACTGTGCATTCCCCGCCCTCCAAGAGGAATCTCCAAATATGCAGAGCTAAAATACTGTGCTCTGGTTCATGGCTCTTCCAAGGCATTGTCACGTCCTGCACAGAGCCACTTCTCAGCTCCCCCTGCATGTCACTGGGTCCACAGTGAGATCCTCCTGCATGCAGTAAAACTCAAAGCCAAAGAATCGCGTCTGGGGCTCAAGTGACTTTTCCAAGCTTAGTGTGCAATGCTGGGTTCTCAACAAGTTTCACCTCAGTGGGAATCCCTGGAAGTGTGTGGATGATTTAAAGTGTCAATGAGGGTGTAATTAGCCTCACAGACAGAGGTTCACTTCTACATATGTATACTGTAGCATTGTGCATAGCTGGTGGTCATATAAGGACATTGATTTGAACAGTTTATTATTTATGCAGAATTAGGTATTAAAATGAACTTCATAAAATTATTGGCGCACGAAAATAATTTTATATTTCACATTTATTTACAAACATGATTACTTACGGCAATTTTTATGTCGCTTACACTGCACAAACTACTGTTGTCTACATTATTTAGACACGTTACTTAAATACTTGCTGTTTTATAGAATTGATGGGGTATGTTTGATTTTACTTACACTGCGAATCCGTTATGGGTATATACGTGTTTCTTACGTTGGCAGCTGTATATTTAGTCGTGATGTACGTTTGTTATATTAAAGTTGTATCATCATTATCATTATTATTTTTTAGCTCTCTAGGGAGTATAGGCCTTCAGCAAACTCATGCCAAGACCTCCTGTCTGTCGTAGATTTGTGATAGGTGAATTAAGACTTGGTTTGATCCCTTCTGAATAGCAATAGAAACAAGTGATAGCTCAGTGGGAGATGATAAAATAGAAATAGATTTTACGAGTGAGATGGAGGTACTATATTAGAGTCTGTCTTTGACGCTAGAGAAATTTCTCTCAGTCAGCCTATCATCTACAACAGATTTAGATTTGTCAGACAGTCTAATATAGTAATATATATATATATATCCCTCACATACACATACACCTAAGTGACTACAATAGACACACAGACGTGAAACTATGACAAATGGAAATATAGATAATTGGGAACGAACTGACCGACACACTGGAATACGTTTAAGTGAATTTTAATTATCATAATAAAATTCCATCACAACACCTAAAATTACATCAAACATATACAAATAGTCATAAGTCAATGAATTGCTACAAGAATGATAGACCCATTGGTATGATCTTTTCCCTCGATGTATAACTAACAGTCCTGTTAGAAGAAAAGTGATAGCCCCAAAGAGTCACGGATGCATACGCTATAGTCTAAGATTCCCCTTTTTAAAAAAAAAGTAGGAACAGACTTTGATACTCTAATCTATCCTAAGGAAAATATTGTTAGCAGCTAAACTTGCATAAAGAATTTAAGACAGAAAAATGGGGGCCAAAAATACAACAATAAAGGAATCACTCAGTCCTGCATTCACTCTATTCAGTCAGCCGTGATCACTAGCTTGCATTCGTACTTACAGCTTTGGTAGCAACTTCTGGAAAAACAATTTTTAGGACATGCACATACAGAATCTCCAGTGGTAGTCTTGGCCAAGGGAACCCCAGTTCCGCAAAGTCAGGTTGAGTTCATTACTTCAGGGAACGTTTCCTTGGTTATTATTATTTTTTTAAATATCTGTTTATGTCACATTAAAATTGTCCAGGCACGAACGTTAACAGCGAGCACAGTGTCAATAGCTTAGGTTTCTAGTAACGAGGAATGTCAGGTCGGTGCCTTCCCTCAGTATAGGACTTTATTTGGTCACACCACAACTAGTCAGAACTCCGTCGGAATGTTACTGATAGTAATATTTTACTTGCCACAAGGGCTGAAAATGTACTTGAGGTTTTTCTCAGGAAGAATTAAATCTGGCGCGATAGGCCCGTTACTTCATTTAATCTTAAAGTTCACGTAATGGGTACTCTGTGATGCGTGATGCCATATGATGATGGATGGTATCCGCATGTCTGGTTTTGTGTAGTGTGCAGATGTGTTCAGTCAAAACAATGTTCATACAAAAATAACAGGGCAATCCACATAGGACGTCAGTAAACTCACGACGTATAAAGTCAATGATTCTTGAAACAGCCGTTGACGTTTTTCTTCATTATTTATTGTGGACGCCACAGTGACAAAATGGTTACGCGAATATGTAGACACATCAAACAGTCATTATCACAGCAACATTCAATACAGCAATAGACGGTAGACAGCATTACAATGATGAGTCAGATGCATGTTATATTTCAAAGTGCTGTAAATGTAGTCAGGTGAAAAACTCCATCCCTTTCTATAACAGCCAGGAGATAACCAGATGTATGAGATCAGTTCACTCTCCTTAGTTTGACTTCAGCAAGACAGACACGTCTGCCGAAGTATAAATAATGTCCTCAAAAATATCCTCTAGATAATAAAGGTTTTTCAAACCTAGTTCATTTAACAAAGTAGCAAGTAATGGTCCTTGGTACCTGCATCAACCGATGCAGTACAATACAGCGACATGTGAGCTGGGAAAACATCTCGTGACGACGACTTTCGAAGACAGGCTATGAATCGAATCGCTCACGACCAGAAATCGATAGAGTTAATGAAAAAGTCAATTTACCTTGCTTTCATGAAATACACAGAAATATCACGCCTCCCGGCATGTGCAAATACACTAGAGGTATTATCTCGAATAAACGAAATATCCATAAGAGGACTACACATCCCTGACAGAACAAAAAAATAGCGGAGATCCCCTCTTCAACGAGGCATCTCTTTCGCCATTCCAAATCGCTCACTCCACTAGTGGTGGGCGGAAACCGATCGACCAAGAAGCAAGACAAGTCATGCGCAGTCCAGCGCAAAATGACCACAGCTCAAACTTAACTGCATTCGATACCAACGCGAGAAGACAAATGCTTACCGAGAAAAGTGACTATAAATTTCAAGCAGTTGTTGCCCTTGCGTTATAAAATAGATATTGAAATAAAACGATGTTGCGAGAATTTATCACGCAACATATCACCACCTCCTCCCGATAAAAAAAAAATGTGGAACATATTTTTTTTTTTCAATATCAAAGAGCATGCGATAAGCGGCTCAAAACGCACGAATTATGCGCTGATAATTAACTAAATTGCCAAACAATAGGCTAATTATAGAGTGTCTGTTGAGGATATACCTCAACAGAAAAATAAATATGTCTCAAAAAATATTCACATCGGGGAGGTGTCACCAACACACATCACGTTAGCATGTAAACACAATATACGTATGCAAGTTACTATAATCATCATTAAACAGCATACTCTAATATTGTCTTTAAAAATGGATGTACAAATCTGATAGGAAAATTTAAATAGTACATTCTTTGACATGTAATGACATAAGTACATAGTAAAGTTAAACTACATGACGATCCAGGACATATGCTCTGGTATTCCGAGGGTAAGTACACAATCTAGAACTCGTCATGCTTGATACTAGTAAGGTAAGTCCTCAGCTCAACAATGACATTCTGAGAAAGTACAAGCAATATAATGCTAATTAATAACTAATATGCTTCATAAGGTACAATACATTATTAATAATTGTGGCTGTTTAGTAAACTAACGGCCCTTATATTAACTACTCAGTCCTCCTCTATCATCTTAAAAAACGAACAGAAGAAGATGACAACAAAGCACGATAGTGTGTACATATAAAGTAAGTACAGATGTGCTAATCTATTGTAGAAATATAGGTGTGTTATGACTCTGTAATATATGGAAATATAGGACAGAAGTATTAGTTGGAGTCATGTGGGCATCTAGACAAAATGTCAGCCATCACATTATCCGCACCACGGATAGCTCGTACCGTGAAGTGAAAAGGTTGAAGAGCTATAGCATATCGAGTGGATCTCGAACTCTTCAAATTCTTAGTCTGAATAGCTGTAAGAGCTTTCTGATCAGTCTCTAGAATGAAATGTGCGCCCAGGAGGAATCTTTGTAGCTTTAGAATTGACCAAACCATCGCTAACAACTCACGGTCTAAAACCGAGTAGTTCCTCTCTGCCGCATTTAGTTTTCTAGAAATGTACATAACAGGATGCAGAGTATTTGCATATTCTTGCATCAGTGCTGCTCCAATCCCAGTGGATGAAGCATCACTCCGAAGAACAAAAGTCCTATCAAGAGTAGGTAATCTTAAGATGGGAGGAGAAGAAAATATATTCTTGATTTGGTCTAGTGAAGATTGGCATTCTTCAGACCAACGGACCAGATTAGGCGAACCTTTCTTCAACAATGTTGAGAGAGGTGCCATGATCGAAGATAAATTTGGAATAAATCTCCCATAAAATTGAATTAAACCTAAGAGACTCCTAACTTGTTTCTTCGTTTTAGGAACAGAGATGTTCAGTATTTTGGAAGTATTGTGGTCTTCTGTCTTCAAGAGACCATGACCAACACGATGACCCAGGAAAGAGATTTCACCAAAACCAACAAAAGCTTTAGAAGGTTTTGCTGTCAAATTATTCTCACGTAGAGTGGACAGTAAGTCATATAACCCTAAATAGTGATCTTCCCAGGTATCACTGAAGAGACAGATGTCATCTAAGTATGCGATGACATCCGAACGATGTGACAGAATTCGACGCATCATGCGAACGAAAGTGGCAGGGGCGTTCATGAGACCAAAAGGCATAACATTCCATTGAAATAGACCCCTAGGTGTAGAAAAAGCAGTAAGAGGTTTGGCATGCTCTGCTAAAGGCACTTGCCAATAACCTTTAGACAAGTCAAGTTTAGTGAAGAATCTAGAATTAGAAAGTCTAATCAGTAGATCTTCTAACAAAGGCATCGGTTCAGCGTCGAACTTTGTGACCTGATTCAATTTGCGATAATCAACGCAAATTCGTATGTTCTTATCCTTCTTCCGGACAATAACCATGGAAGAAGAATATGGTGAAGTCGATGGTTCAATTATATTTAATTGAATCATTTCATCCAATTCCTTTTCCACTTGCGACTGAAAGTGTATAGGAATAGGATACGGCCTAACCCTAATTGGATTATTGTCGGTAAGAATTATGTCATGTTCTATGACATCTGTGTGTCCAGGAATGTCAGTGAGAACATCCTGAAATGTTTGTAACATCGACGAGACTTGTCGATGTTCGTCACCAGAAAGATTAGGAGAAACAGAAACGTTTTTCCAAGATTCCGTGGAATGTAATGGAACCACTGGAAGGGGAAGGTTGACATCAGAGAAGGTAGCTTCCTCATCCTGAATGACAGACAGGGATGAATAATGACCGTGAGGTGCAGGAGCATCATCCGTTGCCTGGAAAATAGGCAGCAAATAGTCCGGACGTTCGTGAAATTCCGAAAGCATGTTTATGTGGAAAGTTTTATGCTTTCCATCAATATCGACCACATAGTCAACATCGGAAATCCGAGAGACTATTGCATACGGACCTTTCCATGCAATAAGAAGTCTATTTTCCCTACTGGGGAGTAGGACGAATGCTTTGTCACCTGGACAAAGTTGTCGTAGACATCTATTCTTGTTAGCAAACTGCCTTGCCTTCTCTTTAGCAATTTCTGATGAAGCAGTTGCTAGCTTACATGCCTCAATGATCTTTTGTCTAAGAGCAATGACATACTCATATGAGGATTGAGTTTCATCGCTAATATCATCGGCAGTGATGAGATCGTGTAATAAAGACATAGGGCCGCGTGGACGCGCGCCAAAGACAAGTTCGAAGGGAGAAAATCCTGTGTGTTCATTAGGGACTTCTCTATAGGCAAAGAGAGCCGCGGGTAAAACCCTGTCCCAATCTTGAGGATGATCTTCAGTTATCTTACCAAGCAAAGTCTTGAGCGTTCTATTCAGACGCTCAACTAACCCATTAGACATAGGATGGTAGATACTACTGAGAGATCGTTCAATATGTAAGGTAGACATTACCTGTGACATAGTGTCAGATATGAGTTGAGTGCCATGGTCTGACAATATTTCTCTGGGGAACCCCAAGCGAGAAAATATCAACCAAAGAGCATCTGCGATATCTGTAGTAGATATGCTCTTAAGAGGAATAGCCTCTGGCCAACGTGTGCACATATCGACACATGTAAGGATAAACTGATGTCCTCTGGCCGACTTGACCTTAAAAGGGCCAATAATATCTATGGCCATTTTCTGAAACGGCCGAATAGGAATGTCAGCAGCCTGGATAGGCGCAGCATGTCGTGGTCCTCTAGATTTGACCTCCTGACATACCTTGCATGATCGGCAGTAAATACGAATGTCCTTATTGACAAAAGGCCAAAAGAAAGCCGCAAGGACTCTCGACTTCGTACGGGCAAAACCCATATGTCCAGCACATTGCGAGTCATGAGCATGTTGTAATATTTGGACTCTCATGCTCTTGGGAACAAGAATTTGCGAATGTGCCGACGTAGTCGAATCTTGTACCATACGTACAAGTACGCCGTTTCTCATTGCAATCCAAGATTTTCTATTTGTATCCTGATTCGGATCACCTTTCTTCGCAAGAACGAAGAATTTTTTTAAAGAAGGATCTTCTTCTTGCAATTTTATGAAAGAGTCACGAGTGATTACTAAGTGACTATCTTGGCTATCAACTTCATTATCACTATTCAGTGAAGTTTCGGGTGTTTGTAGAGCTTGTGCTCTTGTAACTACTGCATTTGTAGCTTGCATGTTATTATCTTCCCAAGCAGCAATCTGCTGTGGGGTACACTCCCTAACTCCGTGAATACGACCAATAATAAGGTCCGCAATAGGATTAGGTAAGAGACAAGCATGCACATCTCCAGTAAAGAAAGGAGTGGCAATGCGAATTACAGCAGTAGGATATTTTTCTAGAGTGCCGCCAAATGTGACACATTTAATAACCCTTCCTGTAGCACAAGATGGATCTACAAGCGATTGTCTAACACCAATAGTGGTGCATCCGGAATCGAAAAGTAGTGAGACCGGAGTATCATTAACAAGACCCTTATGTAGAATTAAAGAACCCCTCCCGTCATGCGCAACAGCAGCAGGAAGAGCGGGAAGTGGGTGACCACAACTCAAAGTAGTTATGGTACCCGGTTCGAATAAAGTACTGCATTGGGGGCATTTGTTTGCTCTCTCAAAGTCAAAAGCAGAACCAGTGACAGCGTCAAAGTTTTTACTATCAACAACATGATTACAGGCTCCCTCAGTTTCCTGTTGTACAGCATTAGCCTGCTGATATCTCTTTTTTTTGTGTTGAGATCTACCCCGACTATTATTACCTCTGAAGTTATCAGAGTTATTATTATCTCTGCAGTTATTATTGTCTCTATTGTAATTGTTATCCTGGTTCGAATTCCAGTTTCCACGATTACTATCATGTTCACATTGATGCGAACATCTATTTGTTTGGTTCTGAGGTCTTCGGCAGGAATAACCTCTATTACCATATCCTCTTTTGAAATGCTTATAATTATTAGGGTGATAGTAACGACCACTATCAGGTTGTCTCCAATTCTTCGAAGAAGAATCACCATGAAATTGATTTCCATGATTTTGACAGAAATTACCGCTACTCTTTCTATCAAAATTTTGTTGGAATCTACGAGCAAAGTTTTGACCATACGGAGCTGCCGAAGCAACTGGTAAACCTTCTTTCACCTTAGAGTTACCCATGGTTATGTGTGGGTGCGCAGTTACGTATTGGCAACAGAAATCTTCCATTTCTTTTATTGTTTTAGGTTTACGTTCATGAAGGAAAGCAAGGAAAGACTCATTGACAGACGACATGACTTTGTCTCTAAGTATTAAGTCCATAAGTCCTTCATAAGTTTTTTCCGTCTTAGATAGTTCAACCCATCGTGAGAAAGTAATGCGTATTCTTGCAATAAACTCGGAGAATTCAACTCCATTTTCAGGTAACATGTTTTTAAATTGTAGACGATAGCCGTCTTCGTTAAGCTGATATTTCTTTAACAAAGCGGCCCTGACAACCTCATAATTGTTCTTGTCAGGTTCATCCACCATATTTAATATACTTAGAGCTTTACCTGTCAGTATCCCTGATAACTGATAAACATATTTTGCTTTGTCTATGTTATGAGCTGTACATGCTTGTTCAAATCTGTCCAGATAGAACATTATGTCATCACTGGAAGGACTAAATGTTGGTAACTTAATCTTAAAAGTATCATTATTAGCCTTACCAGAAGATGAACCCTTGTTTGAATCATTACCATTACTCATGCTCGTCAATTTCAATTTTTCCAACTCTAAAGCTAAGACCTTTTCTTCATGTTCCATTTTTGCTTTCTCTTTCCTCTCATCAGACTCTCTCTGTAATCTTCTTTCCTCAGCCTGAGCCTCTTTTTGAAGTCTTTCATTTTCAGCTTCTTTTTCAAGTCTTTTATTTTCAGCCTCTTTTTCAAGTCTTTTATTTTCAGCTTCTTTTTCAAGTCTTTTATTCTCAGCCTCTTTTTGAAGTCTTTCAGCTTCTAGCTGTAGCTGGAGTTTTCTTTCCTCAGCTTCTGATTCCCTTTTTTGTTTTTCCATTTCCATTTGGAATCTTTTTTCATCCACCTGCATCTGCAGTTTCTTTTGTTCAGCTTCCATATGCAGTTTCTTTTGTTCAGCTTCCATTGCTTTATCATATCGAGCAGTTGCAAATTCTTCTAACTTATCACCAGTCTTCCCAAGCAATTTACCCTGCTCAATAAAGTGCTCAAATGTAGACATGTTGTCTAACATATGAGTCCAAAACCTGAAATAATTAACTAATTTATTTCAAACCTAAGTGTAACAAGTCTTAATTAAGCACTTGTATATTCACATCACCTTATATTATCCCAGTCTCTGTGGGAAACAAGTCTCCAATCAAAGAACTTGTATATGAAATATCAACAATCAATTCTTGATCATAAGTGCACTTCTCATTCAATAGTGCACGACACTATTCATCATTCATTTATCATCAGTGTAGTAGTAACAGTGCATTAGCATAGCCCATTAACTAATTACTATAACTGTAAACAATGACTATGTAAACACATGCAGAATGTAAACATTGAAAATGTAAACAATACAAACAATGTAAACAATAACAATGTAAACAATAACAAAGATCAGCAACAATACAAAAACGTTCGCAGAAATCAACTAAAAATAAAGCAGAAATTAATGAAATATCACAAAAAATGTGACGATATCTGCGATAGAATTAAACAAAATACATGACACCACAGTGTATAAACAAAAATGTTGTATGAAACTAAATTATAGACAAGAGTAGGCTAACAAATACAAACAAATCAAAACAAAACTAAAGAATGCGAAATAATAACGAAAACAATATTAAAACATGTCATCACAGCTAACATAAATAGCAACAGAAGTCGCTTAGCAAATTCCAGTATCGGAAATTTGCAAACCCTACAGAAAACGCTCACAATAGAGGACCTCTATGACGTGGCATAATCTAACGGAGACACCACCCAACCGAGAACCCGCTGAAATATAAACATATAAATATACAAATAACATATAAACATATAACATATAGAATGAGATGATACACAGAAGACTCAGCAGAAGTATAAGGGCACAGTTTACATACAAACAGGCCACTTAACTTATAGGCTTCCAATCGTAGAACAGCAGAAAAAACGGATGTCAATCAACGTCCTAAAGAGCGAAGCTCCAACGATGATGGCACATCTGAACTGCTTCCACTGCTAACACGATGGTACAAGAGCTTCTGAAATACTGTGTGTTGAGTTGTTTCGGCACTTGACCTTCTAATCCAAAAGTAAGTTGATGGAAATCGGTACTTGGCCTTCTTCAGAAAACAACCCGTTTCAACCGGCACTTGACCTTCACAAAAACGACAGCACTGGAACCTTGACAGCAGCAACTTGCTTGACTTGCGTAAAAGATAACAGCAGTCCGAGTTATCCGGCAACATGTAACAACGCCGGGTACTGTCAAATTCTTGTTTCCGTCAAAAAGTTGAAATTTTGACTTTTACCGGGCAACGCCGAGTACTTTGAAAATTTTGAAGATGTTGACTGTATTGAAGAATGTTAATTTCTTGAAGGATGCTGATGAATTCTTGTTGAAAATGAAGTGGGTAAGGGACCCCGTGTTTGCTGGTACCAGAATCAAACCAGCTTATGGCCACCAAATGATGCGTGATGCCATATGATGATGGATGGTATCCGCATGTCTGGTTTTGTGTAGTGTGCAGATGTGTTCAGTCAAAACAATGTTCATACAAAAATAACAGGGCAATCCACATAGGACGTCAGTAAACTCACGACGTATAAAGTCAATGATTCTTGAAACAGCCGTTGACGTTTTTCTTCATTATTTATTGTGGACGCCACAGTGACAAAATGGTTACGCGAATATGTAGGCACATCAAACAGTCATTATCACAGCAACATTCAATACAGCAATAGACGGTAGACAGCATTACAATGATGAGTCAGATGCATGTTATATTTCAAAGTGCTGTAAATGTAGTCAGGTGAAAAACTCCATCCTTTTCTATAACAGCCAGGAGATAACCAGATGTATGAGATCAGTTCACTCTCCTTAGTTTGACTTCAGCAAGACAGACACGTCTGCCGAAGTATAAATAATGTCCTCAAAAATATCCTCTAGATAATAAAGGTTTTTCAAACCTAGTTCATTTAACAAAGTAGCAAGTAATGGTCCTTGGTACCTGCATCAACCGATGCAGTACAATACAGCGACATGTGAGCTAGGAAAACATCTCGTGACGACGACTTTCGAAGACAGGCTATGAATCTAAATCGCTCACGACCAAAAATCGATAGAGTTAATGAAAATGTTAATTTACCTTGCCTTCAGGAAATACACAGAAATATCACGCCTCCCGGCATGTGCAAATACACTAGAGGTATTATCCCGAATAAACGAAATATCCATAAGAGGACTACACATCCCTGACAGAACAAAAAAATAGCGGAGATCCCCTCTTCAACGAGGCATCTCTTTCGCCATTCCAAATCGCTCACTCCACTAGTGGTGGGCGGAAACCGATCGACCAAGAAGCAAGACAAGTCATGCGCAGTCCAGCGCAAAATGACCACAGCTCAAACTTAACTGCATTCGATACCAACGCGAGAAGACAAATGCTTACCGAGAAAAGTGACTATAAATTTCAAGCAGTTGTTGCCCTTGCGTTATAAAATAGATATTGAAACAAAACGATGTTGCGAGAATTTATCACGCAACACTCTGTCGTTCTGGATGCCAACGCAATGCCAGACAGGTTTTACTTTATACACCCAAGTCTTTAAGAAAAAAATATTATTGTTCTTCACAGATATTTCTCAGTACTAAAACCGTTGGTAAAGTTGGGCTACCCCAGTTTCACTGAATAAAGAAAAAACAACATATAAAATACTTATACATACTATTTACTCGGTTATAACTTACATTTTAAACTGCAAGCGTAGAACTTGTCTTATCGTTTAAATCTCCCGTGAAATAAGTTATATTTATAAAATCAGTCATCATGAATTAGAAATACATACGTATTTCGTCAATACTCAATGATGAATCAGTGCAGTTAGAAGTTAGTTTAAAATATTCTCGACTGATTATTAGCAATTTAATTAACTTTATTTATAGCTGCATGCGTTTAAGCTAGAAATTATAGTTTATTTTGCTTTCCACTGTAACCCGTCAACTAGAGAATATAACAGACTTAAAATTTAATCTCTCTGCACAGAACTCTAACTAAAAAAAATGAAATAAGCAATTATCACTGAATCACTCAATACTTCTAGATATATATAATATTACCTCCACACAGAACTACAGACTAACACCATGAACTAGAATCATTCAATATAAGGGTATTCCAGAACTCGGCAAAATGTCGAGAAACTAGGACTTCGCAATACAGAAGAGATATCCTAGCACTAGCGATCTGTCTGCTGCAACTGGAGGATGACTGAATGAAATCAAGTCCAAACTGCGGGGTAGATATATGAAACAAACAAAGGATCCCACGCTATTACGAAAACCCGAAATAGCGCTGGTCTCTCTCTCTCCCCCTCTCTCTCTCTTAACACTTCACATTAACTTAGACGCTGGCCATAACTGCCAAAACGCGTCTTCACACCTACTACGACATGTCTCATTTCTGAGCGATGCAGATTGGCGCCTTCCGCACCTAACGCCGAGAAACTAGCCGAAGAAAAACTCGTGTCAGATGAAAATGTAGACAAATGTCTGCTCTCTATGTCTGTCGAGACGAATTCTCACACTATTTCGTTCACTTCCAGGGACTGACATCTTACGCAATAAAATGCGTTTCTAAATGAGTAAAGAAACAGGCGAAAGTTTGAATGGGAAAGTTATATTTTGTCGCAAACGAACGAATGCGAAAAACAGGAAAAGGATAAAAGAGCGATAATAAAGTACAGGACACGGGTAGAAAAGAAAAGAATATAGAAAATTTATTGATCATAAATCTCTATGCGACACTGTCCCGTTCCATCAGCTGAAGCTTTGTCCATGTCTTCCTCATCAGTTTCATTTCTGTCTCCATTTCTCTTCTCTATGTGTTGTTCTGTCCTACGTGTCTTACCTTCGTGATTTCAGAACAAGGACTGCCTTGTAATGATATCAACAAGTTTCTTCAAAGTGGGTCCTGTCCATCGCCACTGTCTTCTTCTCAAGCTATAATCTTGAAGAGACATGTTTGTTTTAAAATTATGAAATATTTATTCTGTGTTTTATTACAGTGGGTCAATGTTCCATTTAATTCGTAGAAGAAGATAAAGTTATCTTTATGTTTACAGGTTTGGTCCAGGCGTCAACTGTCTCTGAAAAGCTTAAATAACAAATAGTAAGACACATTATTTATAACAAATCTGTCCTACAAATGCAAAACATTGATATTAACGTAGGAACAAGGAAGAAAACAGAATAAGACTAGTAAAATTAGATGTAACACGATTGGGAAAAAACATAATAAAAATGAAAAGATAATGGAAATAGTTTCTTCTTCTTCTTCTTCGTACACTCTCAGACGTCCACTCTCAGACGTCCACTCTCAGACGTCCACTCTCAGACGTCCACTTGAATGTTCTCAAAGAAAGCAGTAGTCAGTTTGAGGCTATTTGAATCCCCGTAAAGCTTTTCCACGAAAGGAACTGGCGTCGGCCATATGCGCTTTCTCTGTACCGTATATAAGGGGCAACTTTGAAGCAGATGTTCAGCAGTCATTTTATCAGTGCCACAGTTACACTGATCGGTAGTTCCTATCTTTAGCTTGTTGAATAGATGGTATCTCAATCTGTTGTGGCCAGTGCGGAGTCTGAAGATTACCACTTGTCCTCTTCTGTGGAGCTGGTAGTAAGCATCATTCTGTGTGTGACTTGCATGTTCTACATTCCATTTGTTTCTGTATCTGGAAATAGTTTGAACGACAATACTGAAGAAATATATTAAAGTCAGCAGGTCTGTCTGGGCATATGTGGGAATGTAACCAAATCAGACGAAAGGCTTGCAATCACCATACGATTGGAAGAATGCCTATTAAAAATAATTCATGACAGTAAGTGTTCGTTAGTATATGATTAGGTTGAATAATTGAATGAAAACAATCATGTCTGTGTTCTTTCCTGCATTAGATGACCGTACGAAAGAAATATAGGGGCGAGGTACGGCTGTTTAGTTGAAAGAAAATAATTGTAAGTTTGAAAACATTCAGTAAAACAATTAGCGATGTCTAAGAATTGCTCTGCTGTGGTGATTATAGTTATGGAGCGAACTATGCACACTGGACAAAACATGTTAAAATGGGGAATATTATGTTTGCCCAGTGCCTTAAGCTTGAGAAAGAGTTTACAAAAAAAAAAAAAAAAAAAAAGTGAAAGGACACCCAAAACCTGCAAACCCCCCACAAGCCAACATGGTAAGAGAGTTTAACCTAGGAACACGGAAGGAGAAAAAAAACACAACTTTACAGGCATTAGATAACACCACAAAATAGCGGCATTGAAGTTGTATTTTGGAAGAGTCAATACAAGAAAAAACAACCAATGTAATATACTGTATAGAATAAAAAACACCATATACTGGAGGGAAAGCTACAGTTTTAGAAACCATTTAAAAATCTGCCGGCGTTTAAACTTTTAATTTAGAAACACGTCTGCATTTATGTTCTGATTTTTTTTTTTCTGGAAAAGAAGATAAGAGTGTGTATAAGTCTTCTCATTCATAGCCCACATATACTGAACGTTCTTTGTTAACTTTCCTGGAGATAAAGCTGATTAGATGTCGAATATAAACACAGCTATATAGACTAGTGCTTCACCAGACAAAGCGGCTTCTGATTTAAGACCTCAGTATTCTTCAGAAAGGCTTACGTGTTAATATATATATATATATATATATATATATATATATATATATATATATATATATATATATATATATATATATATATATATATATATATATATATATATATGCTTACTTTTAAAACAGGTAGCCGGTATTTACAACATATTTATAACATTATATTCCTTGCTACCCAATCCCACAGTTCACATTCTGGGTTAAAAAAACTACCTAACTCAACCGTTAAATTCAAACAGAATGGCACATTTACGTGTTTATTGTGAAGTGGAAACACTGCCTGGTCTGTGAATATTTCAAGTAAAGGTTTGTCGATGTATGTAGCGTCAAGGATTGTATGAATCCATTCCTCAAGGGTTGAGGCAAAGCGAGAAGAGTGTTAGATGAGGTACATTCCGGCAATCTTTTCCTTGTTTACCTAAGCTGACCTCCATTTCCTTAACACTGATGAAATTTTCACCAAATCGTTTGTAGCATAAAACCATCGCCTATTTAGGAAATAAAAATATTATTCATCATTCATTTATTCTCTTTGTAGCTGCAATCGTCTGATATGACATGCTTGCAGTGGCAGGGATTATTTCTTCGTGTCTTTAGAAACTTCACGGAAGTGGTGGTTATATGCTCCCAGACCATTGGGTCTTTTATATTTGAACTTATGCCAATATATAACCGACGGCCCCCTTGTCTAGGTTGAACGGTGCACCCCTCTCCAAAAAGAATCAATTTTTTTTCAGATGCAACGTAGAAAGCAAAAAGGCAATCAAATGCATGAAATTTCGATCACAGTTCCCCTAAGTTCCTGTCACATTTTCATCTCCCGCACCGCTCCTCCGATCACCTCCGCTTCTGTAAACACACTCCCATAAAATCATGTATCAAAATCAGCAGCGCAACATGTTACCACTCAAGTTAATAAGTTTCACAGTGTGTACGCATGGTAGTTACAAAAACCACTTTCTCTTTGGTTTGTTTGTGATCGGGTCAGATCGAATCAAACAAAGAGAATCGATCCGTGAGCCAGTTTTTTTTTTTTTTTTTTGGTTTCAGTTTTTTAATCCCTCAAAACTTGTGCATCGCGTTGTGGTTTATCTCTTTGATCCTATTACCCTCCTTTCTCTGTTTTTTTTTTTTTTTTTTTTTACGTTGCCGTGACATGCAACATTCTCTGTTCTTTGCTGTGATGATGCTAGACATCAGAAAGAACTGTATCTCTCTCTCTCTCTCTCTCTCTCTCTCTCTCTCTCTCTCTCTCTCTCTCTCTCTCTCTCTCTCTCTCTCTCTCTCCCTCTGTATGTAGGGTTTGAGGATTTTTGATTTATTCATTTCTTGATTATTGATACTGTAAATGTGAGTGTGCTGTTGTACACCTTTCATAATGTTGCATGCCTTTAAATGAATACTTACAGTGCTTGTAAGAATGGATGGATACAGTATTAGTGATGAAAGAAAGGAATGGCAGAATGCTAGACAGAACTGCGCGCCCATTTCTCAACCATTTGAAAATAAAGATGGTTCTTTCGTTCGTGCTCTCTCCGTCTCCCTCCCCCCTCCCCCCTCCCCCTGTATCTCTCACATATTTTCTTTGTTTTACACACACACATAGACACAAATGCATGCACTGTAACTTAATCTGTGTTAATGTTTTTGCCTTTCAATATCAAACACTCGCCAGCGCGCGCACACACACACACACGCAAACAGCATATTTTGGTTTGTTATTACAGAGGCCCGGGATATACCCAGAAAAACATGCTCCTCCCCCCCCTTCCCCCCACCATTACCACACACAGAAACTTCTTAAAAGACAAACACACATACATACATTTATACGCAAGAAGTTCAACCAAACATTTACTCGAGAAAAGTTGACTCTAGTCGTGTGCTCATCTTTGGACCCGCCTTGGATTGCGGTAAGAAAAAAAGCAACAACGCCGTAACTGTCTTACAGTAGTAAACGCATAGAATACACCACGCAACTCCCAGGACAAAAGAGAGAAGGGGGTATCTCTGTAAAGACAAATAAATAATAAGACCGCTGCTCCAAACCAGGCATATGGTTTGAGACAACTAATGAGAAGCCGTGAAAAGCCCAACAAGCTGTATCTTCTTAAACAAAAATTCTACAGAAGCCATCACGACAAGAGCGCTCAAATATTGCTTCAGCGCAGTTGAGACCCCGCACTTCTCAAGAGGCTAAAGAACAAAAATTGAAGGAAATATGAATGAAATACTGTGTGTCTCGTATCAAACCTCGGAAAACTGTGCTTGAGCTTCTATTAAATGCTTATTCTAATGTCAAATTCTGTATCTCTTACACACGGTCTTTTATATTTGGACATGCGCCTTAATATAACCAACGCATTCTTTGTCTAGGTTGAATGAAGTGCCGCACGACAAAACGAGGCAATATTTTAATTTTTTTTTAAAGTATCACTTACAAGGTATGAAGACCGTTTGTCTGTTTCCATGTTCTTTTATTCAACTCATCCTAACTGTTTTGTCACCTTATAAAATGTATTTTATGGTTACTTGGTCATTCATGGTGTAATTGAAAGATGTGATCATTTATGTCAATTTGAAGTTACTACTTCCTCATGCAAATACGATGTCAGTATTCCCTGTACTAATGCATCATGATGTCGCATAGTCTTATTACATTTAATGGAAAAGAAATCAGACAAGCAATAAATACTTGATGGGTAGAAAGTTAGCAAGAATGCGTGCTTTAATCTCTGCCCAAGACTGGCAGTATATTCAATTCTTGACCCTTCACAGAACTGTGTACTCCAGTCTTAACCCTGGACAATAGTTTTTACTCTATTCTTAACTATGGACAATAATGTGAACTCTATTTTCAACCCTGGACAGCACCGTATATTATATTCTCAAACATGGTTAACATCATGAACCAGAGTTGGGGCACTGTACGAAGGATGGCCGCCGACCGAGCAAAGTGGAATCAATTTGTTGTTGCCCTACAAGACGCCACCAGGCGTAATGGCCACTGACTGCTTTGACGGTCGGCGGCTAAGGATCAAAGAAGAAGAATGGTAAACATCGTATGCTCCATTCTTAATCGCGGACACCACCGTATTCTATGTTCTTAATCCTGGCTAGAACGATGTACAATACTCTATTCCCAACCCTGGGCAGGACCGTGTACTTCATTTTCAACTAATGGCAGTACCGTGTACATTCTCAACCTTGGAGAGGAGCACGCACTCTATTCTGAACCCTGAAGAGGAGCGCGTAATCTGTTGTTAACCATGGATAAGAGTGTGTACGTGTAATACGCGTATATTCTTAACCCTGGAGAGGAGCGGGTACTCTATTCTCAACACTGGATAGTACCATGACCTCCATTTTCAACCACGGACAGGACCATTGTCCTTTATTTTGAACATCGGACAAGATGGACGGCGTCCTCGAATTGTCAAACTCCGTGTAGCGAAAGGTTTTTCTAGTATGATAATAGTGGTAGAGAAGAAGTAGAATCTCTCTCCAGAAAGTATGAAGTTCCAGTGCCCGAGAAGTACACTGGTATCACAAGTGAGTTACAGCTGTGAATACTCTGAGCTGGACAATAGATTCAGGCTTCAGAAGTATAAGTTGCCACTTTCGCTATAGTAACCCTGTGTGATAATATAATTAAATTAGAAAAAGTAACTCAAAATTTAACAGTTAAAAATTTACCAAGTCAAATGAGTACAATTTCATAATTTATTATGTACATCTATATATTCTTGTAATGAGAAATGGGTGGTGGAAGATGGTAAAATGTATGATTACACTGACTAACAAAAAAAAACTTTTTTTTTCTTTCTCTAACATTTCTATGTTTTTCTGGTCAATTTTAATGCGCTGTTTTTAAATCTGCAAACCGTTTTTCTCTATCAGGTCGGGATCTCTAGAAATACGCAATTGAAGTTTTTTAACAACGCATACAGTATTACAACATCATTTGTACAAGAAGTATAACAGTTATGTAGGCTTGAATTTCTTTGCAGTCGACTTTCGTCGGTGAATGGCATGTGGTACATCGCGATGAAGCATCCAACAATAATCGGCAAGCATGGTCACACTCCACCGTCCATGATAACGTGACTCCATTACGGCGATATCTTGATGGAATCGTTCTCCATGTTCATCGCTGACTTCGCCAAGGTTGTCAGGGAAAAAGTCAAGATGCGAATCGAGCAAATGGATTTTGAGGGACATGTTACAGCCCATAATTCTGTATGCATCTATGCACTGCTTAACAATATGCACATAGTCGACAGATTTGTGATTTCCCAGAAAGTTATCGACGATCGATTTGAATGCCATCCATGCGCGAAGTTCACTACCATGTAACAAGTTCTCGAATTGTTTGTCTGCAATAACTTTCCTAATCTGAGGTCCTACAAAGATACCTTCCTTTATCTTTGCATCGCTAATTTGCGGAAACTTTTCTCGAAGATAAGTGAAAGCTTTGCTCGTTTTATCTAACGCTTTTACGAAATTCTTCATGAGCCCCAACTTTATATGTAACGGTGGTAAAATGATGCTGTCTTTGTTAACTAATGGCTCGTGTATTACATTTTTATGCCCGAGCTGCATACGATCCCTGATAGGCCACACCTTTCTTGCATAATGTTCCTGTCTGTTGCGGCTGTCCCATTCACATAGGAAGCAACAAAATTTAGTATACCCAGTCTGCATGCCCGTGAGAATTGCAATGACCTTTAGGTCTCCACAAATCCGCCATTGGTAGTCATTGTACTTTATTTTTGCCAAAAGTATAGCCATATTGTCATAAGTTTCTTTCATATGAACAGAGTAGGCGACTGGAATTGATGAAAATAAATTTCCATTATGCAATAACACGGCTTTTAGACTAGTCTTGGAAGAGTCGATGAAAAGTCGCCATTCGTTGACTATGTGCTCATGACCGAGGTGCACCATTAGACCTTTTACATCTTTGCAATAGCAAATATCATCATCCATCTCAAAGTATTGAACACGTTCTCTGTGTCTATGACGAAATTTAGATATCGGAGTATTGGGCGCTAAACGATTCCATTCTTTGAGTCGCGAACCGAGTAATTCCGCTTGTCCTTTGGTGAGAGCGAGATCACGTATTAGATCTGAAAGTTTTGAATGGTTAATTAAGTGAACACCATCATTCACCGGTATATAATCCGAGTCAGAATTAGTTTCTAAAGCAGGTAAACTATCACTTTCTGATGGTTCATTCACGTCCAACGGATATTGTTCTGGTGGAACTGGGATCGGACACGTGATTGGATCATGAGGCACTGGTTTCGAAACCAATTCAATATTTGGATAAACCACAGACTTTCTAGTTTTAAAAGTGAAACCATAGATATTTGTCAAGCAGAAGTAACAATCAGTAGCGTGATTTGTCGGTTCACGCCATATTACTGGCACTCCAAAAGGCATCGACTTATGCTTCGGCGATTTTCGTAACCAACCTGCCAATGTATTTTCACAAGTCGAACAAACTGCATTTGGCTTCCAAGATTTATTTGCATCATCAACTTTCGAATCGAAATAAAGTTCATATGCTTTCTTTAGCAATGGTGTAAAGTTTTTCTGGTGAACACGATCTGTAAAATATCCGCACACGTAACAGAACAGATCAGCCGAATTTCTACAACTTCTAGAAGCCATATTTCATTCGGAATTATTTCAAAATACAGTAACTATTTGAAATATAACGTAACATATGTCATGCATCTTTTAGCAGTATAAAAAGTAGAATTATTTTACATTTTATTAATTTTTAAAAAGTTATATAGTAAAAATGAAACGGAGCAAATAACGGTTTCCCAAAAATATATTTATTTACAAATATCTTAAGAACCCGACGTGATAGAGATAAACGGATTTCAAATTTGAAATCAGCGCAAGAAACTGACCTAAGAACACTTATTCTTATATAAGAAAGAAAAATGTTGTTTGTCAGTGTTATTTGTAGTTACAAATTAAAATAAATAATAGAAAAAATCTTGGAGGAATCTTCCACTGCAATTAGAACAGTCTGTCACAGTATAGTTTTTATCTATATCTTGATATCTAGTCCCTAGCGGTTATCATCATCGACCATCGCTTTAGAAACGGCTCACAGGATTTGTTGGATTGAATAACACATAAACTCATCTGAGGTTTGTTCGAGGTTCCTGAGACACATTTGAATCAGGAAGACTTTCCTTCAGCCCGCCCTATAACTACGGGGGACTAAGGTGTTGAAGATTGGTTGACCTCTAGGCTTCAGTTAGCAGGATCAACGGTCCTCAAGTCTTTAGTTACTTGATCAGCAATGATCATAAAACTCGATCATAAAAACCTGGAACAAAAGGTAATAGGTGGCCATGGTGTTCCAACAATCTCACCACCAACTGCTGTTCATGATGCGACCATGTCTTCAGTGTTTGTATATAAATGAATGAATCATGGTAGTATGTTACAGAGATAGCATGATAAGATAATGTCTACTGTGCAGAATTAACAAAATACATGAATAAATCACATGTTATGATACATGGGTATGATATAACCTTTGCCTTCCACTTATGGATGCCAAGTCACTTGTGTACTTGCTGGTATGTCGTAAGCTTCCAGGCAAGAACTAGCCATGATATATTTGGCTAACCAATTAATGGTTATGCTTCCTGACAATGCCGGTTGGAGGTTATCTCTGGTTAGCGTCATTCCCTTTTTATCATGTCTGATACAATCAAATCGTAAATAACATCTGAAATAACATGATATTAGTCATACATATATCTTTAATAAACTTACATACCCTCTTAGGATTAATAAGCTCACAGTGAGACTATTGGTTGAAGTTAATCTGCCCTGCATGCAGCGTGAAAAAAGAACTTTTCTTGCAGATACTGTCTTCCAGTGTCTCACTCTGGCTTCTGGATTCGGTGTGTGTGATTTTCAACGCGCCGCTCTGTCCTTATATTTGGGTCTCTCGCCCGTACGAGAAAGCATACTTTGAAGTCCCATAAAGTTTTCGTTTCATCTCCTGGTTTGAGGCGATTTTGAGGCAATCTGTGCTTTTTCTGTACTTGTTTTCTCTTCTTTTCACTACACACTTATATCCTTCCTTCCTTCCTTCCAATGTATCCTTTCATTTTCCCCATATGAGGCTTTCATTCTATCCTAGTTTTATCAAAATCCGTTTAGGCATGTATAATAAATTTTTAAAGATTATTAGCTAACTTTTAGCAGATGTGATGACGATGAAAAATGTTAATTATTTTTAAAACTATTTATATTTGAATAATTTCCTTTTGGATATCATTCATACTCTATCTCCTTTGGTGAATTATTATTATTTAAATGTATTCCAACAAGGCGTTCTCTTGTAGTTTTAAATTTAATTTCCTGTAAATGCAAACTTTTAAGGTCGGCCATTCCTATATTCGTTATTTCCTATCTTCTTCAATACCGTCCGGCTAACCGTAATTCACATTTTTTCCGCCTTCTCCAAACTTCAAAGCAAGATCCGTCGTGTGTTATCCCTGCGCTGTGTGTGTGTGTGTGTGTGTGTGTGTCGCGCTACACATTTTTTTTCCACAAACAAAGCAAGAGGTACCAAATCTCGCTACACTCCGACAGATCATGAAGATGCAGCAATAGTGAATGCAGTCAGCGACCCATAGCTTGACTGCTTGCATCAGGATCAGCGAACCAGAGCTGGTCAAGACCGTACTCCACCTCCACGGGGTGGTCCTGGAAACAGTCTGCAGCAGTACAGTCTGGCTGAGCGAGTACGGATCGAAATGGGAAGGCAAACCCGGTCCCTAAAAAATGCCGTGCAGAAGTCGGATGTGTCGACCGAAAGGTGCAGATATCACAGCTTAGGCGTAAACAGACACAACGCAACCACCGTCCTTTTCAGGACGAACGAGGAAGAAGAAGAAGAAGATACCGTGTTCACTCTATTCTCACTCCTCTGAAAATCAAATTCTTATGCATTTCGTTGTTCTGATGAAGGCAGATTTACTCTTTATCTCCCCGTCTATCTCATAAAGGGAGAAATGTTAACGCATTCTTCTTTTCTCATTTACCAATACATACCTTCTGATTTATTCTATCTCAATTACATATTGTTTGCACATGCCCTCTTTGCATGGAGGCATATCTGGAGTCATCCTTAAATGACCACCAGCTATGCACAATGCTCTGTTATACATTTATGGAAGTGAACCTCTGTATGCGAGGCTAATTACATCCTCATTGACTCTTGAAATCATCCACACACTTCCAGGGATTCCCCCTGTGGTGAAACGTGTTGAGAACCCATCATTGCACACTAAGCTTTGAGAAGTCACTTAAGCCCTAGACGTGATCCTTTGGCTTTGACCTGGTTGATTGCATGCAGGAGGATCTCGCTGTGGACCCAGTGATAGTCAGGGGGAGCTGAGAAGTGGTTCTGGGCAGGACGTGACATTTTCTTGGGAGAGCCCAGAAACAAATCACAGTATATTAGCTCTGCATAGTTGGAGAGCCTCCTTGGATGGCAGGGAATGCACAGTATGCCACGCGCTTCTTACGCCTAGCTTGGGACCAGATGCGACGACCCTTTAAACGCAAGCCAGGCTGGAGAAACTGGAGCTCATGACTTCAACTCGGGTTTCGGAATGGCAGAAAAGCCACAGGAAAAGCCTGATCTACAATGTAGATAATACCAAGGAGTCTTCAACTTGGTATTGGCTGCTAAAGAGCGAGAAGCTCAGCAGACCTATTTAAACAACAACAACAACAACACAAACCCTCTCATTTCTTCTGTCCCAGTTACATGCCTTATACACATACCTTCTCATTTCTTCTGCCTCAGTGTCGTAGATTTTCGATAGGGGAATTAAGACTTGGGTTGGTCCCTTCTGAATAGATTTGAATAAGTGATAGTCACAGTGAGAAGTAGTAATAGCAATAGATTTCCACGAGTGAGATGGTAGAAATGTGATAGAGGCTGTCTCTGAAATCAAGAAATCTTCTCTCTTTCACCTATCTTCTACGACAGATTTAGATTGAGTCAGACAGTCTACACACATATATAAGAAATATATATATATATCCACTCACCTACATACACACATAAGACGACAGTTAGACGTACAGAAGTGGGAAAAACTATGACACTGATTATATGAAAAGTTTGGGAAAACGAACTGACCGACACGCTGGAATAAATTTTATGAATAGTTTATTTATCAAGACTAAACTTCTCTCACAACATATCAAATCACATCAAGCATATACAAAAAAATCATAAACAAAAAAAAATCAAGAAATGCTACAAGAATGATAGACCCGTTGGTATGATCCTTCCCTCGATGTATAGCCCACAGTCCCGTTAGAAGAAAGTGATAGCCCAAAGAGTCACAGATACATATGATTTAGTCTAAAATTCTTCCCCTTTAAGGTATAAACAGACTGGATACTCTGATCTAGTCTAAGGGAATATATATATATATATATATATATATATATATATATATATATATATATATATATATATATATATATATATATATATATATATATATATACAGTACTTTGCAAAAAAAATGGCAGTCATATTGCTCAGCTAAATATGCTGAAATCTAATTAAATATGCATGTTCTGCCCCAAATTTGCACTCCACTTAAGTGAGCAAACACTACCAAAAGTTAAAAAAAAAATTAGCGTAGAGTACATTCCCTTGATAATAGAGCAGACGACAATTTCTAATGCTAGTGGCAGAAAATGGATACAAAAACAAAGTGTATGTTAATTTCACAGCTTTGGAATGAAGGAAATCAAACATGTTCCAACATTTCTAAAACCTTGAACATTCCTGAGCGGACTGTCTACAGAGTTGTGAGTAAATTAAAAGCAGGTAATGGAATCGAGCGAAAAGAAGGTAGTGGGAGGCCAAGAATTTTGGACACAAATGACCATCGGCGTCTCGCCCAAATCGTTCGGGCTGATCCAATGAAGAGTGTAGAAAACATACGGCAGCACATGATCGAGTTGGGAAGCCCAGAGGTATCTAATGCTACTGTCAACCGTGAGCTACACAGGATGAATTACACAAAAAAGCGGGTAATTTCGTCACCATTGCTCACAGAGACTCACAAACAGATGCGCTTGAACTGGTGCCACGAAAACAAAAATTTGTCATGGGACAATGTGATTTTTTCAGATGAATGTTCTGTTTGGTCTTATCCTGCTCAAATAAATATTTGGACGAAAGACTCTGTAACGCCTGTGTACCAGCGACCGAAACATACCCAGAAATTCCATCTTTGGGGAGGGGTGTCAGCAAGAGGTGCCACCCCACTGTGTGTTTTCACAGGAATTCTCACGAAAGAAAGGTACATCGACATACTAGAGGGACACCTTCTGCCATTTATGCAGGTCATGTACCCCGATGGGTGCACATTTCAACATGACAATGACCCAAAGCATACAGCTCATACCACCAAAGCATGGCTGCAAGAGAAGAATGTGATAGTGCTGAAGTGGCCCAGCAACAGTCCCGACCTAAACCCAATTGAAAACGTTTGGGCACTACTCAAGAATCATTTAAAAAAGAGTGGACTCAGAGACGTTGAACAATTGAAGAAGGAAGATGAAAAATACTGGGACAGTCTGACTCACAATTACCTACAAACACTTGTGGGAAGTATGCCTCGCCGCATCCAGGCTTGCCTTGCTGGAGAAGGCAACATTATATTGTACTGAAACCACTGTTAATAGATAGGGGAGATACCAATCTTCCTCCGGACATACAGTTTTTATTATTGTTTGCTTCTATGAGTGTGCTGCGTTGCGAAAATATGACTGCCATTTTTTTTGCAAAGTACTGTATATATATATATATATATATATATATATATATATATATATATATATATATATATATATATATATATATACATATATATTTATATATATATATATTTATATATATATGTATATATATATATATATATATATATATATATATATATATATATATATATATAATTAGCAATACCTTGCATAAAGAAATGTTATGACAGCAAAAAAAATGAATGGGTGTCAAATTACCACCATAAAGGGATCGCTCAGTCCTGCATTCACTCTATTCATTCATCTGTGATCACGTGCATTTTTTTTTTTATACTCACAGCTTTGGTAGCCATTTCGGGAACAAAAAAAAACAATATTTTTAGGACTTGCCCATACAGACTCTTCAATGGTAATCTTGGCCAAGAAAACCCCAGGTCCAAAAAGACGGGTTGAATTCACTACTTCCGGGACCGTTCTCTACGGAATACTATTGTTTTTGATGTCTGTTTAAGTCACATAAAATTGTCCAGGCACGAGCGTTTATAGCGAGCACAGTGTCAACATCTTAGATTTCACGAATGAGGAATGTCAGGTCGGCACCTTCTCTCCATATAGGAATTTAGTTGGTCACACCACCACTTGTCAACAGTGTCGGGAAAGTTACTGGTTGAAATATGTTACTTGCCACCAAGGCTGGAAAATGACTAGAGTTTTCTCAGGAAGAATCAAATCAGGCTCGATGACCCGTTACTTCTTTAAAATCTTAAAGTTCATGCAAAAAGTTATACATCAAATCTTTAAGGTAAGAATGTTTGTTGTTTTCTTCACAGATTTATCTCTTTACTCAAACGCTGGCAAAGTTTGGGTACCACAGTTTCACTATATATAAATGGAAAGAACACATATCAAATAATTATACATACTATAACTGATAATTTAAACTGCAAGCGTAGCTTGTCTTATAGTTTAACACTTCCCGTGGAATAAGTTATATTTAAAAATCAAACATCCTGAATTAGGAATACCTACGCATTTCGTCAGTACTCAAGATGTAGCAGTCATTTAATAAGTTAGTTTTAAAATATTCTCGACTGCGCATTAGCAGTTTAATTAAATCCATTATGGCTACATGATTTTAAGCTAGAAAATATAATTTATTCCGCTTTCCACTGTAACCCGTCGACTAGAGAATATAACAGACTTAATAATTTAAATCTCTTAGCACAAATCTAACTAGCAAAATGAAATAAGCGATTTAACACTTTAACACTCACAAAATACTAGATAATAATATAAGATTTACCTCAACACAGATACTAAGAACTTAAACCACTACGATCATACTAAATGACATCTCTATTAACAGAGATTCTAGAAATCGAACGAAGGCTTGTTCTAGTCTTGACTGCGAAGTTACTGAGTGAAAATGAAATCTAACTCCCTCCAGTATATATGAAACACCAGACAAAGATCTATTTCCATAAACTACGCAATAGCCTCCCCTTCTCCTAACACCTCCTGCCTTCGCACCTCACGCCAAAATGACCATTCTGAGCGAATGCGTGATGGCGCCTTCTCCACCCTGACACTGAGAATCTACCGAGGAAACTACGTGTCAGATGCAAAATACCAGACAAATGTCTGATACTGCGCCCGGGGAGATGTCGGGATTTACGCCTCACCTCAGCGCTCACCGAGAAGCTACGTTTTGACAAGTGAGAATGCAGACGATATGTCGGCCCTATGTCTGAGATAGCCAAAATATTCACAGTTATTTCGTCAATCTGCAGCGATTGACCGAATGCATTCTCACGCCAAATCGTCTGGTGCGAGGGACTGACACGTTACGTAAAAAGTTACTCGTTTAATCCGCAATGAAATGCGTTTCTAAATGAGAAACGAAACTGGCGAAAGTGAGAATGGGAAAAAAATATTTTTCGCAAACGAATGGATGCGAAAAATACAGGAAAAAGGTAAAGAGTGATAATAAAATAGAGGATACGGGTGAAAGAAAAAGAAGAGGATATAGGCAATTCAATGATCATAAAACCTCTGTGACACTTAGTCACATACTGTTTACACATACCCTCTCATTTCTTCTGTCTCAGTTACATATCTGATACACATATCTTCTCTTTTCGTCTGTCTCAATTACATACCCTATACACATACCCTCTCATTTCTTCTCTTTAATCTACATCGACTTACTTTGTTACATACACGCCCAAAAACAAAACGTCGTTTACAAGCACATACTCCTTCTCTCTCTCTCTCTCTCTCTCTCTCTCTCTCTCTCTCTCTCTCCCCCCCCCCCCCCCCCCCCCAAAAAAAAAAAAGAAAAGAAAAAGAAAGTATTATTCTGTAATTTACACACCTTCTGTCGTTGTTGTGTGTATGTTTTTTTTTGTCTGTGTCAAGCGCATGCACATACTCGCTCACTTCGACACATACACACGCAAACACACATACACACACTTAAACAATTCATATTCAGATACGAGACCTACCCAAAAGTACACACACTTACGCATACACAAACACGCACGCGCGCACACAGCTTAGACCTGACATTCTAGCCCCCGCCTATCCCGCACTAATGACCAGATTATCTCTCAGGCATCTGCGATATTCTATTATATCAATCATATTTGTCGCATAGTTCATCTTTCTTCTTCTCCTTCTCATCATGATCAGTCTTCATCGTGCCTAGGGCAATCACGAACACGATCTATGTCTCAGGGATTCCCAAACTGGGGAACGCATATCCTCTGAGGTTACGAGAAGCTTATCAAGGGGGTACGTGGAATATTTGGCAGAAAAACTTATTATCATATAACAACGTTCTGTAAATAATGATTCTCATTCTTTTTCTCAATACAATCCAAAGCAAGAAACAAACGGGAAACTGAACATGATATATAAGGATCTCTTTAAAAAACCGTATCAAGAATAGAACTGTTGGTTGAAAAGAAACAAAATTAAGATTCTCACTACTAGTTTATTTGACAGCGTTGTTTTCAACATTTAACAGTGTTATAATACTATGTGTTGTTATCATTATTATCATGTTCCTTTTCGTTCCTTACAGGTTGTGGAATCACAACTGCTTCTTGTCCCCTTGCAGGAAGTCCGCAATAAGCATTCATATGCGCTTGAGTTATGGTTTCTGTAGTAATTTGTTGTCCATGATGAGGTTACTAGCCTCATGCACAACCTCATATTAGTGGCCTCGTACCGTATGCTTGAGGTTGCAGTATTCATATCCTGTCTTTGTCTCCTGAGAGACCTCCGGAAACTTCACGGGACAAAAATATTGTGATGCGAAGAATAAAAATTTTCGTTATGAAAAATTTATTAATGGGTTTATTTTCTTTTTTTTTTTTCTAATGGGTATATGCACAGTATACTCTAGAACTTATTTCCATTTATATTGAGTAAAAGTAATGGAAGGTTTCATAAAAAGTAATGGGTACAGGGAATATTTTGTAGTTACTTTTTCATACTATTGAGAGTCGCTGTAGCGAAGTGGTTAGTGCACTGGCTTCCTAGCTCGGTGGTCCATGGTTCGATCCCCAGTTGAGGTGAGATTTTTTAGACCGCCAACGGCTCCGGGGTCGACCCAGCCTAAAACATTGGGTACCAGAGCAACTCTGGGAAAGTTAAGGCGGCCGGCGTAATGCTGACCACATCACCCCTAGTGTGCCGATGGTCAAGAAAATATGGGCCTAACACCATATTCCCAATATGCCTCAATGGGTGTGTAACGGGATCCTTTACCTGTTTCATACTAATGCTGCGGTACATTGAAAACTGTGGCTGCAGAGATTCAAAGCATATACCAGAGCTGGGGCACAAAATGAAGGATGGCTGCCGACTGAGCAAAGTGGATCTGTTTGGTTGGCTACAAGATGCCACCAGGCGTGATGGTCACTGAATGCTTTGTCAGTCAGCGGCCAATAGCCAAAGACAGAAGAAGAATATTATATTATAACAGGTTATCAGTCCTGACTAAGCCGTATCCAAAGAAAGAAATAAACTGAAGACTAAACATGATATGCGGGCTTTCTCTTTCAAAGACTGTACCAAGAATAAAACTGTTGGTTCACACACACGCACACGCGCGCGCACACACACACACACACACACTATATATATATATTGCTTTTATAACATTTAACAGCTTAATGATTCTACAAATGTAAAGTTGTTGTTATATGTCGACTAAAGTTTTCATAATTAAAAATTAATTAATCGTCTTATTTATTTTCTTCTGTGCATATGCAAGATAAACTCTAGGATTTATGTTCTTTTATATTGAATAAGGGATGTGGGGACGATTACTTAAAGCCAAAGGGGTGCATAGACTGAAAAAAGTTGGGAATACATGCTCTATATCCTATCCAATACAGGCGTCCCCCGCTTATTCGACAGGTTAGGGACCAGAGCACTGTCGAAAAGCGGAACCCAGTCTTTTTTTTTTTTAGCTTGCAAATGCATTTTGGCCGCCGAAAAACGTAAGTAACGCACTATATATCACTTGCGAATGTGTGGGAAAGCTAAATAACACACGATATGTATACAAAAGCACAGTAAAATGAACAAAAGCTTGCCTTTAAATATACTAAAGTACTGCACAGTAAAATGAACAAAATCTTGGAAACATGACGAAATAGGTCGAAAGAGCGGATCACGCGTCGAATCTTTGGGTTCTGGTTATAATTGAAAAGCTTCGAACGAGTGGATCGTTGATAAGCGGGGGACGCATGACACTTTCTTTGCATTTTTTTTTTCTTGCTATTTGGAGCTGTCTAATCTCTACTTCACTCTGTCTGGTTTTGCCATTGTTATCCCTTTAGAAGTCAATTATCTTTCACATCTTGATCTCATAGTATTATTGCTCCTGCAAACTGTTCATGTTTACCCCTGTGGTTTCTAAAGGTCGCCATGGAGACATAAGAAGAATAAGTCCATTGCTCCTCATGCGTCACGTTCCAGTCTGCCCAGTTGTAAATGGGTACTTGACTCTGCGCTTGAGTTAGGGAAAGCTAAGGCAGCGATTGCAGGACCTGGTCATAAAACTGGATCTAGTATAGTGAAGTCTCTAACATTTCACCTTCCTATGGCAGTATCTGCAATGGAACCACCTTTAGCTTTTGCTGTAACAAGAGAGGGACTTAATGCTGTGGTTAATGGTTGAAGCCTTTCGACCTTTGTCAACTTGGATAAGAGGCGACTAAATGAGGCTGAGGCTTCAAATCTAACATATCCCCATTCATCGTTTTACTTTTTTATTAGCAACTTCATTCATTTTTCTCATCAATTTCCTTTCTGCCCCCTGTGGAGCATAGAGCTGCCACGACAGCTGAGCCCCTCGCAGGGAGCCTGCAAAAAGCATGCATGTGCTCTTGCAGCAGATGTTTCTGTAGTAATGTGTTTTACTGGAAGAGTTTGCCAGCTAAACTGACTCTACGACTCCGACTCTACAGCCTTGATTTAAACTCAGTATCTTCAAAATTGAAACTCTCAATCTAGTCTCATTTTTTTTTAAATAGTAAAAACATAAAGCTTCAGCAAATATTGACAGGAGACAGCCCATACAAGGGCTAAAGGAGACAGCCCATACAAGGGCTAAAGGAGACAGCCCATACAAGGGCTAAAGGAGACAGCCCATACAAGGGCTAAAGGAGACATGGAAAGGATTCGAACGGACAGCACAGGACAGATAGACTTGGCGTATTTTGTTTTGATGACCTATGCTCCAACGGAAGCTGCAAGATAAAGATGTCCTTCTGCAGGTCTGCTAGCATATGGCCTGGTGTATGGTCATCGGGGGAAGCTTTGCTGTTGTAAAGTAAAATGGTCTGGGGAATCCTGACAAACATCGCCATCCCTAAAGCGGCGGCAGCGCTCATGACGGGCGTTGTGTAATTTGATTGACGGGAATCTCAGAAAATGGACGGAGGTTACATTATCCAATTTTAGTGCGGCCTGCCTGATTGCGTCTCCGTTTCGGGTTTGGGGTGGTTTGGAGGGAGGACAAGGGAGAGAGAGATTAAATGGTGTCAGTAAAGAATGGTGGTCGTATACGCTTAATTTTTAAACAGTTTGATTAAAAGTGTTGGAGAAGTTTATAAAGCTTTACCTTCATCATCATCATCATCATCATCATCATCACCATCATCATCATCATTATCATCATCATCACCATCATCATCATCATCATCACCATCATCATCATCATCATCATCACCATCATCATCACCATCATCATCATCATCACCATCATCATCACCATCATCACCACCATTATCATTCTCATCACCATCACCATCATCATCATCACCATCATCATCACTGTGGTGGGTTTAGATGTTAAGAAGAATGGTGTGCATATAGTTGTACTTGAGTGAGATCAACTGTGAAGGTCTCTGAGGTAAACAATAGACAGCTGTGTTACAGAGTACCTTTCTTGTTACCACCCTACGATCTCACTCTAAGTTATATTTTTATTGACTAGCGTGACTGAAAGCTACATAAAGTGTCTAGGGTATTGTAAGAGTGTTGTTAAAGAATCTCAATACAAAAAACATATACAAACATGTACTAAATACTATGATAAACTCAAATAACTCCAGCTGTTAAATTTTATATTTAAAATTTATTTTTTTAAACTTTATTGGTCCTGAGCCTAAAGTTGTTTTGGTCAGGACTACAGTTCAATGAGAATCAATTTAGATGGATAGATATATTTACAAATATATATAAAGATATTTACATACAACAGACAATATGTCCATAGTACATTGTTACAAATTTTCAAGTTGATGTTAATTACTCTATTTAACTACTGGTACTGAGAGGCAGGTGGGGATTTACATCATCCCACCGTTCTTTTGTTTCACTAGAATTGTTTATGTTAGTCTTTTGGAGGAACGTTTTTGTCTATACAGGAGATTTTTCTTTAGTCGTGATAAGTTGTCCCAGGCCAGATATTGCACTTATCTGGATCCTGGAATCACAGCAGTTGTAGTTGGTTTGGCCAAACTCTTCAGTCTCCTCTGGTCTTGAACTTCTTTAATACCAGCAGGTACCAGAGACTCTTAGAAATCGTGCTGAATTTCTCTATCATCGAGTACCAGCACCAGACAAGTGCCAGCAGGAACCCCTGTCAATGCAAGTTATGGTTCGGTCTTAATATCAAACTAATTCCTCCTAATTTACATGTAAACATACATTCAATACAAAAGAACATGGTCAGCTCTCTCTGACAACCCTGCTTCTCCACTTTAGTTTGATGGAATAAATTGTACCAGTTTTCTTTTCTCTTCCCTAATGGATGCTACGCCTCTGTCATTCCTGCAGTAATCTTTTCCATGCAATAAGATAGGTGTAATGTTCCTGTATGACCATCATATATATAGTCCTGTAGTTCTAAACTTCTTGGATGGTCCATTATATGATGGATAAAAATCTAGGCCATGCCTAAGTCTGCTATGGAACCATTTAATTACAATCTTTTTTCATGGCCTTTTCTTACACACAACCCTTTTTTAATTAAAAAGTCAATAAAATCAATGTTACCACATATCAAGGAAATATAAACAAGTAACGATGAATTTGGCAATAGAATATGGCACACATTCATCACTGCCTCTGTTCAAGCTGCTTTCTGTTGTTAGTTAGTTTAAAACAAAGCACAAGTCTGCTCATCGCTGCTTGCTCCTCTGAATATTTTGAAAAAATGGCAGCGAGCAGCCTACTATTCATATCATGTAAAAAGCTTTGGCCAATGAGACCAAGCATCTCTTTTTTTGAATGAAACTTTATTTTTAAAAAAATATCTCAAACCACTATGTGTTACTATTACCAACTAGATTTGTATATTTAGGTTAGCCAATAATATTTCGGTTTCCTTCAAATTTCATCCAATCCCCTTCATCGTACTATCTTAGCCTTTCTTTCACCTAATTTATTTTCCAAAAAAAAAAATGCTATCCAATCTAAGCAGACATGACTTGACCTGACAGTATTTCCGATTCTCTATGTATTATTACCAATATTTGATTATTTAATGGACTATTTAGATAACTAACTACATATTCTTGGTCAACAAGTCTTCAGGTACACGAAAATGTGATTTTTATGGGGCTAAGTGGCTTGGTTCAAAATTCTATTTTTTTTTTTTGCTATGTTACTTGTTTATTTTTAAACTACCTCCTGTTCAATTCTTTTTCCATGTACTTTCAAGCTAAATACGAGAGTCTCTCGTAATACACGAGAATTTACGTCATTCGCAATAAGAGCTAAGCGTGTTTTATAACCGTAGTGTCCACATGTTCTAACGTTTACATCGTATTTTTGAAAACCGCCTAAGGGCAAAGCTAGCAAGTTGGTTTTATTTTTAGAAACAATGTGAGACGTGATTTGCGTTGGTTATCTATCCGTCCCCTTCCCTTCTACAATGTATTCTAGGCAAATACTTCGTTGAACTTGGAAAGTGGTACGTTTGTCTCAAGGACGAATTTGAAAAATATGGTACCCTTTTTGGTTCGGCCAAAGCGTTATCAAATAATACGCTGAAGGCGTAGGCGACAACTACAATTCTCGCCGAAAATTTGTAGTACTATCCTATCTTTGACTTTATGCACTATACTGTTATATTCTAATTTAGATATTGTATTTAGAAGTTCACCACAATCACCATCATCATCATCATCACCATCATCACCACCATCATCATCACCATCATCATTTTCCGTTGCACTCCCTGCGGAGCATGGAGCCACCACTGTAGCTGGGCCCCTTGTAGGAAGCCTGCACCAAACATTCACATACTCCAGCAGCGGTGGTTACTGTGGCAGGTTGTTTTACCTGATGAGGTTGCCAGCCCAATGGAAAACCCTAAAATTAGTTGCATTGTTCGGCCTGCGAGATGGTTCAGTAGTCCCATTCTTTCTGTATAGCTTCAGAGATCACCCGGGACTACAGAGGGCTATAAAACTTTGTGGGAAAAGGTCTATTTTCACTCTTATTGTGGTCTTATATTCAGCGTCATCATTATTTTCCGTTGCACTTATAGAGAATCTCAGCATGGGACATTTTCAATGTAATTTTGTTTTTCTTTTAAGTTCTACGTAACGACAACAGCTAAAATGAGATATACGTACAGAGATAGACAGACCAACCGACCGACAAACCAACAGCTATAGCACGTTTCAATAGCTATGCCACTTTAAATGGTGTGTTAGTATTGACTGATTTTATTAGAGCTAGTTTTGTTTGTTGGTAATGTGGACATCCACGGAAGCGTGCACTGTGGTTTCCTAGACAATTTGCACATTTTCTGTTTTTATTTCTTGTTCTGTAATCTTTATCATCTTCTACTAATTTGCAGTGATCATAAGTGTGGTCCCCTGCACAATATCGACATTTAGGCTTACTTCTACATGTTCTTTTGGTGTGACCAAATTTCTGGCAGTTTGAGCATTGAATGACAGGTGGTATGTAAGCTTCTGTTTTGATTGTAGTACTGCCACTGAAGAAATGTGATGGTATTTCTCGCCCTTCTAATGTAACTATTATTACAGTTGAAGTTCCTAATTGTTGCAATATCCTTTCCAGTTTAAGAATCCTATATTTTGGATTTTCTGTTTGTAGTCTAGTTCTTATTTCTTCCTCTGGAACTGTTATATGTATTCCTTTAATTACACATTTCCTGGTTTCTTTGACTAATTCTAGCCTAGCTTTAATGCTGTGTGCCAATTCTACTTGAACAGGACTTACTTCAATTTGTTTTATTAAAGCTTTTGACTTTTCAGTCATGTTCATTGTGAGTATTATGCCAAAATTTGTTCTTTTTATGTGTGTTATTGACCCTTTATCTATAACTGTTTCTAGCACATTGATGATCTTACTGTCTGGTAATGCTCTAATACTTACCACATTGCCACTGATTTGAAAAATCCTTAATCTTGGGAGGTTTTGTTCAACTTTATGAGTAGGCCTATTGATTTGTTGGTCTTTCATAAGGTTCTCAACACCCTTATTCTTTGAATCAATGTTCAGATTATTGGTTTTCTCTATCATTTTACTCTGACATCTTCCTTTTTTCTTAATTCTTTCCTTTGAAGCTTGTATCTTCTGTCTTTCCTTTTCTCTATTTGTATTCCTGATTTTCCCTTGATCATCATTCTGTGAGTCAGCTTGTACTATTTAAGCCCATGATTTTCTGGAGATACTACCTGTTTTCAATCTTGTAAGAGCCGGCATGTCTTTTAGAATAATGGTCCTTACTTAACTTTAAATATAAAGTATAATATTTAGCAGTTTTGTAAGTAACGAAAATTTCAAATTCAAAAATGGCGCCTTTGACTTTCAAAACATGGAAAGTCGCGGATGCAAAAGTAATTATAAAATTATAACTAAGTGTTAACCAATCTTAATTATTCAATATTGTTATAAACGACAAAATACCAATAAATCTTAAAGAATTTTAACACACAAATTAACTTCCCTGCAGTAAGCTTTTGCACAACAGATTTAGATTCACAAGTAAAACAATAATGAAACCGCCATCTTGGATCACAATTATCAGTCGCTACATCTAAAACTCCGACACCAAGAGAAATCACAGTCAGAACCAGAAATGTGGAAATAACCCAAAAGAAAAATAAAGTCCAACAAATACTGATAAAGGATAGCAATCTACCAGAAGAAAGTGAAATAATCAAATCATCGATAACAGAAGATACAGTGAGAAAGGCAGAAGAAACCTTAAAAACCACGAAAAATATACAGCATTGTCACGTGACCGATAATGTATTTTACCATCTTGTCCATAATTTGATTACTCCTTTAAATGTTCTGTTTTCCTGGACATTTTGTAATTTCTTTTTCTTTCATTTTCTACCTTCGTGGCCAAACTTTCTCACCCTCTCAAACCCCACCCGCGTTTGGCTGGCTTTCAGTACAAAATTCTTCAACAGTCAGCGTAGCGATAACGTAATGTTACCTAAACGCCCCTGTGGTCCGAACAGGGGAATTTCTCTGGTCGCTTTAAAACGTTTGATCACGAGCGGCTAGTACTCTTTGAGGCCTGGGTAACGAGTCTGATCGGTTTCAGGGGGAGATAACAATCGCGGTCAGTTTGTGGGTTGTTTGCCCTTAGATGAGCAAAGAGCACATAATATTATGATTGTCTCTCTGTGGGAATTTTCGCAAAGTCGTTGCTTCTGAAACTTTTGTCTTACCCGGTATTACGATTACGCCGATACCTCTGAAGAAATATGCAGGCCAGGTGTCCGGGGGGAGCGTCCTTTGTAATCTATAAGAGTGATGGGTTTAATAGACAAAGACATTCGTGAATTTTCCTGGCCCGTAGATGACCATCATGAGATAAGGCAAACTTTAACACAGTACTAGAATGTGTTTGCCTATGTTCTAGTCATTTTCGGGGTGAGTTGACATATCTTATAATTATAATATGATATATTCATGTTAGCTTTTATATATATCTGATAGGAAGTGAATTCATTTCTGAGGACTTCTCCTAGTAATTTTATTCAGTGAAAAGGTAGCGCTGTCTACGGCCTAGTAAGGGTGCTTAAACTGTTACGGTTTATCATGGGTTAAATGTTAAACTTACAATAACAGATATTAGGCGTAGAATCAGTCCACAGAAGCTTATCATGGGTAAGAATAGGCTAAATTAACTGTCATTTCTGTAAGATAATGTCAGGTGTGGATTGTTCACTTTACAAACTGAATAGTGAGATGCAGGTAATAACTCTGGATTATAGGAGATAGTCACTTATTCCTTTTTGATAGATATTTCTAGTGGCAAGGGAGGATCATTTTATGCTTACTTGTGTGGCTAGGCACGAAAAAGCAGTCACCAGGCATAGATATAATTATATCTTATGATCTAGCCACAACTGTATTATTATAGCAAGAACATTGCATTTTCTTTGTACTCATTTTGTGGAATGCTAATATATTTTCCAAAGGGGACATACGATTTATTTGTGTAATGTCAAATGCTGTAATCTGTTTATGTAAATTCATTTAATGTTGTAAGATGAATAAGCATATTCATTTAACTGTAACTACAGGTTAGGTTTCCTTTATGTTGAGATTGGGAGAAGAGGAGTAGATTTTTGATGGCAGAACATTTACTGACAGGTACCTGGGGGGTGCAAAAGATATTAAGCCTATGCGGGCGCGGGTTGATAATTGATATTTTTAAGGAACAGGAGACATGGTTAAAGACAGCCCTAAACTATCATAGCAATAACTACAATAAATTTAATCCCATAGTGGAGCGAAACTTTCTGTATAAAGTTAGTGTGATTTATTATTTGCTTGAAGTAAAAGGGTGTCTCTTTTTGGGTCTCAGTTTCAGGGAGACCGAATCGCTAGAGCAGGCTCCAGTCAGGCGAAGAAAGTCATATACTCTTCGATCTAGAGGGTTTCTGAATACCGCTAGCGTAACGAATCGTCAACCCCGTTCCTGAATCAAAACCCCTTTTTTTGTCAACGCCAAGTTAAGCTCACGCAGTGCAACGGAGCCAACGCAAAATCTGGAATCGCCAAATGCAGTAGTAGTTCTCTACTCGCCTATTGGATTACCAGCCAGAGCATCGCGGCTTCCAGAATATCAAAACCGCCCAGCATGCCTATAGCAGAATTCCATATCACCCGCCTTTTTTGTGCCTAAACGGGGCACTCAGCAAACCACAGCCAAACCAGTTTAAACAGGATTTACAGCCAAGCAGAGCCTTGCGCCGGATAAGCGTGCCTGGGACTCTTTGTCCTCAAGTGACTTCTTCTGGTGTATTTTCTGGATACTTAAAACCTCGCACGTATGAGCAGCCATCTATGGACAGAGTTCCAGCCCCCTCTCGCGAGTAGCGGTCACCAACGTTTAGCACCAACAAAGAAAGTTTTGTAGGCTAGTCCCTCATGAAGGATCTACAAGTAATACACTTTCTGGAGCTAGCACATTTGGTCCCACGAAAAGCGGACAGGCTGTCGCTCAGTTCGGTTATTTGGCCAGCAAGAAAGATAGACAGAGTTCCAGCCCCACTCACGCTATAAGGGGAGTCACCAACGTTTAGCACCAACAAAGAAAGTTTTGTAGGCTAGTCCCTCACGAAGGATCTACAAGTAATACACTTTCTTGAGCTAGCACATTTGGTCCCACGAAAAGCGGATGAACTGTCGCTCAGTTTGTTTATTTGGTCAGCAGGAGATAAACAACGTCTACCAGTGTTCCCTCGCGCAATTAGGGGTCACCAACGTTTAGCCCGACAAGGAAAGTTCGGTATTTCATTTCAGTCATCTTGAAGGATATTTATCGGTAAGACACTTCCTGGAGCTAGCGCCTTCGGTCCCCGAAAGCGGACCCTCTGTCGGACAGCTTAGTTATTTTCTCCGTGTTCTACAGGGTTTTATGAGTGTTGGTGGTGTGTGTGTGTTTGTGGGTGTGTATTTGCATTATTGATGACTATTGATGAATATTTGATTATTGATGTAATTTATGCTGTGTATGATGATATGCATTAATTCCATGCTTTTCTTCTTTAATAAAGTTTACACATTTATTAATGCGCTGTTCCCGACCCTTTTCATCCATAATTTACATTTTTAGCTCTTTACTAGAATCTCTATGTATGATAAGAGAAAAGAGTGAGAGCAGGAGATGCTTAGACAGACATAAGTGAGTTGAGGCTTGGAGAGAGAGATCATTTTGGTAAATCTTCTTCCAGGTTGTCTCAAGTCCATCTCCTATTTACACCTTTCTGTGTGTGTAATCTATAACTCTGTCAGTCCACTATCCCTTGTCGATTTCACTACTAATGTCCAACTCGACAAATACTCTACCACTTTACTCAACCACGACAAGCATGAAGTAGCTAAAGATGTGGCTAAATTAGCAGAACTCAAAGAAAAGAATGAAGATTTACTGAAAAGGATTGAGTCAGAAAGAAAACTCATAATGAGTGAGCAAAAGCGAACAGATAAAAAACTACTAGAAGAAATGTGGAATGAAAAAATGACAGATTGTCAAAAATTTATTCATTCTGTATCAAACATTGTGAAAGCCTTTATGCTGAATCTTCAAAGTGAACTACAAACTCACTTTAACAGAGAAACCAAATATCTAGGAGACTTTGTTGTTAAAAAATAAATAAATATATTATACACTTCTCAGAGTAAAAGAGTACAACACTATTTATAACAAACTTAACAATTAAATAATGGACGTACAGAACATTAGAATAATACAGTGGAATTGCAGAAGTGCCAAAAAAAAATGTACCAGCATTAATAGGCATGTATAAACAATCTAAAGTAATATTTGCCATTCAAGAGACTAATCTTAATCCGAGTCAACGTTTTACCATCCCTGAATATAAAGTCTTTCGAAATGATAGGACAGAAACTCAAAAAGGAGGAGGTGTGGCATTTCTAGTTAATAAAACATATGTAATAACTGACTGGGAATCATTTAGAACAGAAAATTTTGAAGGAATAACTATAACAGTGTCTACTGAGTTAGAAGAAATTAAAATAGTTAACCTTTACTGTTCAAGTGGAAACATAAACGAAAGAGATATCTCAGACGTGAATAAAAGAATAAACAACAGAACTATCATAGTGGGAGATTTCAATGCTCATCATACAGCTTGGGGAGGCAATGTAATAGACAAATCAGGAAAACTACTGTTGGACTTCATTGAAAACAATGAACTAATAATACTGAATGATGGATCAGTAACAAGAATTAACCCTTGTGCAAATCAGCAAGACACAGCTATTGATATAAGCATTGTAACACCAAATCTTGCTAATGCAAAATGGGAAGTTATTGGGGATACAAATTCAGATCATTTACCCATTGAAATAACACTAAAAGATAATTACAAACCTAACAAACTGGTAGAAAAACCAAAATTTTACTATAATAAAGCTAATTGGGTAGCTTTTCAGGTAGAAATGGAAGAGATAAA
Source organism: Oreohelix idahoensis (assembly GCA_024509875.1). Classification (NCBI taxonomy): domain Eukaryota; kingdom Metazoa; phylum Mollusca; class Gastropoda; order Stylommatophora; family Oreohelicidae; genus Oreohelix; species Oreohelix idahoensis. Next base: position 209,294 of record JAMPIV010022828.1, read on the forward strand.
AAAGAATAATATAGAAAATGAAAATATAGATGTATTTGCAGATAATCTCACAAAAGAAATACTACTAAAAGCTGTTAAACATATCCCAAATGCATATATGCCAGAACACATAATTCCACACCGCATTAAGGAAGCAAAGAAGAATGAACATTGGAACAAAAACCCAGTACCATGGTGGACAGTTAGATGTACAGAAATTCAAAAACAAAGAAAACAAGCTTTACAAGAATATAGAAAGCATAGATCTGAAGATAATTTAGATATTTATAAGAACATAAGAAATGAATCAAACAGAATAATACTAAAGGCAAAAGAAAATCATTGGAGAAGTTTCTGCCAAACACTGAACCCTACAACTAACTCTACAACAGATGTGTGGAATAAGTTAAAAGCCATTAAAGGCAGAACTAAACATATGATAATACCTAATATAAAAAGACCTGAAATGGCAGAGACTGACTGGCAGAAAGCAGTGGCGCTGGCCAGGTACTACCATAGAGTTAGTTCTAAGGAAAATCTAGGACAGGCTAAAGTCAACAGAAGAGCAACACTTCTTAAAAAACTCAGTAAAGAAGTACCTTATAATACTGAAAATTTATCATATTTAAATGCAGATATTACAATGGAAGAAGTTGAAAATACAATAAAGGACAAAACAAATACATCAGCAGGGCATGACATCTTGAGCTATGAAATCTTGAAACACATACCAAAAAGTACCATAGAAATTATAACATCCCTTTTTAACAAAATTTGGAATACAGGAAAAATTCCCAAAACATGGAAAACAGCAGTAATTATTCCAATACTAAAACCAGAAAAAGATGCCCATGATGCCAGTTCATACAGGCCAATTTCTTTAACTTCCCATCTAGGTAAAATATTAGAAACCATAGTAAATAAAAGATTAAAGTTTTATTTGGAAAAGAATAATTTATATAATCAAACTCAGTCAGGATTTAGGAAGAACAGATGCACTATGGATCAGATAATTAAATTGGAACATGAAGTAAAATCAGGATTTCAAAAGAAAGAAAAAAACTGTGGTAGTATTTTTAGATATAGCTAGGGCTTATGATGAATGCTGGAGAGAGGGTGCTCTCTTTAAAATGAAGAAGATAGGAGTAACCGGTAAAATGTATAATTATTTAGAGAATTTTCTGCAAGATAGATATTTCACTGTTCAGGTAAACAGTGATAGATCAGAACTGTATGAACAACAAAATGGAATACCCCAAGGATCAGTAATGTCTCTTTCAATTTTTACAATAATGGTAAATGATTTAGGTGAAGAATTTAATGATATAACAAATAAATTGTCACAGTTTGCTGATGATGTTGCTATATGGAGGACTGGAAGACATCTGCCAAAATTATATAAGGATCTACAGAAGCAAACAAATAAAGTATGTAAATGGATGACAAAAAGGGGATTTCAGCTGAATACAAATAAAACATTGGGAATGATCTTCAGTAAAGGTAGGGTTATAAAAAATAAAATTATAGATATAAATATCCAAGGGCAAAACATTAATACAGTACAAACCACTCGATATCTAGGAATGATATTGGACCAACAGCTGAACTGGAATAAACACATAGATAAACTAGTGGAGTCTTGCAGAGGATTGACTAACTTATTAAGATATTTGAAAGGTAATGGATGGGGTGCAAGCACTAAGACAATGCTCACTTTTTATAAATCTTTTATTAGAGGAAAAATAGATTATGGAAGTATAATATATGACTCTGCTGCACACAGTAACAAGATTAAATTAGACAGAATTCAGCATCAGGCTTTATGTACAATAACAGGTGCAATCAGATCAACATCAATGGGAGCTATAGAGGTGGCTTTAGGAAACCCATCCTTAGAATTACGGAGAAAAGAGTTAAGACTAAATTACATGAACAGAGTTATGTTAGATAAGTCTCACCCAGCACATACAGCTTTTACCAGATGCCAACTAACAACTCAGGCCAAGCCAATGAATACCACTAGATACCCTACAGGATGGAAGTGTATGGAGGAAATTGTCCATCTGGGTACATTAATTACATCAATTAATAACAGTTGTGAATACAAGCCAGTGATTCCGCCCTGGGAGATCAAGAAACCAGACACGGACTACCACCTAGCAGAAATACTTAAGAAAACAAATAATATAGAAAATATTAAAAACACAGCCAATAAATATATACAACAAATATCAAAAGACAGCATTACTGTGTACACAGATGGATCCAAGGGAGAGGATGGCAAATTGGGGATAGGAATATATATTCCAATATGGAAAATGGCAAAAGAATATAGCATCACGGAAAATACATCCATTTTCACTGCAGAGATGGTGGCAATACTAAAAGCACTAGAAATATTCTCTAATAACCCTCCCAATAAATTAACAGTTTTAACTGACTCTCTTTCAACAATTAAAGCACTTAGAAACTTACGAGAATGTAGTAGACCTGATATAGCAGAGGAGATTTTTCTGGCTACTACATACTTACATTCCAGAGGATGTTCAATATTAATTGCTTGGATACCTTCACATGTTGGCATAGAAGGAAATGAAAAGGCAGATAAAGAAGCCAAGAAAGGTAGATCTGATAAAAATCTAATAAATGTAGGGATGAGTAAATCAGAAATTAAGAGCTTAATTAAAGATTTAATATCAGATGAATGAAAAGCAGAGTGGGATAAAAATCTGAAAGGAAGACATGCATATAAGATGTTCAGGGCTCCAACAAGAAAATGTCAGATATCTAGGGAATTGAAAATTCCCAGTAATAAAAAACTTCTCAGACTACAGCTGGGAAAAGGCTATTTCAGAATAGAAGAACCTTACTGTGCAGGATGTCTTCAAGACAATAATATAGAACATTTCTTGTTAAAATGTAAGAGGTATGACCAAATGAGAATACCAATATTGGATTATTTGCAGGCATCCAACTTACCTATAAATGTAGAGGAGGTGTTGAGAATAGACAGACCTAGAGAACTGCATAATATAGTCAAACAATATTTAACACGAACACATGTTAATATATAGTGGCTGGGAATGTGAAGGTCTGATGCTGTTCTTACAATGCATGTGACTTTAAACAGATGAAAGTCAATTAAATATCTGGTAAAGTCCGTTATATAACTAGAACCACCAGGCCTTTACACCCCTCCACTTTAATATTATTCTTGTTCATAGTTTCTTCTTGATTTTGTGTGTGTTTTTTTTTTTTTTTTTTTTAATGTATAGGCCTAAGCACAATTGTGATTATCCCTATTTACAAATGTGATGCCACTTTCTCATGTCGGCAGTTGTTCATATTATTTGGAATTGAAAACAATATATATCCTAATTATAACCCATCAGAGGTTGAACGGGATTTTTGTTTATTTTCATTAATTTAAAAAAAAAAATAGCTATGCCCTCAAACAAATGTAATTATCTGATTAACCGTCGAACGTATTAATGCCATTTTTTGCATACGATGTTATATTGGGTTAGACCCAACAAATATATACTTTATATCTGTGCATCTTGTCCAGTTCCCATAAACGGATGAAATCCTTTGATCTTTGTCGGCATACTAATTATTAATAATAATAAATAATAAATTCTTTAAGCGCCAAACACGGCGCATAAGGCAGAAACCAGTGCTCTCCAGGTTGTTCGTTGTGACGCCACTCCTCTTAGCTCTTGCACATTATTTAGGCCCAACGTTCTTCCTTCTCTTATTATTGTTCTTCTGAGTGTTTCTTTTGGTCTTCCTTTTTTCCGCTTACCCTCAGGAACCCAAGTGAGCGCCTGTAGTGGTATTCTGTTGTTTTGCATTCGTAGGACATGACCGATATATGACCATCGTCTTTTCCTTATATAGTCGGAGACATATTTCTGCCTAGAGTCTTCTCTTATTTGTCGATTAGTCTTGAATTCTTTCCAACTGATGTTCATGAGTTTTCTAAGACATTTGTTCTCGAATGTATTCAGCTTGTTCTCCAATGATTTTGTTATTTTCCAACTCTCACAGCCGTATGTTAACACTGAGATAACATTTGAATTAAACAGACGAAGCTTGGTATGTATATTCAATGATCGTAATTTCCAAATGTTAGATAATCTATTGAAGGCGCTAGCTGCCAAAGCAATTCTAGTATGGATTTCTCTTGTTGTGTCACCATCCTGAGTCATTTTACTGCCTAAATAATTGAAACTTTCAACTTTCTGTAGTTTTTCCCCGTTCAAGATGATATCAAAGGTCTCGTTAGAAAAGTTCATAGCTTTAGTTTTAGAGGCATTTATTTGGAGACCAATTTTAACCGAGAGATGACACAAATTATTTATTGCTTCTTGGGATTGTCTTGGTGTTGAACTTAAGAATGCTACATCATCTGCGAAATCCAGGTCCCCCAGGAATTTTCCATTTGTCCATTTTATACCCAATTGTTCATTGTGGGTATAGTTTCTCATAACCCAATCAATAGCTATTCCAAAAAGTAGTGGTGACATAATACAGCCTTGTTTCACCCCTGTTTCTACTGTAAACCATTCTGTATTCCCTTTATTTGTTCTAACACAACATCTTGCATTGTCATATAGCGCTTTGATTATATTCACATATTTTGTTGGAAAACCATAGATTGTAAGTATCTTCCACAATGATGGGCGGTGTAGACTATCAAAGGCTTTTTGAAAATCGACGAAGGTGATAATAAGTGGCGATTGCCTTTCCACTGATTCTTCTATAATTGTTCTTAGTGTGAATATTTGATCAATACATGATCGTTTCGGCCTGAAACCCGCTTGTTCTTCTCTGATCTTTTCGTCAGCATGCAATTTAAGTCTTTCTAACATCATGCAACATAATAATTTTCCAGGTACTGATAATAGAGATATACCACGCCAGTTATTACAGTCTGATAGATCACCTTTCTTCGGTAACTTTACAATAATACTGTCTTTCCATTGTTGTGGTGGTTGTTCTTCTCTCCATACTTCATTTATAATATCTAAAATTCTCAAGAGGTTGTTGTCATTAACTGCTTTAATCATTTCCCCTGAAATTTCGTCAACTCCAGCAGCTTTAAAATTTTTTAATCTTTTAACGGCTTGTTTGATCTCGTCCAGCGTGAATTCATCGCAAGTTATTGGCAAAGTGGTTGTGGATGTTTCATTATTAAAATCAGGTGTTACTGTTGGTGGTGGTCTGTTTAGCACCTCCATGAAGTGCTCAGCCCATCTCTTCATTTGTTCTTTTTCTGTTGGTATTGAATTCCCTAATTTACCTTTAACAGGTGTTTCCATAGCAGTAGGCTGGTGACATAGTTGTTTTGTAATTTGATAAAGGCACCTACTATTACCAGTTCTTGCAGCATTTTCAGCTTCTACGGCCAGTTCATTGATGAAATGTCTTTTATCTCTTCGAGTTTTTGTCTTCACTTCTTTATTTAACAAGTTATAAGTTAGTTTGCAAGATTCAACTGCATTATGTGTACTTGCCGCTAGTAGTTTAAGTTTTGCTGTTTTCCTTTCTTGTATTTTATCCCAAGTATCTTCTCTCATCCATTTTTTCTTTTTATGTACTAGGTATCCGGTGGTCGCTACAGCTGCTTCTGTCATTGCTGTTCTCAGTTGTTCCCATTTAGTATCGATTGTCTTGGTGGTGATATCGTTGTCAATTTTGCCTAAAGCATCGAAATAGTTGTTCATTTTGACATTATATTCCTTCTTTACTAATTATTGTGTATCGAGAAAAGAAATTTTACCACTTCAGTCACAGATTCTGTGAATTGATTAGGCATAGGCGTGTCTACTATTACAATAATGTGGCCGTCACGTTTGCATATGAATACCTGTTGAAGATGATTTCTTAAATGATCTGCATGCGAGATACTCGTGACATTGTTTGTCATTGACATTTAATGCGCTACCAAACTGGACCTTCATTGATCTAATTATTTAAATAGGTATCACCTCTTTGCGGTTCATAAATATCATAATGGAACGCTGCTCCTCTAATACGCTTGTAAATAACGGTAAGGTCATCTTTAAAGAAATTAAACTTCATCCGAATCATAATCAGATGTCTCTGTGAAATTGATAATCAATCTCGGCTGAATGAAGGACAAACCATCATTCTTCCAATATTTCTCTTCCTCTTGTAACACATGGTTCTCACATTTCTTCCAATAATCCCTAGCTATATTGGAGATGGCGGCTTTTGTAAGTATTTCAACATCTTTTAATTTGAACGTTCTATTTTCTGTTGCTACCTGTTCCTTAATTTTAGCCCAGACTAATTCTATTGGGTTTAAGTGAGAATGGTAAGGAGGCAATCGTAAACATCTGTGACCATGTTCATGGATTGCCTTGTCTATGTGAAATATCTTTGTATGCCGTGTCTTTTTTACAATTCCAAGTAATTCAGGCTTCAGGGACATTATGTTGAATGGAATGTTGTTTTTGGTCAGCCAAATCTTTATTAAATCTTTAGTACTTGATGAATTAGGAACTTTATCGTCTGGTGCCACAACGTTGTGATATGAAGCATTGTCCATTATCAAACACGATGGTCTATCCAAGGAAGAAAGTACATGATTCACAATCCAATCTTGAAATATCTTGCCATTCATCTCTGTATGATCATCCCTATTATCTGTGGATTTTGAAACAAATATGAGTTTAGTATTATTTAGAAGCCCATGATGGCTGCTTCCTGCATGTGCAATTATTAGGCGCTGTCCTTTGCTGCTTGGTACTAGTCTCTTAGTTGTCTCATCAGATGATTGCCATTCTCGTTCATTATTGTGGTGCGCATTGATCCAAGTTTCATCTAAATACACAAGATCATAACAATCTCTTCTCATTTCTCTGACCTCGCGTAAATATTTGCTTCTCATTGCAACTATATGAGGCTTCTCATAAATAAGGTTTCTACCACCAACATATTTTATAAAAGTGAATCCCAAACTCCTAATAGTCCTCCGGATGGGTTTGGAAAAAAAATCGAAAAAAGGTGATTCGTCTTACGAGGACAAAAGACAAAGAAAATAGTCTACGTTACGGCCACAAGGCCTTCGTCAGGAAAGGAAAGAAAGTGAAGGCTAGATAGGACACATAAAAACTTAATAAAATAAAACCTAGGTACTTCCCTGAAGGCAAGAACCGAAATCCTATCAAAATCGCTGTCTGCCGATCCTGCCGATAGTCCTCCATAGCGTAGACTTGGAAATATCAATGTCATTATTCTTTCTTAACCAAATTTTCAATTTCCTTAAAGTCACTGCCTCATTATTGTGAAACATATAATACAAATTTCTTTGCGGATCAATTCTCTGTCAAAAGTATCCACCACTCTTGGCCTAATTTTCGTGTGTAAAACACTGGAATTAGAAATGTCAGATGTCGCTATCCAGCGGTGCAATGATCGTTTGCTTATCCCCAAGGCATGAATAGTCCTCTTTTGTGGGTTTGAAATAGAATGATATAGTTTTCCTCGAGTAGCTTCATTGCAGAAATACTTTAAAATCCTATTTGTGATTTGCTGTAATGTCATAAAATGTACTCGCAGACTCATTTTTCCTACTTAACCACACAATACTTTTTGTAGAAACGCCACTGATTGACAATGTGTGAGTAACACCGGATATAAACTGTTTTATGTTCAAGAAGTGCAATTTCACGCTAAAATCATGCCAATTGTTTAATAAACCAATCATGTGCAAATGAGGTCGTTTAATTTACTGTAGACATTTCAAAGTGTGTGTGTGTGTGATGTGTGTTGGCAAGTAGACTTTTGATATTATATCGCAAAGAAACGAAAATTGAAACCAATGGCTGCATTTTAATGAAGAATTTAATTCATAGGGTCTATACCATTTCAAATTCACACACAAAATGTCACTTATATGCGTTAGATATTCACTGAGATATAGCATTTTGAAGTTGGGCAAAGCTAGTGAAACGTGCTAGACATACTGGCATCGTGGTGAATAGATATGTTTGGGTAGCCGAAGGCGAGGCAGACGGACTAACGAGAGAATAGACGGCTGTATAATTGACATACGGCAAAATATATAAATTGTTTTGTTAGAGGGGGATAATTTCTCCAGGGGAGCATATCTTGATACAATTTTTCTTTACTTTTTTTCTGCCCACCCTTGCTGTGAAGCGTAGTGGGGAGCTGAAGTTTACGTACTTGAGGCTGGTGTGTTATATTGGCTGCAACGAACCTGTGTTGTTGTAGAATGTCTGTGTTGTTGTAGAATGTCTGTGTTGTTGTAGAATGTCTGTGTTGTTGTAGAATGTCTGTGATGTTGTAGAATGTCTGTGTTGTTGTAGAATGTCTGTGATGTTGTAGAATGTCTGTGTTGTTGTAGAATGTCTGTGATGTTGTAGAATGTCTGTGATGTTGTAGAATGTCTGTGATGTTGTAGAATGTCTGTGATGTTGTAGAATGTCTGTGTTGTTGTAGAATGTCTGTGTTGTTATAGAATGTCTGTGTTGCTGTGGAATGTCTGTGATGTTGTAGAATGTCTGTGTTGTTGTCTATTCATCTGCCTCTTGGTCTTCACCGTGCTCTGAAGACAAATCGTCTGCTGTTTTATATGTGTGTTGGTAATTTATCGGGCGCCATTCTCATGATATGGCCAAACTCTGTAAATACTTGTTAAGTCATATTTTAATTAAGGGAAGTTACGTGTTTAAGACTCATATGTACGGGTCGGATTTTTGTACACAAACTTTTTGAACACAGCTCTTTTGACTAGCTGTTAGTTCGCTTTTTAAAAATAGGATAAAGAAACTGTCGAACGTTCCATGAATTAGTTTTGGGGGGAAAGGCGGATGAATTCTGCTCACATCTCAAGCTGCGAGTTTGCGCTTAAATGAATTTGTTACTGAGCTGTTTTAAGCAGCTGATTTTTCGTGACAGTACTTTGCTGGTAGAGCTTGGAAATGGCCGTTTTACCATTTCTCTAGTGTGTTCCAGTATATATTTCCTTTGTGAAAAGGGGAATTTAAGATATTTTAAAGATATGTTCAGGCCATGGATTATACCGGCCATTATGATTATCATGATTGATATTTCCTCTGATGGATATTGTTCCCATGGATGTAATAGCACTGAGAGTTGCTGATGTTATAAGAATTATGATGTTGTTCCATTTTGATGGATTTGAGATGTTGGAAAGTTTGTTCCTGAGGGATATTTATTGTAACAAGTGTACTGTGCTGAGGCCTGTGGTTTATGCAACCAATGTAATGGATATTTGATACTGTGTTCTGCATCCACTTTTTCCATGGATATTCTGTACTTGATGCTTTGTGATTTGCCGTGTTCTGTAACCCGTGACAGTGTGCTTTTACCATGATGTGTACGTGACCGTCTCGTCAATAAACTGTATGACGTTGCCAGGTCTTACAACATTTCCTGACTTCTACGTTGCTGTGGTGTGAGTGACTTATCATAGACACACTTAAAGAACCTATACACATTCGCGTATGTTATATTTCCAAAGTCACACACCTGACGGCCATCCGTAAGCCCGACTTACGCTGATCGTCATTTATCAGCGAAAGCAATAATAACATTTATCTTCTTGATGACCCCCACCAGTATCCACCACTTAAATAAACTTTAACAGAAGTGGTGGCCAGTGTGGGGATCATCAAGAAGATAAATGTTTTTATTACTTTCGCTGATAAATGGCGATCAGCATAAGTCGGGCTTACGGATGGCCGACAGGTGTGTGACTATGCAAATATAACATACGCGAATGTGTATAGGTTCTATAAGTGTGTCTATGATAAGTCACTCACACCACATCAACGTAGAAGTCAGAAAATGTTGTAAGACCTGGCAACGTTATACAGTTTATTGTTGTTGCTGCGGAGGCTGGGATTTTTTTCCTTTTGAAGATAAGTGGTTTGTTTGTTTGTAAACTGTACCACTGTTCGGTGTAACATTGAGCCTTCCTCAGAGCATAATCTATTTATTCTTTCACGTGTTCTATATTATACGTTTCATGTTTATGTGGGCAGTTGGAGTGGTGACTTATGAAGGGAATATCCCAGTTCACACAGGGCCTTCATGAGCGTTCTATAGGGTCGTGATTGTGAGTTTCAATTGTGCGGTAATTCCGGTTCAAGGCTAAAAACCTTGCCGAGGTTCAGGCCGTTACTTGTCCCTCACGACAGTAATTGTTTAGGTGTGGCGAAACGTCTCAGTGTTGTTGTCATTATGTTTTTCTCTGTACCTTAGTTTTTGATTAATTTGTTTGTGAGTGTCTTTCTCCCCTTACTATCTTTGATTTATATACAACTTTTTCGTTTATACACTGTATTGTCGCTTGTATTGTCTTACTTTTCGCAGTGTCATTGCACTCTTTGCAATATTATTTCTTTGGTTTCGCTTTTAGATTTAGTTGATTCTGCGAACGTGGTCATTTGTGCTTTATATCTTGTCTTTGTCACTTTTGTTTGTACTATCTGTTTTGTCATGCACTGTCAATATTATAATGCAATATATATATATATATATATATATATATATATATATATATATATATATATATATATATATATATATAGGTAATTAATAATATTATTAGTAGTTAAAAAGGTAATTGTACAAGTCTTAAGCAAGGACTTGTCACCCACGAAGTTGGGATAGAATGAGTGTCTCCTGGACATTTACATTACTTACATGTCTTGTAAAATACAGTAGAATGTCTAGTTTGGATTATTTCATTACACAAGGGAAATCCCTTGGTATGACGACTGAGCAAGTAAAAGAATTCGCACTTGCCGAATATGCCGAGGCGCAGAAGTCAGAAGAAAAGAAACAGAAAATAGAGGCTGAAGATAGAAAAATTCAACAGCAAATGGAAATGGAAAAACAGAAATTAGAGGCTGAAAAACAAAAATTAGAGGCTGAAGATAGAAAAATTCAACAGCAAATGGAAGAGAAAAAAATGCAAATGCAAATAGAGAAAAAAAAGCTTCAGATGCAAGCTGAAGAAAACCAAAGACTACACGAGGAAAGGATCTTATCTATGGAACTGGAGAAAATAAAGATAGTGAACATTGGTAATACACAAAATGAGACAAACAATCAAACAACTTCTAATAAGGCAAATACTAATTCTTATAAAATCAGATTGCCTCCTTTCAACTCTGCCTATAACGATATTTCATTCTATCTGAATAGATTTGAACTTTCATGCGAATCTCATAAGATAGACAAGTCGGAATATTGTGCACGACTTATGGAAATACTCAAGGGTGAAGATATGAACACTATAAGTATGTTGGAGGGCCCTGACAAGAATAACTATGATGTTGTCAGAGCGGTCTTGTTAAAAAAATACCAACTGGATGAAGACGGTTATCGCCTACGCTTTAAGTCTTTATTGCCAGAGACAGGGAAAGATTTTTCAGACTATATAGCAAATATTCGCCTTACTTTTTTCACGTTGGGTGGAACTTTCAAAAACTGAACATACATACGAAGCCCTCATGGACTTATTGCTTCGTGGCAAAGTCATGTCGTCTGTAAACGCTTCTTTTCTTTCTTTTTTACATGAGCGAAAACCTAAAAACTTGAAAGATATGGAACAATACTGTCGCCAATACGTCACTGCACACCCAAATGTGACTGTTAGCCACTATGAGGTCAGAGAAGGTTTACTCGTGGCTTCAGCAATACCATATGGTCCTAATTTGCGCCGTAGATCTCTAAGTGCGGATAGCAATTTTAGTAGGAGAGATAATCGTGATTTTGGACAGTACCAAGGGGGTCCATCACGTAGTAATTCTCCTTCTTCAAGGAACTGGAGACAATTTAATGGTCCTCAACATTTTGGTTCCAACAATTATGGAAATTTTGGAAGGGGTAACTACAATAGAGATTATCAACGCTACAATAATTTTTCTTGAAGACAACAAAATCCATCGAATAGATATTTTGATCAAAGGGGAAATAGTAATCGCGACAATGCTAACTGGGGTTCAAATCAGAACAATAGTTTCAATAGAGGAAATAGCAATGGTTCCAATAGAGATAATAGTCGCGATAGATCGCGATATGACAGTAGATCTCCAAATAATAGATCGCATCGCCATGCTAACTCTGCTCAACAAGAGCTCCAGTTTATTAGGTAACAATGATAATAGTGTCTCTAATGCTACTGCTTGCTCTGCTTTCGATTTCGAGAGAGCATCTCAGTGCCCGGAGTGCACAACTTTGTTCCAACCTACAGCTATAACTACCTTGAGTTGAGGTCATCCTCTACCCACTCTTCCTGCCTTAGCTGCGCATGACGGAAGAGGGTCTCTTACCCTACATAAAGGATTTGTAAATAATAATCCAGTCTCAGTTATCTTTGATTCTGGATGCACGACTGTTGGGATTAGACAGTCTCTAGTCCATCCATCTTGCGCAACAGGTAAAATGGTGAAATGTGTGACATTCGGTGGGACAGTTGAGACTTTTCCGACTGCCATAGTCCACATTGCCACACCGTTTTTCACTGGTTATATATACGCATGTATGCTCAGAGCGCCTATCACCGACCTTACTGTCGGACAAATACATGGTATAAAGATTTGTACGCCGGTACAAATTGCTGCTTGCGAACGGCAACATAATCTTACTGCCGCCACTATGCCAAAATCTTATCATCAAGTACATTCTGCTAACGCAATACATTCTGCTAATTTAGTGCAATCTTGCAGTGTTGATGATACAATTGATCATCATGCTAATTTTAGTGCTTCTGGTAACCCAGTTCGACATACCTCAGTACGTCGTTGCTCTAACTCTGATTCTTCTTTAACTACTATTATAGAAGAGGATCTTTCTGTTTTGTCTAACTTAATCGCTACGACTGAATCTACATCCAGTCACGTTGATTGCAACTTCTTTGCTGCAGTGACTAGCGTTTTCTTTGCCACATGTACGGACTTAGTTGTTAGTACCTATATGTACCTTATGAGTTTCTTTAGCTTTCTTACTGGACCGGTTAGCTCAGTATCTTCATCTTTTACGACTTTTTGTCGTACTTACTGCTTTTCTTTTAAACTTCGACGTAGGTCCATGTTTACTAATATCTGCTTTTACACCTTTATGGTATATTTCTTGCTTTTTTCTTTGCCAGGTACACAGGCTATGACTTCAGTTCAGCCTTTAAGATGTACGCCTTTGTCTACTGCATTTCCTTTGTCTTGCGCAAAATCTCAGATTGTCAGCCATCATGAGACTCTTAGTCATCACTACCATCTTCCAGATTTGCTTATAGATTTCGGTATCACTTATATATCTGCGACTCTATTATACATTATCGCACACTTTTATGACCCTGTTTAATTCAGGATTTTGGTTTAGTATGAGCTTCTTTCTCTGTTACCTTTTCGCGAGTAACGGAGGAAGGTTTGATTAACATTGTACAGGGGTCGGAAGTTTACACAGCCACATTTGATAGATTAAAATTAAAATTGACTGTTGTATTTAATAAAATCCTACCTTTACCAAACAGAGATTTTCATTTGTGTTTTTTCACAGCGACGGCTTTGCGATGAGAGTCAGAGCTGCTATATTGATTGAGTAGGCTGTGGTATTGATCGCTAGATTTGCTGTTCCAGTGAAACCAGTCGGCAGTTTGACGCCACACAAGATGTTTTTGGTATCTTCATGTTCATAGATTCTTTCAAGACCTGGAGATAGTAGATAGAATTGTATATTTGTATAGTATAGTATAGTATAGTATAGTATATTAGATAGTATTGTATTAGGATTGGTTAACTCCTTTGAGATAATGTGTTGGTTCATCTTTATGCACCATTTCATTACCATATTATTTTTATATGACTATGTTTTGATAATGCGCCATTTCATTACCATATTGTTCTTATACTACTGTGTTTTGATAAACGTTGAGCATATGACAATTGTAATGATGATACTATTTTTATTTAACTTATCATTACATTTCGGTATTGTACATTTTTTTTTTGGGGGGGGGGGGGGGGAAAATGAGGTCAAGGAAAAAAAAAAGGATTTTTTCTGACATTGTGATGTATTTTTTTCTTTACCCAGCGCTTGATTGTGCGCTAGAAAAGGTGTTTTTTCTTACGTTGTATGTATTTTTTCTTTGCCCAGCGCTTGATTGTACGCTAGGGGTAACTACGCTTAGCGATATTGTTAATTGATGTCTATAATGAGTTCATCATTGGTACTTTATAAGTTTATTAACTTGGTTATCATGCACATTATGTTATTTTTAAAACTAGTTATTTGTATTTTGATATAAATAGGCATTGTGTAACTTATTGTTTACCATGATATATAATTGCTTGTTCATTCTTCTTGTACTTCATCTGCTCTTTTTACTTTTCACTTATGATGTCATAGCTTGTCTATACTTGATATACTTCATATTTCTTTGAATTTGTTGATCTTCGTATCCTTATCTCATTATCTTTCTATACTTCATTTTCTTTTACTTTACACTTACTTCTATCCCTCTTTTGTTCTTTTTTTGGTAACATGACTTAACATTGGATAATCCTTATGTGTAGATATTATGATTGCATCGACCTCAATTTTTTTTTGTTCGATGTAATTTTTTCAAAAAAAAATGATCATATCATTCCCCCCCCCCCCCCCCCCGGGGGTCGGTGTAGTCTGTTAAGTCATATTTTAATTAAGGGGAGTTACGTGTTTAAGACTCGTATGTACGGGTCGGATTTTTGTACACACACTTTTTGAACACAGCTCTTTTGACTAGCTGTTAGTTCGCTTTTTAAAAATAGGATAAAGAAACTGTCGAACGTTCCATGAATTAGTTTTGGGGGGAAAGGCGGATGAATTCTGCTCACATCTCAAGCTGCGAGTTTGCGCTTGAATGAATTTGTTACTGAGCTGTTTTAAGCAGCTGATTTTTCGTGACAGTACTTTGCTGGTAGAGCTTGGAAATGGCCGTTTTACCATTTCTCTAGTGTGTTCCAGTATATATTTCCTTTGTGAAAAGGGGAATTTAAGATATTTTAAAGATATGTTCAGGCCATGGATTATACCGGCCATTATGATTATCATGATTGATATTTCCTCTAATGGATATTGTTCCCATGGATATAATAGCACTGAGAGATGCTGATGTTATAAGAATTATGATGTTGTTCCATTTTGATGGATTTAAGATGTTGGAAAGTTTGTTCCTGAGGGATATTTATTGTAACAAGTGTACTGTGCTGAGGCCTGTGGTTTATGCAACCAATGTAATGGATATTTGATACTATATTCTGCATCTACTTTTTCCATGAATATTCTGTACTTGATGCTTTGTGATTTGCCGTGTTCTGTAACCTGTGACAGTGTGCTATTACCATGATGTCTACGTGACCGTCTCGTCAATAAACTGTATAACGTTGCCAGGTCTTACAACATTTCCTGACTTCTACGTTGCTGTGGTGTGAGTGACTTATCATAGACACACTTAAAGAACCTATACACATTCGCGTATTTTATATTTGCATAGTCACACACCTGTCGGCCATCCGTAAGCCCGACTTATACTGATCGCCATTTATCAGCGAAAGTAATAATAACATTTATCTTCTTGATGACCCCCACCAGTATCCACCACTCAAATAAACTTTAACAATACTTGATACAGGATTTAGTTCCAACTATTTTTTTGTCTCATGTCATTATTTCTCATTCTGTCTCTCCCAGTAACATGAACCGCTTTTCTTAAGCATCGTCTTCTTCCTCGTTCGCCTTCAGACTTCGCATTAATGACTCTAATGAAGACAGCAGTCAGCTTAATATCTCCAAATAGTTTTTCGTGGAGTGAAGTAGATTGTTGCCATATGCTACTCCGTTCCTTGTTGTATTTTGGGCAGGACTGCAGCAGGTGTTCGGCTGTCATCGGGCTGGTTCCGCAGGTGCAGAGATCTGTTGCACTAATTCTGTACATGTGGTTTAGATGGTATCTCAATCCGTTGTGTCCAGTGCGTAGCCGAAAAATTGTGACCTGGTTTTGCCTAGATAGCTGATAATATGGGAGCCGCGCTGGTGTAATGGTTGGGACGTTGCGCTGGCGACCGGGTTTTCAAGGTTCAAGCCCTGGCGCCTGCATTTGTAGGAGTGTCATCGACCGGGAGTTTGACTGAATGGCCTGAGCGGCTCCTGCGGATGAGCCCTCTGTGGATGGGAAGGAGCGAGGCTCCTGACCGGGTTGAAAGGAAAGTCCACTGTCTCCCCAGCCTCGCAATGACATGTCATTAGGCCAGAAGGGCTGGAAAGCTCGAGTGCCGCTGGTTAGAGAGGAGGAGGAGCTGATAATATGCATCATTTTTTAAGTGGCCTGGGTGCCCTCTTTCCCATTTGGACTTGAATGTGTCTTAAGCATCTAACATCACAGGATGTGATTTTCCTGTCCTCTGCTTTGGTCAGGGATGCTGTTTGACTTGGATAGCAAAGAAGTGGTAAGAATATAGTATATATCAGTTGTTGTTTAGTTTCTATACTGGTATTAAGATGTTTGAGTAGTGGTGGCAATTGGTAAGTCAGTGGACTGACTTTTTGACATCGTGTTTCGATTTCTTTATCTAGTCTTCCTTTTTCTGTAAAAATGCTTCCTAGGTATTTGATCTCTGGAACTCCTTTAATCTTGGTGTTGCTGACGTGTATGTTAAGAGGGTCTGGTGATCTGCTGATCTTCATAGTTTCTGTCTTTGTTGGGCTAATGTTATATTTTCCACAAGTTGAGATAATTGCATTTGGATGGTTTTTCAGTTTGATTTTATTTTCGTACATTAGACTTCGGTCATCTGCAAAAAGTAACATAAATTGTTCGAGTGCAATAATTTCTAAAGGCGAGCATCATTTTATAAAATGTTGCAACAAATAAATTTCTAAGGAAGAGCAAAGCCTTACATTGGATGCATGGGGATTAGTGGCGGGACAACACCTTATTGACTAGGGGCTGCCCAGCTTGAAGCTGGCGGTAGTTGTCCAGTGAGATCCAAGAACCTCTCCAACTGTCGGAAGTAGCCCCTGGCGCCATGCCCTACGCCAATTGAGCAAAATGCTTATATCCGGTAACTGCTACTTCCTGTGTTTTGCCGACACCTATAGGGTGAAGCTGGAGTGTCCTCTCCAAGGCGCGAGCTTGGGCACAGTTATATGGAGATCAAGCTGTTGCCCATGCAGCATGTTCCCCCTCTCCACACAGCCGGTAGATCCAAAGGAACGGCAGTAGCCTATACAGTTTGGTACCAGCCACGTCGCAGGAGTTGCCAGAATGTCGAATCAACATTAGACTGTCTTAGGGACTCCGACTCCAGATTTATCCTCAGGGTTTACTCCCGAAGCCAATTCCATAAATGGATATCCCCGCAAGGCAGCGGTAGTTTGAATTCAGAGTTCCTTCTCTTAGATAAGCTACCAAGCAAGGATCACGAGCCCTACCTGCCCGAATAAAATGTAACAGGGAATTGATTTCTAAGGGAGAGCATATCTTTATAATTTGTTAGAGGGGGGAATAATTTCTAAAGGAAAGCACATCTTTAAAAATTGGTAGAGGGGAATTACTTCTAAGGGAGAGCAAAGCTTTATGAAATGTTAGAGGGAGATCATTTCTAAACGGTAGCATATCTTTATAAAGTTTAGACAGAAGTCCTTCCTAAATAAGAGCATATCTTTATATTTTTTATATTCAGGGGGTCGGAGTGGCTAAGAGGTATGGCATCTGCCTCAAGTTTTAGTGGAACCGGGTTCGATTCCCAGTTGAGGAAATATAGTTTATAGAATTTTTTTTTCATAACCAGTGGTCTTAATGGTGTCATACCCCCGTGATCTCCTGGGTAGTGAGATCGGATGCCTAGCCTTCTCGGATAAGGGCGAAAAAAATAAGAGGTCCCGGGTGCAAGTTGCGCACGATAAAAATTCTACGACAGTTGGAAATCGTAAAGAATAGGCCTATCAGGCTGCTGCCCTGTTAAATTAAAAAAATAATTAGAAACCTACTCACAACAAAAATATTTATAGAATTTGTGATTCCTTTATACACACATTGGGATTCTCGCCGGTGCTACGGAGTTCGTGCACTGTGCTGAGATCCTCCTTGTGTGATCTAAGGGAGGAGATGGGAGCACTGATGGAATTGTCCATGTGCAATGAAGATAGTCCTTCAAACCAAACCAACCAAACCATATCTTTATAAACCTCATTCATCCCTACCATCACTGTGTCACCTTTTAATCCACCGAATCGTGAAATAGTGTCGTAGTAGAGCTGGGCAAATGGTGTGTGACATTCGATAATGATATCATTTCCCCTTTTCGCTTCCCATGGAGCAGGGAGTAAACACTGCAACTGGTGATGCCAAAGGAAGGATCCACCCTGAGTGCCTAATAATCTAAATGAGCCCCTGCTACCAAATCGCAATGTGTTCTCTTCTTAACGAAGCAAAGAAAAACAATACGTAGAACACAAAAACTCTAACCAAACAAAAAAAAATATCACCGAACTTAACTAGGGTGACGCCTCTTGCAGGTTTCTTCCTGAAGAACGAGTCTAGGACTTTGCATTTATAGCTGTGTCTGTAAGTCTGAATATCATGACCGAGTCACTAAAACACTCGTACAGTCAACATGAAACACTCTACATCGCCCGCACTTTTTCTTTCCTGACACTTAAGAAGAGATTATGGTATCGGATAACTTTGTTTGCTTTTTTCTTGAACCCCAAGCTGCATCGATGTTACGTATAAAAAACAATCTTTTTCAAAGTATTATTGTATGACGTGTACAGCAAAGATTGGACACGTGTTAGTACGATGTGCAAACTGTGGTATGTTGTAAGAGTGTTATGTATAGGTCTGGAACGGAATAGGGGGAAACTTATTCTCACTTATGTCTTATAGTGAGGCAATCTTGTCACCTGGACTATTCTGGTTCGAATCTAAGGAGTGGTTTTAAAAAAAATTATTATTCTTGTCACGCCCCTTTTGACGGAATTATTGGGTCGATCTCTTCTCCTCTCCGGAAGTAGTCAGTTACATTTGTTTTGAGTACTGATTACGTGAAATTTTCTGTGGTCGGCACATTTCTTTCTCCGCTATCAAGCAGATATTAGCTGTGTTCTAATCAATTGTACACTCCCTTCGGTGATAATTCGTCATGTTGCTTTAATCTTCTCGGCTTTGCTAAGATTAGGCACAGGTAAAAAACCCAGATGGGCCGGACGAACAAGAGAAAGCGGCACAAGTAACAGCAGAATGAGGGAATATGAAATCGAGGTTCTGGGACAGTGTGAAACAAAGTGGAAGGGGTTAGACAAGAAGAAACTCATCACAAGTGAATTGGTGTTGTCCTCGGGACATGAAGACGAAAGTTCACACCACAGTGAAGGGTGAGCTCTTATGTAATCTAAAGAAGCACAGAAAGCACTCATTGAATGGGAAGCCCTTGGACCCAGAGTAATAACAGCTACTTATAATATAATAACTGGAACTTATTATTCTACCGCCCTTTCTGTGATGTAATGTATTTTCACTCGTATTTCTGAGCCCCCAGCTGAAGGTGATTCAGCAGCTATTAATTTTATAGCTCTCTTTGTTTATGTATTTAAAACAGTATGATTCATACAGGTGCAGACATACAATGCTATCAAGAGTAATTTATCCAACTATAGCTTTGAAGATACAGATAAACAGGTTTAACAATCACTTATGGGTTAACATTGTAAAAAAAATAAAGTTGTTTATTAAAATGAAACGATGATATTTATCATCATCGGATGGTTTAAACTGGTGAAACTTATGAAAATGTTGTAAATGCCCATTAGTTGCTCTGTTATAGTACTTAGATCCCAGTGTGTGGTCGGTTGACGTCTGCTTCGGCCGCTGTTGATTCCCACAGGTGCCTTGGACTGTATTCATCTTCAATAGTCAAATATTGTGGCGGCAGCACATATAACGCCTTAAGGTTGAGGTAACTACGAAGGTTGTCAAGTGTCTTCATAACCCGTCTGATGTTGGCGTCTAGCGTCAACTGCTGGGAACGTACCACAAACTGAAAGGAGATCTCTGCTAAGTTTTGGCTCTCCTGACATAGTCATCAGGCGACCTTTCCTTCCATCCACCACTTCATCTGCCTCAGAAATGTTACACTCACTGGGCGTTTATTTTAACCTCAGCGAGTCGGATCAAATTGCATTTGGACAGCGGAAATCGACAATATATATATATATATATATATATATATATATATATATATATATATATATATATATATATATATATATATATATATATATATAACCACTCACGTGCACGCACATATATGATGACAGTTAGACGTACAGACGTGGGAAAACTATAACAAATGATTATATAAATATTCTAGAACGAGCTGACCAACACGCTGATTAATTTCAAGAGAAACTTTAATTATCATCTAAAATTTCTTCACAACACATAGAAATTACATTACAGTAACAAGCATTAGGGCACTATACGATTCACGAGACGGCTGAACGTCAATACTGACCCCCTGGTCATATATATATATATATATATATATATATATATATATATATATATATATATATATATATATATATATATATATATATATATATATATATATATATATATATATATATGACCAGGGGGTCAGTATTGACGTTCAGCCGTCTCGTGAATCGTATAGTGCCCTAATTCCCTTTTCCCTTTTACTCATGTTTAATTTCAACTTGATAATTTGTCTTAGCTTAGACGAACAACCATTTGACGTATGATTACTAAATCTGAGCCTGGTGCGTTTTCAAGACTTGATTCTCAGTCCTTTGAATGACCATATTTACAGAGATCTGGAAACAATACAAATGCAACGTGCCTTTCATTCTTCGTCAATCCTAACGGGTTGTGATTTTCTTCTTTGACATCTTGTCTTCATCAATTTGCATTAAAAATCATAGCTACTTGACTGACTATTCATTTCTGTAGAACCGGGCGACCACCGGAGAATATACTTCAGTCGATAAATTCTTGTTCTGTTAAAAAAATGTTTTTTTCTACACTTCATCTATATGGTACTCATTCTCTACGTTTCACAAAAAAAAAAAAAAAAAATCCGCTATTGTCTTTTTCGGCACAAAATTCTTGTCTTCTACACTTGTCGATTCTATAGAGTTACATTCTTTGTTACATACCAATGGATCGCCGATGAGTTGCTTGATATAATCTGGATCATGTTATTAATGGTGTCTCTATGCAGAGGCATCCCTAAAATATTTAGCACCTGGGGCGGATCCTATCTTTGACACTGTTAAAGAAGATTATAATGAATTTTACATGTTGACCACACTTAGTTTTGTTAGCAGTTTAATCTACGCGGTAACATTTCTATCTGGGGCCAACATGATGTATTTTGCACCATTTTTAATTATAAACGAACGCTATATAAGGTGTACGTCACTAGGTAATGATGACGTAATAGGTTCTGCACTAATGTATGCAGACCGTTAGTTCGAGGCCTTTCGTTGTAAGAATCCGTCAGAGTAAGACGTTGATGCTATCGCTCCCAAGATATTTGAAGTTTAACAGTTCTCCTACGTGGCTTAAGGAATTGCGAAGGTCACCACTGATATTCAAGAAGATGCCGAACTTAAGTATTCAAGTTCGACGTTTTTTTTATGCAGAGGAATCTTTATGGGAGCAATCAATAATAATTATCTCCATATTCTGGTTTTCGATACTTGGGTGTTAACCGTTATCGGCACCTCTAGTAAATAGGCCAGATATGAGACGATGCATCACGGACTCTTAGGAGATTCAATATATGTATGTAATTCCACTTTGCCATGAACATTTTGTTATGCTACGTCTAAATAAACATGCTGTTATCTGTGGACCCATTCAACAAGTCGTTTGGAGGTCGCTTTATGATTTGATAATTCTTGCACAAACCCATGTCATTCCACAAGATCTCATCAGCACGATGTTCAACATAGCAAAATGGGTGCCCAAATACAACAATAAAAAATCACTCCGTCCTGCATTCACTTTATTCATTCAGCCGAGCACACGTGCACATGTTCATACTCACAGCTTAGATAGCCACTTCTGGTAATACAATTTTTAGGACATTCACCTACAGACTCGTCAAGGGCAGTCTTTGACCAAGAAATCCCCAGTTCCAAAAAGACAGGATGAATTCTCTGCTTCCGGGAACGACTCCTTGGGTGTTCTTATTTTTCGGATGTCTGTTTAGGTCCCATTAAAATTGTCCAGGCATGAAACATTAACAACGAGCACAGTGTCAATAGCTTAGGTTTCTAGAATTGAGGAATGTCAGATCGGTGTCTACTTTCAGGAAAAGACTATATTTGGTCACCACACCACTAGTCGAAACTCCGTCGGAATGTTACTGACGTTAATATGTTACTTGCCACAACGGCTAAATTTGTACATAGAGTTTGTGCAGAAAATCTGATCTGGCTCAAAGGCCCAGTATAAAACATTTAGTCTTTAATAAAATCCCGTTAGTGAGAGTTGTACTCTGTCTATTAATGAAGACACACGCACTGTCAGACAGGTGTTAACTTGTAAACCCACGTGGTTAAAAAGATAAAAATGTTTATGTTTCTCACAGGTATGTCTCTGTACTAAACGCCGGCAAAGTTTTTGGGTTACCCCAGTATTCACTGAATAGGGAAGAAAAACCACAAATAAAATACTTATACATGATACGTACTCGGATTATAACTTACATTTTAAATTGCAAGCGTAGTGCTTGACTTATCATTTAAATTCCCGTGAAGTAAGTTATATTTAAAAATCATCAATCCTCATGAATTAGGAATACATGCGCATTCCGTCAACACTCACGAGGCTTCTAGCATTTATAAGTTAGTTTAGAAAAATTATTCTCGTCTGATTATTTTAGCAGTAAAATTAAATTCCTTAATAGCCGACTGTGTTTAAGCTAGAAATATAATTTCTGTTTTCCACTGTAACTCGTCACTATAAAATAATACTCACTATATAAATTAAGCGCTCTGCACCAAATCTAACTAGTGAAATAAAATAAGCGATTTAACACTTTAAACACTTCACAAAATACTAGAATATAATATATATAATATTTAACTCAACACAGAACTACTAAGAACTTAAACCACTTCGACCAAACTGAATGCCATCTCTATTAACAGAGGTTCTTAGGAATCGAACGAAGGCTTGTTCTAGTCTTGACTGCGAAGTTACTGAGTGAATTAAGTCTCAAACTCTCGTTTAAGATACATGAAACACACACAAAGAATGTGCCCTATTTCCAAAACCACGCAATCTCTCGTCTTTCCTAACACTACGTAACTTAAGACTATCATGAACTGACACTCGTGCGTTTTCACACCTCGCGCCGACCAGGCCAACCGTGAGTGCCTTGTCAGCTGGGATTTCCAGACAAATGTCTCAAACTGCGTCGAGGAGATGTCAGTTATCGCGCCTTTCTGAGCGTTCAGTCGACACCACTCGTTGTGGCAGGTGAAAATGCAGACACATTTGTCGCCTATGTGTCTGGCGAAAGCGAATATTCACAGTGTATTTCGTCAATCTGCAGCGATTGACCGAATGCCTTCTCACGCCAAATCGTCTGGTGCAAGGGAAGGCTGTAGACATATGTCTGCTCCTATATCTGGCCAGACGAATATGTTCACAGTTTGGTCCACTGACGCCTAATGCCATAGAATGCATTTAACGCTCTCCCGTCTAGTGTAGAGACTGATACGTTATGTCATGAATGCGTTTACCAGTATGAGAAAGAAACCGGTAAAGTTGAGAATGAGGAAGAAAATATTTTTCGCAAACGAATGGATGCGAAAAATCCAGGAAACGGTAAAGAGAGATAATAAAATAGAGGATACGGGTGAAAGAAAAAGAAGAGGATATAGGCAATTCAATGATCATAAAACCTCTGTGACAGTTGTATACACGACGTATTCATCCTCTCACAAGTCCATCTCTGCTAGCCTTACGTTTGATGCCAAATTCCAACAGTCTTAACTTTGATGATTCATCTATTGCAGTGTCATTCTCTAACATAAATACAGCATACAATAGAAAATGGGAGCCGCGGTAGCATAGTGGTTAGTGCACTGGCTTCCTAGCTCAGAGGTCTATAGTTCGATCCCCAGATGAGGTGGGATTTTTTTAGGCCGCAAACGGCTCCTGGGTCGACCCAGCCCCAACTGGGTACCAGAGCAACTCTGGGAAGGTTAAGGCGGCCGGCGTGATGTTGACCACGTACCCCTAGTGTGCCGATGGTCAAGAAAATATGGGCCTAACACCATATTCCCAATATGCCTCAATGGGCGTGTAACGGGATCCTTTACCTTTTACCTTACAATAGAAAATAAGCATGCGAAGAGTCCAATAACTACACAAAAGTAAAAAAAAAAAAAAATCAAATACAGTGACAATCCTCATCATCAGTTGCCATCTCCACAACGAAGGTTGGCTGTAATGGATCTCCAACGTCTTCTGTCTCTTGTCTTGATGGTGCACTCTGATAGACTCTTTCCTGTCCATCTCTTGATGTTGTCTTCCCACTTATAGCGCTGTCTTCCCCTTGCACGTTTGCCTTCAACTCTCCCTTCTGTTGTGGTCTTCTGCAAGGTGTTATGCCTTTTTATGTGGCCAAAGTATTTTAGCTGTCGAACTTTGACCTCCCTCATTAGTTCTCTTTTCATACCTAGATTTTCTAGGACCTCCTTATTTGTTTTCATCTCTTTCCATGAGATACGCCCCATTCTTCTATATATCCACATTTCAAGAGCCTCAATTCTTTCTTCCAACTGCTTATTCATCGTCCATGTTTCTGCACCATACAGAAATGCAGAATATATATAACACTTTATGATTCTCAGTTTTAATTTGTGAGATAACTGTTTGGATGTCAGTATATGTTTCATGTTGTTGAATGTAGCTTTGGCCATTCCTATTCTCTTCTTGATTTCTGTTTCATATCTGCCATCTTCTGTTATTATATGACCGAGATATACGTAGCTCTTGACTTGTTCCAGGATTTCTCCATTTACGCTTATCTTTAATGTGGGTTTATCGTCTGTTTTGCTAATTATCATAGTTTTTGTTTTCTCAATATTAATGTCGAGTCCATATTCATGACTTATACTGTTCACTTGCTTCACTAGTTCTTGTAACTCCTGTTCGCTTTCAGCTAACAACACGGTATCATCTGCATATCTAAGGTTGTTTATTGACCTTCCACTGATGTTCAGTCCTGGTATTTCCTGTATCTGTTTGAAAAATTTTTCGGTGTATAAATTAAATAGGCAGGGGGACAGCACACAACCTTGTCTGACACCTCTTTTTATGTCTATGTATGGTGAATAATTCCTTCCAGATCTTACTGTGGCAGTTTGCTCCCAATAAAGGTTACTGAGTATTCTTATATCTTTTCCATCAATACCTATGTCTTCGAGGCATTCAATTATTTTCTCATGATGGACTCTGTCAAAAGCCTTCTTATAGTCAATGAAGCACATATACATACTTTTTTGGACCTCTGTATATTTTTCTGTGACAAACATACAGTGACAAACATACGCTAATTTTATCTTATCACTGTGAGCATTATGGAACTGATGACAAGAAGCAAACAGGTGCCAAGGGAGCAGGAGATGAGAAGAAGACTCTGGCGATGGATAAGGCAACATTGAGAAAAGACCTTGTTGATGGCTTTACAAGACATCCCTTGTTCTTTAATCTCTGGGGTAAGATAAATCAAGGAAGGCCAAAAACCACATGGATAAGACATGAAAGGACGTACAGTAGACACGGAAAGATCTGGAGCGGGTAGCTGAGTAGCAATGAAGGAATGAATTATGAGCATTCAGAAGGCACATCACATACTTACAGAGCAAGTGACAAACAAGTAAATTACATCGAAATGTTCTCGTTAAACAACACACAAGAACATCCATCTCTGAGTGTGCAATGCTTTTAAAACAACAGCTGCTCCATAAAATCAGCCCTGGAAGTTGAAGTATGTTTTAAATCATACTTGAGAAGTTTTAACATTAACTATGCGATATCGGGAGTGTGATATTTTCTTTGTCACATATGGAAATAGTGCAGCAGTGACCGTCCACTCTCCCCCCCCCCCCCCCCCAATCTAGGGTTATTTTTTGTTTTGCTTCACGAACGCCTGATTTACTATCGCAATTAACACTCAAGCCGTCTGGCAATTAATCACGGTGGAGCAGAGCGAAGTGCGCAGCACGGCGTAATCGTTCTTTGATCAGGGAAACACGCGGGCAGGAGACCTGGCGTTAACAGTTTCTTTGAAGAATCAAGACGATAAGTCTGAGACATACCTTGGATTGTTACATTTTGAGGGGAATTATTTTACGTAGCTGATAAGCGGCAGGAGGGGAGAATGAAAGACAAGCCAGAGGTTGTCGGTCGGCAGAGGTGAAGAAAAAAACCTTTCATTCAAGAATCGCACCGTAGATGTGCCTGGTCCTGGCCGTAGGTGCGACTTTCGCATTAAGGAGCGAAAGAACGGCATCTATGGATATATATCCCGTCTCCCAAAAAGTCATTATCAGTTGCTCAGAGAATTTTCTGAAAGAACTAGCTCGATATACTAAGAGTTTTAGTACAAAGTGAATTGCTTAGATTCGTGGAGTTGTTGGCAACACTTGGATAACTAACCCGTCGAGTCATGTGACAAGGCGGAAGCCGAAAAATTAGGCGCGAGAGTGGACAGTAAGAAGCTAGTCTTTTGTCCAAGGAGGACGTATATTTTGTTCCCTTCGCCAGCAAGTTGCTGTGCGGTTCATAGTATGGACTACTAGTGAAAGTTTGCCATATTCGGTCCTGGTGGATATTTACTCGGTCCTGGTGGATATTTATGTGTAATTCTGAATTAGTGCAGTGTGCAGTGGATATTATCTTCAGGCCGTAGATTATAAGTTGTCCATGAGTTGAGTATTTCTTTGTCATAGATTTTGGCATATCATGGTGAGAGATAGTCAGTGCAGTTTATCAGTGTAGTCATACTGTTGTGTATGATACTGACAGTTTAAGTTGTTAAGGCATTTCGTGGTTATGTTGTATTCCATACGTTTGTTGGCCGTGTGAGGCCTGATTGTGTGTGTAAAATTATTAAAGGGAAGTACCTGTAGAAGGTGTTGATTTTCTTATGTCAGCCATTGTGGTGTGGCCGTACTCCTAGTGGAGCGAGCCTATTACTGTTATTATTATTATTATTATTGTAAGTCCACATTACAGTGGAGCTACCTTAGTAAATAGGTATCTAACAACTGAGGACATTGCTTATATAGTTGTTCTTACAGTTGTCATTATCATCATTGTCATCATCGTCATTGTCATCATCATTATTGTCGTCATCATTATTGTCATCATCGTTATTGACATCATCATAATTGTCATAATCATTATTGTCATCATCATCATTGTCATCATCATAATTGCCATCTTCATTATTGTCATCATCATCATTGTCATCATTATTGTTATCATCATCATCATCATTATTGTCATCACCATTGTCATCATCATAATTGTCATCATCATTATTGTCATCGTCATCATCATTGTTGTCATCATCATCACCATTATTGTCATCATCTTTATTATCATCATCATTGTCGTCATCATTATTGTCATCATCGTCATTGACATCATTTATTGTCATCATCATTATTGACATCGTCATAATTGTCATCATCATAATTGTCATCATCATATTTGTCATCATCATCATTGACATCATCATAATTGTCATCATCATTAGTGCCATCATCATCATTGTCATCATCATCACTGACATCATCATCATCTTTATTGTCATCATCATTATTGCCATCATCAACATTAATGCATCATCATAGTTGTCATCATCATTATTGTCATCATCATTAATGACGTCGTCATTATTGTCATTGTCATCATTGTCATTGTCATCATCATTATTATCATCATAATCATTATTATCATCATCGTTATTATCATCATCATTATTGTCATCATCATAATTGTCATCATCATTATTGTCATCATCATTATTGTCATCATCATTATTGTCATCATCATTATTGTCATCATCATTATTGTCATCATCATTATTGTCATCATCATTATTGTCATCATCATTATTGTCGTCGTCATCATCATCATTGTCATCATCATCATTATTGTCATCATCATTATTGTCGTCATAATTATTATCATCATTATTGTCACCAACATTATTGTATACAACATTATTGTCATAATCATTATTGTCATTAACATCATCATCGTCATCATTGTCATCATCATCATTATTGTCATCATCATCATTATTGTCATCATCATTATTGTCATCATCATCGTCATTATTGTCATCATCATTGTAATCATCATCATCATCATCATCATCATCATCATCATCATCATCATCATCATCATCATCATCATCATCATCATCATCATCATCATCATCATCATCATCATTGTCATCATCATTATTGTCATCATCATTATTGTCATCATCATCATTATTGGCATCATCATTATTGTCATCATCATCATTATTGTCATCATCATCATTATTGTCATCATCATTATTGTCATCATCATTATTGTCATCATCATCATCATCATCATCATCATCATCATCATCATCATCATCATCATCATCATCATCATCATTATTTTCATCATCATCATTATTATCATCATCGTTATTATCGTCATTATCATCATCATTATTGTCATCAACATTATTGTCATCATCATTATTGTCATCATCATCATTATTGTCATCACCATCATTTTTCCCGTTCGTTCCTTATGGAGCATGAAGCTACCACTGTAGCTGGTCCCTTACAGGAAGCCTTCACAAAACGTTTACATGTTCTTGCAGTTGTCGTTTCTGTAGTAATTTATTTTACTTGATGGTGTTGCTAGCTCCACGTACAACATTGAATTAGTCGCCATGTACGACATGCTTGAGACACCAGTAGGCATATTCTTTGTTTGTCATATTCGAGACTTCCGGGAACTACGCGGGCACTGATAGATAGACTTTGCCATAAATCTTTGTCAATGAAAGTAAGCGATTTGGTCTCCAGTGCTACATTGAACCAGTACTTTTTAATGGAAGTGAAGCATGGACGGTTAATAAACAAATGCATATCCGATCGGAAGCCATTGAGATGTAATTTCTTAAAAAAATGATGAAAATATCACGACCAGCTAAACAAAAATATGTTGATTATGTTCTCCGAGACCAATTTAAAAAAAATTGTTGCTAAGATAAATAGAAAAAAAAAAAAGAAACGAAATAGGTAAGGTATACTTGTATTTTGAAAACCGGAACATTAAAATTAGTAAGTGAGTTGGCAGTGTGTCATAACTCTCCTGTTCATCAGCTTTAGGCCTATACTGGTATATAGGTACGATATAGAGTGATTTAATCTATAAATAGTCTTGTTCGTTTCCGGTCCTATATTCAATAGTTGCGTCCAGTGTCGTGAGAATGACCGCACCAGTGAAGCATTTTTACTGAGGTGCTGAGTTGTCTAAGTGCTATTTCAAGATTCACTTTCTGTCACAGGATCTACTCCCCTTGCTTTGCAGTGATGGTCCAACAGTGGCCAAAATTCAGAGTATCTACTGAGAGTCTTCAAAGGTATCTACCTTCGCTCAAGATTACTCCTGGCAGAGTTGTAGACAGAAGGATGATGATGCTTCTATCTCGAGGGAATTTAATAAGATAATTCAGAAATCAAGAACAAGGCTGAATTGGACTGAGCAATTGTTAACTTTGTATCTCCCAGCCGCCTCTTATAAAGAATTATTATGTATTTTAGCTCGTTCAAGCCCCCAACTGATTTAACTCAGTAAAATATTACTTAAATAGCTCTGTTATAAGTATTTAAAATGACTGAGACATACGGGTGCAGTTCACTTTAAATGACTAAATCAACTATAAATTTGTAAACTTACAGATAACAAAAATGTAATAGTCAATTATCGTAAACAATTGTAAAACAAATAAGGGTGGGGTTAATTTAGATAAAGTCTTTAAAATTTCTTCACAGGTGATGGTCTGATATGAAAAAAATATTTTCTGGTTTGGAAATGCAGTGTTCACTTGGCAGCTTTGAATGTGTACTTAGCTGCCATTTCGGTTGCTTGTTCTTTGCAGGTTATGGACTGGTTCACTATCGTCACTGATCAAGTTTGGTGGTTGTAACGGGTCCCTCGTAGTATCGTGGGTAATTGTGAAGATGGTCCAGCGTCTGCTGTAGTGTCTAGCTTTGACTGCAATGCCACTTATACCACTCACTTGTTCCAGAGTTAGCACCACCAATTGGTACCACCGACTAGTATCATGAAATAAGAGAGAAACAAATACCCTCCTGAGTATTGGATTTCCTGACACAAAATCAGGTTTTTCCCCCCTCCCCCCTTTTCATTCCGCCATCCCATCTGACTCAGAACTTTACCCATCTGGGCATTAATATTAATCCCAGTGAGCGGAAAACATCCATTGTATTTATATTGATCATGTTTACATTTACATATGCACTGGTTAAAAATGTTAATATAATAAGTATGTACATAATTTATGTCATCATCCACTCCCTGCTCCATATGGAACTTGGGACTACCTCCGCTTTTGGTTCTGTATGAGAAACCCGCATAAAGCAGTTGTCGCAGTTACGTTAGATCGGTTGTGATCGCGAACCAACGTTTTATTTATTGGTGCCACAGGTTCTTTATGTATATTTGTTCGTGTTGACTTAAGGCCGTGCGAGGAATGATTTTTGTTATCTAAAATGTAATGGGTAGTACTTCTTCTGTGACCTCACAAATGATTATTTATTTGTTATGAACCTGATAGTTAATGTTCTTCATTCTTCAGTATTTTAATTTAGTTGTTACTGTTCTCAACAAAAAAATCAAGCGAGCCCATACGAAGAACATAAAAAGTGAAATTGAACGATGACAATTCGTTAGTTCAATTGTACAGAAGTCTATGGACCTGATTATTTCGACTGTCACTTGATTCGTTTCTTCATTTCCAGATGTCACGAGAGGTTAATTTTTGGTGTAGATGATAGTAGATAACAAAATATATAAGATGATACTAAGTATAACTGCCAGATAAGAGTACTGGTCTTAAAAGCAATACCCCATTCTCAGAAATGGTTGTCATATGTAATAGACTGTGAAGAAATTTGGCCTGGATGGTAATAAACAGTACCAAATTATAAATTGTCTCCTTTCTACAACTATCCTATGTGGCTGTAAGTCTAGGGAAATATGAATAAAGAAAGTAAACTCAAACAAAAATGTAATGAGTTACACCAGTCTGTGGTTACAATTAATTAATTTATGTTATATACATGATTTGCTTCTTTTTCTTTTTTTTGAAAATAGAAGTATGATATGAAAAATGATGATGATGGTTACAAAAGCATTTACTAAATTAAACACTTAAGTTTTAATACTAAATGTCAATGTCTCCTTCCTCTTTGAAAAAGATCACTTTGTTTCAGAATGTTAATTCGATTTAAAATGTTAATTACACTCTCTTGCTCTTGAACTTGAACTGGTAATTAATAAATCTTGATAAGAGACTTGTGACTTTAAATCATGTCTTTTAAAACTATTATGCTTAACCAATAACTCGATCTCATCATCAGTCTATATTACATTTGGTTGGCCATATTGTGCTTCAGTCTTGTATGTATTCACTTAACTGAAGTGACTTCTGAAGTGACTACACCGTCTGACACTCTGCTGAAAACAGTGTTTGGAAAAGGCCAAGGTCTTAGGGTTCCCACAACAAGACCTGAATAAAACATTAGCTGCCTGAAAGCTTAATCTTGCACGGGTATTTCAACAGTCGTCTGACAGGACCTGAAATACATAATGTCCTATGCTAGTATCTGGCCATAATATCTTTCCTTACCACAGTTGAAAGATCAGTGAGACTATCAGAGAGTAATTCGTAGACATAATAGTTAGTGACACGTTACAAGTAGATTTATAAAACAAAAACCTTTATCCTCATTCCTTAAACTCAATTTCACACATCTGTCCATGGTTGACTTCCTGAAATAACATAGGCCTTGGTATAATGTTCAAATATATATTCAAAATACAGAGTGAATCACTTCCTCCTATTCTTTCATTGTTCCTTCAGGTGTTGTCCCATCCAGTAATCATAAAAGGTTTACTTCGTCTTCTGAAAACTGTTCTATTTTTCTAAACATTCCTAGGGTTTAATTCAAAAATAAATGCACAGCACACAATGGCGTTTTCCATCCAATAAATGCGCAATACGATTCTACACATCCACACTTCCCATATGCAAAAATATAATATTATACCATCATCTCAACCCGTAACCCGTCATGGGTTGTAGGGGTGCCATGGTGGAAGCATCAGCAGACAGGGTCCTCCACTGCTCTCTGTCCTCAGCAATGCGTACAAGTGTGGAAAAACCGTGTCCTGCCCATTCTTTGATGTTATCAGCCCAGGATTTTCTTTGCCTTCCTCTTCTCCGTTTACCTTCGACTGTTCCCTGGAGGATCGTTTTCAAAAGGGAGTCATGACGAGTTACATGCCCAAACCAGGCAAGCTTTCGACGTTTCACTACTGACAAAAGTGGTTCTTGGTGGCCTGCATAGGTGTTTATCTTCTCTCTAACATAGACATTTGTTTTGTGCTCTTTATAGCAAATGCGCAAAATTCTTCTATAACATTTATGCTCGAAAGCCTGAATCCTTCGCTCCGTATCTGCAGTGAGTGTCCAGCTCTCACATCCATATAAGAGAATGGATAATACAAGTGATTTGTATAATTTGATCTTCACAGGAAAACTGATGTTACCTTTCCAGATCACATTCAGTCTTGTCATGGCATAATATTATAATATTATATACATATTTATAATTAAATCACTCTTACCCTCAATCCAGAATAAACACAGGGCTTCTAAAATCTGACAGGCTGCACAGACAGTTGGATGGCAAAATTGCTTGGTGGTGAAACTCTATTCTCTGTCTCTGAATCAAATTTTGGCGGTGAGTGTCTTGCCTACGATTTGTCTCCCCTTTTATTCCCCCAAAACCAGTGACGAGAGAACAACGATCATCATTGGTTGCTTCGTTCATTTATCGTTCATTCTATTTATTTCAGAATGTGTAGCTCCTAGACAATACTGTGCTTGTTTCAAAATTTTCATTAGGCCTTATTCCATTATTATCTGACCGATTTTCTTCATCGATGGCTTGTTTCAACTGGGCGAATGAGAGCTGTCGTTCCGTATAACTGTCTCTTACTTCTGTTCTTTGGATCCTTCGCTATGGCAGTCCAAACAGTGAAACACTTCAATCGCTTCATGTGTTACTGCCTTCAAACACAATTATCTCCGGATATATGTTGCACAGCCAGCGAAGATACATGTATCAGAACAAAACCTCCGTTCTGTAATATCTCACTAGACTAGCCTTAATAGCTGAAATCCTTCTGCTGAACCATACTGCTACTGTAGACACATAAAACTTTCTACGTTCTACGAACTCCATCATGTGTATGCTTTAGCAGCCTAGTATCATGCCTTGAGCTAACTTTGCTTTTATTGGCTGACCTTTGTCACACATTCTAGCCGGTGCATTCTATTATCGATTGACCTAGATATTGGTCTCGTGCCATTGCGACACCAGGCCTTCATTCTTCTTGTCGTTATATTATTGTTTCATTCATTATCTATAAACGAAGTACTTGGGAAAACAAGTTCATACATTTTTAAAAGCCGTGGATAAAACCGGCAACTTAAAACCATGCTGAGAATCATTCTTGATGCGAGAACATTACCAGGTAGGTATTCATATCCTACAATATTGATTTGTGTTATTGTTCCGTTCTTTCCCTCTCCTGGGAAATTTCATGGGCTAATGATTATGGGACGAAGCAAGGTATACTGTGGGTTCTCCGGGATAGTAACGTTTTCCTTATCATAATTTTCTCGAGGGAATCCATAGGTTATTTATTTCGACGTGGGATAACTCATCAAAATTAAGCCATGATTACTAACCTTTTATCTTAGCTTGTATAGCTAGGCGGTGTTGTCGTACGGAAGGTACGGGGTTCGAACCCTGGATAAGCCACTCACGTCTGTTGTTTTTCTGTTGTCTGGTGTTCTGCTTCTTTATTTCTTACGAGTGCCTCAAAACATACCTTTATGTTTGTCTAATATTAATTTACTGTTTACAGGCCTCGGGTTTCCCTTCCTTATGTATTATTAGTTTTGGCAGTCAGGAACTGCGTGGTCAACCGTGCACAATGGGGTGTGGCGTTGTCCTGTTGAAACACAGACCTTTGGGCAGCCAAAAGTGGAAGGACATGGGGTCGAAGAATTTCATTGACGTATCGTTGCGCATTCAAGCCTCCTTCAATGTGCACCAATTGACTCCTTCCGTTGTAACTGATCATTCTCCACTCCATTGCACCTCCACCACCGTGCGGCGGAGCTTCATCAACGCAATTTTGAACAAAACGTTCATTTCGCCTACGGTAGACCCTACGCCGTCTATGATGACGCTGCAACATAAAGAAAGATTCGTCACTAAATCAGACACGTCTCCATTGATTGTCAGCTGCCCATGGACGATGCTGGTTGGCCCAAAGAAGTCGATTTTAGCGATGGCGGCGCGTAAGGACAAGGTCCTCGGTGACATCGTTGTGCCCAAAGTCCAGCGTCATGGAGTCTATTCCGGACAGTTTGATCTGACACATGACGTCCTGCAGGCAATGACTGGGCAGTTGAGGAAGCTGTTGTAAACCTGTCTCTGAGGTGACGAAGCCGAATAAAGCGACCCTCCGCTGCTGTTGTCACTCTGGGTCGTCCACTGCGATGCCGGTCTTCAATTGAGCCAGTGGCTTGGAACCTGTGCCAAAGTCGACTGATGGTACCCTGATGCACGTTTAGATGCCTGGCAACCTGACTTTGACTTTCACCTGCATGCAGTCGGCCAATAGCAATGTTCCTTAAATTTATCGATAGAGACGCCATAAATGTCTGCTTGAAAATGAACTGAATTTTTTTGTGTAGCATTATCCTTTTATAGGGTTTCGGTTGCGTAGTCAGTGAATAGTGTTCACCCCAAATTTTGTTGCTTTCATGTGCGCGCAACATGAGCTGTGGTCAAAAATTGCGTCATAAACACTATTGACCACTGCGTTGTACGATTACAAAAACGAACGCAGTTCAGGTCAACATGTGCATTTGACACTGTAAAGAACATTTGAGGCTGGTTTTTATATACCCTAGCACCAAATTTTACTTACAAACTCATAAAAACGCGCCCTCGGATATATTGTTCCAGTGCGGTCTAGCCTCAGGTGACTGTGACACTCTGTGACGTGATGTGGAAAAAATGGTAAATGATAATAATCGGCTGTTCGTTGAGGTGATGGCCGAATATGAACTGTGAGTTCTCGTGAATATATCCGATGGAAAAAAACTCCTGTCATGGGTCAGATAAAAGAGTACCTAATTTCTGCCACAGCAGACTGGTAATAGATATATATATGAAAAAAAGTTGTATTCTGGGAATGTTCCGTTCCAGTTAAAATTTATAATTATTGTGCTTTTCTTGATTTGACCTCTCGTCATAAATGGAGAAGGTGGACCGCACAGGGGTCACAACATGGAGATGGTTACAACAATCATTTCTGGATGCTGATAGGAACATCAAACCGTAAAATCACTGGATCGCAAGGTTATGATCAGCCGCAGCACAGAAAAAATGAATTTATCTCCACGTAAAAGTATATAAGTGATCCAAATTGTAGTATGGCTCTTATAATGCGAGCTAGGTACTTTCTTCAAAATCTCTGGCGCTACTGATAACTGAATTTTAAGAGATGGGATATATATATATGAAATGGGTAAAAAATCATTAGCTAGTGTGAGATTTCGCACCTCTGCCCGTATTTTGGGCAAATCTGCGGTCGATTCCTGAATGAAAGCTTATTTTCACACTTTCGCCGACCGCATATTCGTTTCGCTAGCGAGCGGGCTCCTTTTAGGTCCCTTCTCTCGGTGAGCAAATTGCGCCCCTTGGAACACGAACAAAGGGATGCAGTCAGTAAAAGTGGTTATCGCTCCTTTCTGCATTCGCTTAATTCCCCCTTTATTCTGCAATTACAGACCCGTTCTCTCTTAGGGAACTACAAAAACCGTTGCCTTCCCCCCCCCCCCTACCGTGTTTCAGGGACAAGGCGCTGACGTGATGACGTAATCTGACAGCAGGCAGACCCCTTTTGCCCTTCCCCTTTTGAAGGAAAGACAGTTAGAGATATGAATAACTGTATTAATAGTGCTTGAAACAAATACAGGTAGGCGTGGCTAAACTAGGAATCAGACAGATGGCGAAAGGCATGGCTTTTTGCGCGATATCCCGTGCATGCTAATTAGAGAAGCCGATGGGAAACCACGTTGAGCGATTAGATTGAAAAAGAGTGAGGGGTGCCGGTGAGAGTAAAGTGGACTGATCAAGGTGCTCGACTTTCATCTGTCACAGATGGAAGAAATGAAGGCAGCACTGGAGAAAATCAAGATGGGCAAAGCAGCAGGGCATGATGGTATAACACCAGAAATAGTTAAGTACATGGGAGCATCAAGCGACCTATTACTCTTATGAGTCCTACAGGCAGCGTGGTGCAACAAGACCATACCAAAGGATTGGGAGATTGCCATCATAACACCAATTTTCAAAAAGGGTGACAATCGACAATGTGGAAACCATAGAGGCATATCCCTTCTCAGTGCCCCTGGTAAAATCTACTCTAGAATCCTAGAGCAGAGACTCCGACGCCTAGCTGAGCCACACATGGATGAGGTCCAGTGCGGATTCCGAGCAAACCGAAGTATTCAAGACATAATCTTCACACTCAGACAACTGAGTGAAAAGGCCCTTGAGTATAAGAGTGAGATCCATCTTTGTTTCATAGATCTGGAAAAGGCGTTTGACAGGGTCCCCTGGAGCAAACATTGGGACTGTTTGGCAAGGAAGAACGTTCCAGCACCTCTGATTCATGCTATACAGAGCTTCTACAAGTCTTGCAAAAATTATGTGAGGACAGCAAACCATAAGTCAGAAGAGTTCAGGATCACCACTGGTGTAAGACAGGGTGATATCCTGTCACCTTATCTTTTCATACTCCTCATGGACGATGTTATCACGGCATGTAAGGAGAGAACAAGAAAGTATTCAGTATGGTACTGGAAGATGAGACACGTATGTATTTCAGAGCTTGCATTTGCTGACGATGTTGCCCTGATTGCTAAATCAGAGACACATCTCCAATCCAACCTGCAAATCTGGAAGGAAGAGCTGGAGAAGAGAGGGATGGTCATAAGCAGCTCTAAAACAAAATCCATGGTGATATCACGAGAAGAAAGATGACATCAGATTAAGCTAGGAGAACAGGTCCTGGAGCAGGTCGACCACTTTAAATATCTCGGTGCTATTATAGACCGAACGGGAGGCATCAAAGAAGAGTTGGCCACTCGAAAAGCAGCAGCTGGGAGACTTTTTCAGGCCATAAATCGAGGATTCCTCAGCAAGAGAGAGAGGTTGGTAAGAAAACGAAGATGGCTGTATAACACTCCACCTATGTCCCAGTCTTGACATATGGATGCGAGTCATGGTCAATGACTACAACCCACAAAAGCCAGATCCAAACCTCAGAAATGAGGTATCTGAGGAAGGTGGTTGAAGTAACAAGAAGAGACAAGGCCTAAAATCCCACCCCCTGCAGACCCAAGTAGAACTGTCCCAACTAAAATGGTTTGGCCATGTCTGCAGAATGGGAGAAGATCTGCTACCACGACAAGCATGGGAAACTAAGAGCCAGGAATCCAGACCTCCAGGACGACCTCCGCTGGAAGGACAACATTAGACAATCTTTAAAGCACCGAGGACTAGAATGAAACCAGGCCAGGAGGAAGACAGCCGATAGGATAATCTGGCGCTCTCTCTTCCAAACCTCTACACCTCACGGTAGAAGGGGAACGACTAAGTAAGTAAGTCAGAACGGCGTCTTTGCCCGATTGACCTTTTCTTGTAACCAAACTTCTATAGTGGAAGTAAGCGTGGTTGTCGATAGTTCCCATTCGCAATTTCCTTCGCACATCAGTTATCACTGAGATGCTCTATAATTTGAACATGAATTTACAACGAAAATCCCATGTAAATTAATTCAGCCCAGGTTGTTGGTGTTCTTACTGTTCCTATCACCATCTTGTCTTTCGATTCTCTTGTTGCCTATTCTGTTATATTTTACGTCAATCTTTTTCTTGTGACGTACCAATTAGCTACCATCTCCTGCATGTCGCTCTGAGAGTATCTCTTCCTTTTATTCTTTTGACAGCCTTAAATAACCCCTTTTACGTCATGCAAATAATATGTCACTATTCATGTGACACAGTCACTAGCTCTTGCAGTGATGGTTCACGAAATCATCATTCTATATGCTGAGGTTGCCAGCCTCGTATGATCTGGACATTCACTAGCAATTTTCACATGTTAATAATGCAAAAGATAGAATTATAAAATGTACAACCTACCCCAAAATCTCTTTTGGGAATACAGAATTCTGGCTCAGAGAAATAGTTAAGGCAACTTGTTTAAGATGCCTCTTACACGTGGTCTGGGGTATTACTTTGCAAATAGAATCCCACTATGACTTAGTGTTCAGGTTCCTAGGATTCCGGGCTTTCCGTATTAATGAAATTAGAGTTTTCCTGGGATACAAGTCCACAAGATGCTCAAACACGTTGTCCTGTCTTTTAAAGGGTATCCTGATCCTATTCCTTACTCTGGCTTGTCTGTCTGTTTTCTTGACGAGTTTAATTTCACAGTGCGGTAAACTCACAAGGCGCTAAATTATAAGGCAACATTCGGCCCACATATAGATTGCTATTATATGACAAGGCTTCAATCAGAAATGTTGTATTTTTACATTTCGAATGCCAAGCCAATAGTATGCAAGAGCGTATATTTTCCTTCTCTCGGGGAAAAATTCCTACATAACAAACGCGAAAATAATTGTGTTGTTTACAACCGCCATATATAGTATGCCAGCTTCCGTTTATTATCACATTTATAAGTTCACTCTTCAAATGTCTCGCTAGGTTGATATTATCTGTAATTATCAACACAGGTAACTTCAAGGGAAGTGATTGTATCACTTATCAGACATTCCTAGTCGCTTGTATTAACACTGAAGTCAATCTAGTGCAACCACTTAAGCGATTACAATTAATCCTTAAAGATGGTCAATAACGTCTTGACCTGACACGAATCGACGTGTGAAAATGTAAACAGTGACTGGGGTACAAATTTCTGTGCTCCGAAAATGAGAAATAAATAGATTATGGCTGAAAGAGAGAAAATACGCAAAAGAGAACGACAAATTATGTGACACTCTCACAGCAAGGCTGTGGCGCCGATCGGATGGTCCCTGGTTCGAATCCCCGGTGAGTCTATGACTTTTGTAACTGTTAAGTTATCTATTATTCTACTTCATTCTTTCTTACCAGTGACAGGTACATATTTATTTTTGTATAACATTATATATTCACAGGTCTTAGATTTCCCTCTTTCTTTAAATCGTTATATGATCTTGATTATGCTGTATTGTTATGATATTGCACACCTGATGTTAATGATTTTCCATAGGCAGCCTTCTGTAAATGGGTACCTGTATCTGCTCTTGAGTTAGAGAAGCAAAAGGCATCGAGGAATAGAACTGGTCATATTATAACACTTCATTCCCCACATCAGTATCTGCTATGGGAATGTCTTTACAGTCAGAATGTTATGCCATGGTAAATGTTGACGTGTATAGATAGGCCTTGTCTAGGCGATGGCGTAGTTCTCTTCTTCTTCTTCCGTCCTTAGCCAAAAACCGACCAAGCAGTCAGAGGCCATCACGCCTTGTGGCGTCTTAAGGGCAACAGCAGATTGATTTTCTCTGTTGTAGTTTCCCATCACGCCTAGCGGCGTCTTTAGGGCAACAACAAATAGATCCATCTGCCGTTGTTTCCGTAATCGGTGTGACAAGCCAACGGGTGATCAGCCCATTGGGCGATGGCGTAGTTATCTGGTTTAAATTACTGTGCTGTGATCTTGTATAGAAAGTCATATCAATTAATGTGATTCTTATGACAAGTTGTATTACGATCTTGTATAGAAAGTCATATTAATTAATGTGATTCTTATGACAAGTTGTATTACGATCTTGTATAGAAAGTCATATCAATTAATATGATTCTTATGACAAGTTGTATTACGATCTTGTATAGAAAGTCATATCAATTAATGTGATTCTTATGACAAGTTGTATTACGATCTTGTATAGAAAGTCATATTAATTAATGTGATTCTTATGACAAGTTGTATTACGATCGTGTATCAGGTTCTGTATCAAAATTTTATAGATTATAGACGTGATCGCTTTAGGATCAAGGGTTTGAAAGAAGACGTCCTTTAAACTTTAACAGTCTTTAAAGTTCCATAATTTTAATATCTTATAGAGGTCATTGTTTTTCAATTTTCTTTAGAATGGTTTTCCTTTCTGTTCTTGTTTTGTACGTTACAAAAATATCTCATACAAGCTTCTCATCCTAACTCCTCCGCCAGTTGTCAGATTAAACTGGCTTTGTCTTCTTCTTTTTCTCTCCCCCCCCCCCCCCCAAAAAAAAACATAAAAAGGGTTACAGGATACGAGACGAAAAAGGGCGTGAAGGAATGTTACGGGTTAAAACCCGCTAAGTGTTGAATGAGACGACGTATTCTCTATCGTCAGTTCGATCACGTTCAACACAGGTACGCAATATGTGGTCCATTTTTACTTTTCATCCCTCCACTCGTGGTTGAAGAATAACAGTCGAATGTCAGCCGCCCCCCCCCCCCCCCCTCCCCCAACTCCCCGGGTTCATTACAATAAGTAAAATGGTTACAGGCGTTTTAACTGTTCTCAATCAAATTCACAGCAAGAAACAAACTTGACACTGAAATTGATATTCCGGTATCTCTTTCAGAAACTGTACCGAGAATAAAATTGTTGGTTGACATAAAACATGATCATGGGTCTCACTAACTTATTTGGCTGCGTGCTGATAAACTTTTACCAACCTTCTGATACTAAAAAAATGTTATGTTCCATATAAAGTTTTCTTTATTTAAAAAAAATTAATATGTTTATGCTGTCTGTTACGTGCATATGTATAGTAAATACTAGAATTTATTTCCTATCCTACTTAATAGGGGACACGGGAAGGTTTGCTGAAAGTCAAGGGGACAGGGACTTGAACAATTTTAACTCTTGTCTTTCAACCTTCTATTCCAATAAGACGAGAGTCCGTATTTATATTTTTCAAGTTATTTCCCTTTGAAAGTTCAGGTCACAACAGACCTTTCCACTTCCTCACTGTTTATATCTGCGACCTAGGTATACCCAGTGGCGTACGAAATGGGGCACGGCCTGGAGAGAGTGGCGTTGGGCAGTATGACGGTACTGAATTGTTTTAAAGTGCTTTCATGCATAATTAATTTGTCTGTGTTTATTTAAAGGGAATGCCAAAGGAAGGATCCACCACGGGTGCAAATATTTTAAGTACGCCCCTGTTCATACCTAGCTCTTTCGTTTCAAATTAAAAATTAAAACAAGATGACCAACTCGTTAAAAATGAAGGATAAAATTAAATACAACAGTATTACTTATAACGCGAGCGTTACTTACTTACTTACTTAGTCGTTCCTCTTCTACCGTGAGGTGTAGAGCTTTGGAAGAGAGCGCGCCCTACTATTCCATCGGCTGTTTTCCTCCTTGATAGCATTGTATAAGTCAGAGATTACAGGGTGATTGAAAAGTTACTTCCTATTTTTAAACTGTGATTTCTTCACTCCTGTCCAACTAATGAATATGAAACAAGCGTCAAAATAGAGACAATTAACTGTTATTTCATTACATAATATACTATGTTACATAAACATTACAATTAAACATGAGATCGTATTTGTTCCACACAAGCATCTATTGCGGGCAGCAGTATTTGCTATCTCTTGCAACGTCACTTTTGGACCAGTTTAGATTTTATTTTGTTTCTGGGAAAACGAAATTAAAAACATAAAAAACACTTACTTGTCAAATGGCAGTTATTGATTAGTGCTTTCACATTTGTTTCGTTTATATGCAGTACATACAAGTCAGGTACTGCCATTTTAAAAAATAGGAAGTAACTTTTCAATCACCCTATAGAAGACAAGATGTCTGGAACCGATGAGCTAATCTTTTACATGATTGACATAAATACAGTGCTTCCTAATAGAACACACCATGCCAGAAATGACGCAGCCAGGATCACAGTCAGTCAGCCTCTGACCTCAACAATAACTCAAAACAAAAGCGTAAAAAAATCTTCACGAGGAATAATACATAGTACATACAACATACATAACCAATACACATACATAACCAATAAACATACATAACCTCTTCACAGTGTTGGTGTTAAATCATGAAAAATTGTAAGATTACAAATACACCCACACTGAGAATATTGCTCAAAAATTATTGGCTTGTACCTACACCAAAACAGACGTGCATGTTACGGGAAGTGATAAATAGATAAGTCATGTCTTCCTTACGCGAAATTTATCAGATATTTTCTTCCCTGAAATGAATAAATAGATTTAACAGCTTGACTTCATTTACCGTTAGAATATCATATGAAATATTGCACGTATATCAAACTGGGGCCGATAAGATTTTGTGTGGGCGTACGTAAGTTTGACGGATGCAGCATAATTAATACTCAGATCTGACTGCACTACTTTGAAGCATTCTCGCATATATTTTTTATTTGGAAGCTTTCTCGAGAACATTTTTCTGAAAAGTTCAATCAGTTACCTTTTTTTTTTTTGTTTTTTAATTGTAACAACTTTGAAAAGCCATCCTTACACAGATAAACTGCAGCAAAGGGAATGTTAACATAACTCGCTTTACCAGGCTGGGAAAGGTTTGTGTCAAGGAACTTCAGAATTCTTCCACTTGAATTTATGTCGTTTGACTTCTATTAGGCCTATCCTCAATTCAGTGAGGTAATCTTGCCTAGAGTCTGTGTTACCAAGGCTGTCGGCATCAACAAGGACAAGATTCTGAATTCACGTTTTAAGATCGTTTGAGCAGAAGTAGAAATCAACATAGCTCTGCTGTTTTTCCAGATGTCTCTAAATTTGTTTCATACAAGAAGTTGACTTGTCAGTCATGTCATCATTCTTTGGAAGCTACTTCCCCAATAAATTGAAAGTTTGCGTAGTTGTCTGTTTTCAGTGTCTTCTTCCATAGTGGCAACTTGGCCAAAAAATGTTCGTGCGTTTTCAGTAGCATCTATAGTTGGAAGTGAAGGACTTTTGAAATGAAAGACAAAAAAGGAACATCGGCCAAAGTTCAAGCAAGCAGTTAAGTACTTGTCCTCTTGGAAGCCAGCAAACATGTGTCTTCATCATTATCATTATTTTCTTTTGCGCTCCATATGAACTATGTAACCACCACTTCAGCTGGTTCCTTTGCTGAAAGCCTGCACCAAGCATTCACTTCTTCTTCGTTTCTAGGGCAATTAGTTTTACATCGTGAGGTTTCCAGCTCCATTCACACTCTCATATTAGTCGCCTGGTACGACATGCACGAGGGTGCATTTCCTGTTCTTACTTGGTCTCTTCAGAAAGTCTTTTGAACTTCACGGGGCAAACATGTGAATAGTAGAGGATAATGCCATATTGTGATCCCATTTCTTGACAACATTTCTGGAACATCCGATGATTCTGATCTATGGCTCTGGTATCGTTGAAGACTTTCACGACGATAGACAGCACTTCAGTCAGGGCAGTTGGCTGTGTATCTTGTTGCCATTACATTCCTTTGAAGAAAACAAGGAGCTACAGCGACGCTTCAAGCTATTTTCTCACCAAAGCA
The DNA here is from genome assembly GCA_024509875.1 of Oreohelix idahoensis. NCBI lineage: Eukaryota > Metazoa > Mollusca > Gastropoda > Stylommatophora > Oreohelicidae > Oreohelix > Oreohelix idahoensis. Next base: position 253,401 of record JAMPIV010022828.1, read on the forward strand.
GCAAAACCGGATGTGTTGTCAAATACCACTTACATTTCACTTATGTACAAGGGGATTGACATAAGTCTTGGGCCTGACCATGAAGGAGTCACAGAAGGAAGATGAAACTTGGCACATTTAAAGTTCATCATATTTGCACTGAATGTGTAAAGTACGCCTTTGTTTCTTCAATAGGTTTTCCTGCTACGGTGCACGGCGCAATGTACCCTATTGACCGGATCTGCTGCTCCAAAGATTTGACAAAACAATGGAACAGAAGGAGGCCAAAGCTGTGATAAAATTTCTGATGTTTCAGGGAAAAACACCTACATTTTTTGGAGACCATGGTGACAGTAGATGAGACTTGGGTATACCATTATGACCCCGAATCCAAAATTGCCAGCATGCAATGGAACACCCCGGGCTCCCCAACACCTGTCAAGCCGAGGGCGCAGAAATCTGCAGGAAAAGTGATGCTGACTGTTTTTGGGGACAGCAAAGGTGTCATTTTGAAAGATTATCTGCCTGGTGGCAACACAGTTAATAAACAGTACCATGCAGATCTTTTCACAAAGCGAAGAAAGGTTGTGACCAGGAAACGAGAGATAACGCGCACTCAAAATCTTCCTTTGCTTCAAGACAACGCGCCCTCTCACAAAGCATGGCTTCTGCAGCTAGCAGCCAACGATTTGAATATTGAAATTCTTCCACACCCACCATATTCTCCAGATTTGGCTCCATCAGACTTTTTTCTGTTCCCAAATCTTAAAAAACAACTAAAAGGAAATCATTTTGACAGCGATGAAGAGGTTATACTGGCATGTGATGACTGGTTTAGTTTGAAAAATAGGGTGTTTTACTCCCAAGGTCTTTTCAAGGTCAAGCAGAGATGGCAGAAGTGTGTCAATTCAGATGGTGGCTATATTTAAAAGGAATAAACACTATACAAAATTTCAGCTCTCTGTGACATGTCCTTCATGGTCAGGCCCAAGACTTATGTCAATCCCCTTGTAGGTACAATAAAGTTTCCGGTTTCCAGGACGTCGATAAGTTGTGTGTATTCAAAATTAAGTTTAAACCCCAAAAAAAAAATTCTAATGGAATCATTGTGCACGAACATCAAATGTTAGCTGCACTGAGAAACGTCATTAAGATGCAAGCTGAAAGGAAATGCAGTACTCGCCAATTTTTCCACGACCTGCTTTAAAATAATGCAAAAAAATGTCAGAGATTCTGGAGTAGATGGCCTCATTTTCATCGGCACTGCTTCAGTTCTCTTTCTCAGCTTCAAACCACAAACAAGCGGAACTATTTCGCGAGCACACGTTTTGACAACAGTTTCTGCAATCATGCGTGGCTTCTTTTGTTTGGCCATGCGGTTCCTAACATTTTATAATGCTGCAAAACAGGGGATTTGTAGTAGAGAAAATTAAAGCTATTGGTAAAGTTCCAGGATTTTTTAACTAAGTCTTATTCTCACGAAAAAGTTCCACATTATCAGCTGCGTTTTCGTTGTAGGCATACGTAAGATGCATGACCGAAGTAGTTCCAGGGGAGAAAAGGGTAGGGGGTCCTTTGATGAGACAAAGAAAGTAGGCCTGCTGCTCCCACAGGCGTGTCGTACATGTGGTTGTGCATGGGGTTGGCAACCTCATGATGTAAAACACATTGCTACATAAACCATTACTGCAAAAGTATATGAATGCTTGGTGGAGGCTTCTTGCGAGGGGACCTGCTACAGTAGTGGCTCCATGTGGCGAGAACAGGAGAATGATGGTGATGATCATACGTGAGATGCTTCCTCAACTTTGGTTTGGCTTAAAGCTGCCATTTGTTAGAAGGTCGTCATAAAAGAAGCGCTGCGGTTGTTGTGTCCCATCAGGTATGGTTTTGAAAGTTGATCCAAATGAAACGTAAGCATCATTTGTACTATCGTGTCTTCAACATTTTCAAATTAAACTAGATCTGCAATGCAAGAAAATACGTAATGTAGCGTAAGTTGTACGAAGTGGAAGAAGCTATTCATAAACAGGAGCATAATTTTGAAGGGCTTAACGTATATCATAACTGCAGGGGTTTGCTAAAGAGATGATAAGTTGGTGATATATGAGATTAATGATAAGGTCTAATGATTCTAGAGAATGATGCGGGTTTTGATTTCCCAGCATTTGCCTTAACGGCTGAAGGAACACCCTGGGAAATGCCATACGATCGAGTGCGCCGAAAGGCTTGGCAGTTAGGGCGCTTGCTTCTCTAGCCAAATGTACCGGGTTCGAAATCTTGCAATGTCATTCTCCTTGTCCACCCAGCTGTAAATGGATACCTAGCTTTGTTTTTGAGTAGGGCAGGCGAGAGCAGCGAGGAAGGGAACCGGTTATCCACCTCATGAAGCTGAGACCTATTATAGTGTCCAACACTTCACTCCACTACGGCAGTATCCTCCATTGGAACAACCTTTACCTGGAACAACCTTATGATGGACCCAGCCGGGGATCGAACTCGGGTCGACCGGATGGGTATCGCATACGCAACCCCAACATCACGCCTGATCCATCTAAGAAGCCATATGACTCGAGACCCCAGGTTTGGAACCCATGAAATCTTTGTCTGTCTCTAGTACCGTTTATGAGTTCTGTTGTTGACCTCTTTCCAGTCCAAACAAAATGGATTGCTGTCTTCTAAAATGAGTAATAAGATGAGCACTGACGTCTTTCAGGACATCCTCATTACTCTTGTTCAGCTGTCCATAGAATTGTTATCATGAATCAACTGTTGAATTATAGGAATACCAGAAGTGGGCGAAGGTAACTTCTGCACTTTTGCGTCTTGTCACGTGAAAACAACGTGATAAAGAGTACATTTAGCAGGCTAAAGCTCCTCACGGACGGGAATAGGCGTGGAGGATGTCTAGGGAGGGTAGAGAAAGGCGCTTAGAAGATGAAACACGCTAATTAAACCTGGCTTGCTCCAGAAAGGCGACCGCAATTACGCATTGGACAGGTATGTGGAATTAAGCGCCTAATGATACAGTTAATGCATAAATTCTCTGAGATAGTGAGTGTGGGAGGGTGCACGAGGGTTGGCCATGTTAGATGGTCTGGCAAAATAAAGACAAGAATTATATGAACTTTTCCGCGGTAGCTTGCATGTATTTAAAAGAAGACTCTCGAGTATTTTTTGTTTCTTTTCATGCATCACAAATAAACTGTTTCTTGTTGGAGTTTGTACTGTAAGATTCTGATGCGAAAAAAGTGCATGTAGAGAGAGAGGAGGGGGAGGGGGGAGAACTATATATATATATATATATATATATATATATATATATATATATATATATATATATATATATATATATATAGAGAGAGAGAGAGAGAGAGAGAGAGAGAGAGAGAGAGAGAGAGCGAACGAACTTTATTTTCAAAGGGTTAAGAATTGTGCACGCAGGCCCGTCTGACATTCTGCCCTTCCTCTCTCTCTCATCATGCATAATGTATCTTGTCATCCTCACATTTACTTTAAGCATTATTTAGGCATGTATCATGATAAAAGTAATATATCAGCATACATTTGCAGTATCCAACTATAATTAAATTTAAGAATGTTTACCCAAAAAAAAAAATCTAATAAACAAACGAAACAATCAAATAGACAAATTTCAACCCTTCATATACAGTAAATTAGACAATGATTTGAGACATAATCAGATTGGGGTGGCATGTTATAAGAACTCGTGAAATATTCGAACAGTCTGCTATTGAGTAACCAGGGACTCGGCGTGTTTTCAGTATAAGCGAGAGATTTGACCAGAGGTGATCGGCTTTGAGTACCATAGCAGATACTGCCGTAGGGTGTGCATAGCAGAAACTACCACTGCAAGAGCATGTGAAGGCTTCGTACAGGCATCCTGGCAAAAGGATCAGCTACAACGGTGGTTCCATGCGTCATTAGGATTGACAAAGGAAAATGATGATGTCTTTGAGAGGTGAGAATTGTTCCATGGAACAAGGCGAGAATTGTTCCATGGAACAAGGCGAGAGAGGTAGAGAGAAGCTGATGTATAATTGAAATATGTACTGGCAAAGGCAGCTATTATGGGGGTAGACAGTCGGTGTTTGTTGTTTAGACAGCCGTAATTAATGTAATTATAGTCCCTCTCTTCTACTAGTTGTGAAACAATAACCCCAGATAAGAAGGGGCGGTGTCTCAAAGACCAGCGTGAGACAGCTTGGATTTGCTTGTGGAGGAGTCGTGTTTGTTTTTTAGGGATACGACATGTGTGTTGAATTATTTTCTTATGTCTGCGTGTGCTATCGTGCGATCATCGGTGATGAGACGTACTTCTTGTCTATGCAGGAAGATTTTTTTGTGGCGGGTAAAAGCAGTGGTAACACTGGTAACCGCCAAATAATGTGGAGCAATAGTCCAGATGTGTTTTTTACAGCATGAATGTGAGGTGTAGAATAACAGTTCAGTGTTGGCCAGATAATGCCTATTTTGAGGTTAATGTCTAGTTGAGCTTGAGAGGGAGTGCCGTGTTAGTTGCTGGTCAATCTTCTTCTTCGTTGATCCTTAGCCGCCGACCGTCAAAGCAGTCAGTGGCCATTACGCCTGGTGGCGTCTTGTAGGGCAACAACAAACTGATTCCATATTGCTCGGTCTGCGGCCATCCTTCGTACAGTGCCCCAACTCTGGTTCATTCTTTGCATCTCAGCCTCCACAGTCCTCCGCCAAGTTGTTTTTGGTTGGTCTCTGTTTCGTTTTCCTTCAGGGGTCCATAGCATAGCTGTTCTTGTGATGGCATCGGGGTCTCTTCTGAGGACATGGCCAACCCAGCTCCAGCGTCTGCCAGCTATGATGGTGTGCATGTCCTCTTGCTTGCTCCGAGTAAGCAGATCTTGGTTGGTGATGGTATTCGGCCAAAAGATTCGGAGAATTTTTCTTAGGCATGTTGTGTGAAAAGAGGACAATTTCGACATTTCCTTGTCTGTAACTCTCCAGCTCTCCGCGCCATAGGTCAATCATCAACCCTATAATTATGTGTTCTGTTAAATTTTCTGGAGGTAACTATCCCTCATAGCGCTGGAGCGATCATTAACGAAGTTCATGAGTTTTTTTTTTTTTGTCCGGTGGTAATCAATATCCAGGTTGTTGGTTTTCACTGGCATTCGTGGCTCTGTCTTTCTGCCCGGACAGTCCATTTCCGTCATACCAGAGACGGTCTCTTGTCTTTCTGCCCGGACACTGTCTATTTTCTTCTGATAATCCAGAACCTCCTATCACCGTACACGTCAAAATTCCACAACAGTTCGTAAGGCCACATCAACAATCCTCGGTCTATTCTGGAACATTACTTAGTCGTTCTTCCAGGTCAGTGCGCTCTGTCCTAACAGGAACCTCCTGCTTTGCATATTAAGGTCAACCAGCCGTAAAAATATATGTGACACCACTTCGCCCTCCTTACGAACCGAAACGCTTCCCTGAAGGTAAACTACCTCTGATGGTCAGACTACCTCCTAATGTTTCGCTTTCCAGCGGAGGTTCTCATCATCGATAATCATGTTTAGGCTGTTACATTATGTACACTGTCCTGGTTATTAATTTAATACTGTCTTAACAATTTCTCCAAATCTGTCTGTCTCTTTTGTCCGTTCACATACTATCCTTGTCACAGTTCGTCTCCGCTGTCTTGTCAAGCATCATTGATGCCACAATATGTCGGTATCCGTTGCCGTGTCACTTACTATCGATGTCACAAAAGTCTGTTTCCGTTGCCGTGTCATGGACAATAGTTATCACAGTATGTCTGTCTCCGTTGCCGTGTCGCGTACTATAGATGTCACAATATGTCTCTATTGTCGTGCCACGTACCATAGTGTGACAGAACGGGGCGGCCCCTCTCGATCTTTGTTTCACTCCAGCAGTATCGGTACATTTGTGGTACTGATTTTATTGTGGGCTTTCATTTGTCGCACTTTCTTTTTCTGCTATGTGTAGCAGATATTATGTATTTTCTTCTTACACCATTCTCAGGGATAAGTAGACATGTCTGGTTGTTATCCATTTCTCCCTGCATTGCAAGGAGTGGCAGCGACCTAACCATGTTGGCTATCGTGGGCGCAATGATATCAGTATACAGATGAACACGTAAATCGCCTCAGCGCAGTGCTTAATCACTGATAAAACGCGGGTACGCGCATCACCAAAGCTTGGAATACGGAGAGACAACTGATGGACAGACACAGATAAGAGATTACTCTCTGATAAAAGTAATGATTGTTACATTGGGAACACGTTGTTATATGAGTTTACCGACATGTTCATAAGTTTGTACCCAAGGGCAAGCGGATGTGTACAACCCATTTTCAGAAAAGTAAAGTTTGAAATTTTGCTGAGTCATGCAACATATTCAAATCAGATTGGCTGATCCTTTGAGGCGCGCATAACATCGAATGCGTGGGAAGGCAATGAATATAATCTGACCAGTTTCTCAAGCTATTTCACTTGAGAAATCGCTCGCCAAGATACCAGACCTTGCTACAGTGAAAAATTAGAATTTAGAATTCCTTCTTAACATACCGGACACCTTTTATTTGGAGTATTTATCAGGACTTACAATATAGTCCATGAAATCTCTAGCATTTTAAATAAAGAAACCGGGACTGGGGAAACTGAAGGACCACACACGAAGTCAGAGAGGGAACGTATTAAATTAACGACACCCCAGACGCGTGTAAGAGGCCGATTCAAGTCTCTTTTATTCATCTGAACAAAAAGTCTGTGAGCCAGGATTGGCTTATTGGTGGTACCAACAGAAAGTACTATCTCTGGATCGAGAAGGGAACAGTGACCTAAGCTTTAAGACGAAGGACCCACGTGGTAGACTCTCCTTGATATTTCTGGGAAACGAGCTACACCCGACAACCTTGACCAGGGACGAGTGTGAGCGGTGTGAAAAGAACCAACAAATAAGAAGGAGCAAAAAACCGTTATTGGCAGCTAAGTTCAAATCTATGCTGCCACTTGAACTTCTTATAACATTTCACAATCCATAACGACCATGATGATAACCTTTCTCGATCCATAACTATTCAAATAATTTTCCAACTGTTAAAACGTAAGTGATTATTAAATTTTGTTATTTGTAATTATACAAATTTACCTTCTATTTAATCATTTTAAAATTACTGCATGTTTGTCTCAGTCAACTTACTACACACACTCTAAACAGAGCTACACAAGAATAATAAGAATTCCACTGAGTAAATCAGGTGTGGGGGCTTAAACGAGCTGAAATTAATAAGTGCTTAAATCCTTCACAAAAGCGTCGGCAGAAATTAATGAGAGTTAACATACTCAGCAAAAGCAGTATTGTTCTCGCTTATTCTGAATATCTTGTGAAGATTCACTTTGTAATAGAAGTGTCATCACCCTTCTATCTACATCTCTGCCAAGAGTAATCTTGTGCGAAGGTAGACCCCTTTGAAGCCCATATTAGATACTCTTGAGTTTTGGCCACTGTTGGACCACTACTGCAAAGCAGGGGAGGCAATATCGTCACACATAGGTGTCACAATATGTCTGTCTCCGTTGTCGTGTCATGGACTATAGATGTCACAGTATGTCTGTCTCCGTTTTCGTGTCGCGTACTATAGATGTTGCAGTATGTCTCTATTGTCGTGCCTCGTACCATAGATGTCATAATATGTCTGTCTCCGTTGTCGTGTCATGGACTATAGATGTCACAGTATGTCTGTCTCCGTTGTCGTGTCGCTTCCTACAGAAGTCACAATATGTCTCTATTGTCGTGCCACGTACCATAGATGTCACAATATGTTTCTAGTGTCGTGCCACGTACCATAGATGTCACAATATGTCTCTATTGTCGTGCCACGTACCCTAGATGTCACAATATGTCTTTAGTGTCGTGCCACGTACAATAGATGTCACAATATGTCTGTCTGCGTTGTCGTGTCACGGTACCATAGATGTCACACCATGTCTGTCTTCGTTGTCGTTTCACGTACTATACATGTCACAATATGTCTGCCTCCGTTGTTTTGTCATTTAATATTGATGTCACAATCTGGCGTGAGCTGTTTTATGTTTTCCCTGTCTGTTAATATTCGCTGTAGCCAGCTTCCACGTGTATGCGTGCGCCCGTTACCAGCATGCGGGACGCTGCCGTGTCATGCACTTAAATCAACCGCGGAAAGACGCGTTAGGTGATAAGACCTTAATCTAGTTAATGGAGCAGCTAAGAAAAGAAAAACACCTTGTGGATGAAGACACCTAAAGTACGGAACTACTTATATAAATGGATCATATACTTCATTATCATCCCTTCTTGTGATGAAGAAAAAAGGTTAGGAGATCTACTCTTTCTCTCTTCCTTTCTCTCTCTCTCTCTCTCTCTCTCTCTCTCTCTCTCTCTCTCTCTCTCTCTCTCTCTCGCTCCCCCTGTGTCTGTATGTGTGGAGGTGTGCAATCTTGTCCAAAACACAACAACTTAGAAGCTGCAGACTTTCATAAATGGGTGTTTTCGTAGAAAAGAAAGATTGAAGTGGTATGACAAGATCACTAATGTGGAACTGAGAACACGAAGCAGACAAGGGTTCAATGGAACACGAGATGAAAAGAGGACGCCGGCAATGGATAGAACACACATTGAGGAAACCTGTTGACAGTATTACCAGACACTCTTTATTCTGGAATCACCAGTGTATGGGAAGAAGAGGTAGACGGAAAACACATGGAGAAGAAAACTGAAGACATAAATTAAAATAACGAGGAAGACCTTGAGCTGATGTCACGGGACAGAAAGACTTGGCAGAAAGTTTGTTAAATGGCCTCTGCTCGTTGGGGCGCTGAAGGGCGGTGATGATGAGGAGGATGACAATGATGATGATGGATGACGACGATGATAATGAAGACGATGATGATGGCCGTGGTGGTAACGATGATGGGATGACGACGATCATCATCATCTTCATCAAACAATACATAAAGTCCTGCTCTAGCAGAAGATCCATAAAGTTCGGAATATTAAACTCTAGAACTACGTTGTGTTCTTGTTTCGTGAAACGAGTGTGTGTAAACCCACTTCTTAGTTAAATCCCTATGTCGAGATACAATATCTTCCAACCAATCAACGAGCACCGTTCACCAGTCTCTGAGACAGAATAAAATTAAACTTAAGCCCTGTTTTTCGGATGTCGGTCGCGGCCATCTTGTCACCCAATATGGCGGAAAAAACAGAATAAAATTAGGCTGTACGGAGCATGATACTAAACCGCATTTAGCCAATCAGCTTGCCACGCCGAGAACCAACCAAAAGCGTTCCTTTAGCAGTAAAAGTTCCCACATCTACCTATATATACGGGCGGATTTTATGCATAATCACGCACACCAACACGAAGCCAGATAGACCGACTGAAGAAGAGAAGCTGTCAACCTTGATTTATTGCTTACCTGAGTGCATTGACCTGGCAGCCTGCTTCGCTAGTCGAGTCAAAACCTGGCCTGTTTAAATCTTGGAGGGTTTTATTCGTGTCATCAAACCTGAGGTCGTATGTTCGAGTCAATCCAGCTGCCTGGAACTTCGCATGAGCATAGAGATTGCACAGAAGCTACATCTTTAGTCCCTCTCAGTCTTGGGTGGGCTAAAGTAACGATCCTCAGCAGGTGTTGTGTGAACCAAACTAAGGAGAACAGAACGTTTTGAGAGATGAGTACACAGTAGTACCATTTCCGTCGGCAATTGTGAGCAATTAACTGTCAGTGACGAAAAAGAGATTTAGCGTAGCAAGAGACAATAATAAGATCATAGCTGATAAAATATATATATATACATAATTAACAGCACAGCTGATACATTTACTATAATTGAGTAACAGCACAGCTGATATAATTTTTTTGTTCCTATAATTGGAAGACTTGTAATATACAAGTGTGTATATATATATATATATATATATATATATATATATATATATATATATATATATATATATATATATATATATATATATATATATATATATATATATATATGTAAATCATTTGTAAACTTACAAATCCATTACATTCCATTTTTCAACATTCACCCTTCAGCACAAGAGTAGATAGTGTATATACTAAATAAATAATAGGGAAATTGTATTTGAACGACTTGTCAATTTTTTTATAATTGTTAAGTAAAATCTGTTTCCTTGTTTTTTAATATCACAGTTAGTTACACAGCGGGGGTGGCAATTTATGTCTGTCTCCTCTCCACTAATGTTTCGAGATCAGATCATTCACAGCCGTAACTAATTTGTGATACCAGTAGTTCTCTCAGACACTGGGACTTCATCATTTTCTGCAGAAATTCTATTTCTGTAATTGTCAGTACTATACTGATCCAAGAGCCAAATAAAAACCGCACGCCACACGGGGGGCTCGTTCCTGGGATATTTCTATATACCTTGAGCCATACTTAGTCTATTCATCTATCTACTAACTCTATCTTGTGCCACCCATAGATAACAAAAGAAATACATTTTTGAAAGAAATTCATAAATAGAATTTATTTTTGTTTTCGTAGGAGGAGTACCATTTAGTACTCAGTAAATAGTTGATGCTCACAAAGTTGCACGGAAATTATTTGTTCATTTAAATTAATTAAGTTTAATTATAATATTTGGATATAGTAAATTTACATACCCTATCTAAGTAACGCCATGGCTGATTTAGTGAAGTTCAGGACTGCGGTCATGCAGATGGGTAAGGAATTAAATATTACAGGTGATGCTCTTATTCAGTATGTCACAACAGAAGTGGACAAACACATGGATAGAGAGGAAAGGAAATCGCTAGTAGAAGATGAGAGAGAAGCCAAAAGACTGGAAGCTGAGAGAGAAGACAAAAGACTGGAAGCTGAGAGAGAAACCAAAAGATTAGAAATTGAGGCCAAGAAATTGGAGGCTGAAAATGAGGCAAAGAAAATTGAAGCTGAGGAAAGGAAATTACAAGCAGAGAGAGACCATCAGTTGAGACTAAAAGAGCTTGAAATTCAGGCAACTACTGGCAATAATGGTGGTAGCTCACCTCACTCTGAGAGTAGCTCCAGCCAGAGCACCTCAAGTGGGGCCATGAATTTTCATCTGGACCCATTTGTTGAGAAAGAAGACGCCATTGAGTCGTACCTGGATAGATACGAAAGACTTGCCACTGCCTATGGCTTAGTGAAAGAAAAGTGGAGTCTTAAACTATCTCAGAGATTGAGTGGTGTGGTCTATGATGTATATTTGAAGCTCTCAAGAGATGACCAGGAAGATTATGAAATCCTGAAGCAGGCACTGCTTGTGAGATACGAAAAGAACTCAGAATCATATAGAAAGAATTTCCGAACAGCTAAACTTCTTCCAGGAGAAAACTATCACCAATTCTCTGCTAGATTGGAAACCTATTTGGAAAAATGGAGTAGTTTAGGAAAGTGTCAGGATCTGAAAGAAATGATAATGATGGAGCAATTGAAAGAGTCCGTGCCTCAAGAAATGAGGAAGTTTATCATGGAACAAGGAGCAGAGAGATTGGGAAATATTGTAACGGTTGCTGAGAGATATCAAGCAGCTCAGGCAGAATTATTAGGAAATAGGAAGAAGCAGGGTGAAAAACTTCAAATCATCACAAAACTATACCAAATATGAACAAAAGGACCATACCACAAGAAACAAACAAAGATTTGACCAAAAGGACAAAAACCCTCTAAGATCGGATAAGACACCTTACCGGAAGGAAGGAAAGTGGTGTAAAACTTGTCTAATGAGTAACCACAATACTGCAGACTGCAGAAGGAACAACCCTCCTTATTACGCTGCGTGTCTCACAACAGGGAACAAGGGAAGGAAGGAACTGGCAGTTAGTCAGAATGACCTCCATCATCCCCCTGTCTGTGAGGAAGTGACATGTAATGGCACTAAAATTCAGTGCTTATATGATTCAGGACTGGAATTCGACTCAGTCGTGAGTGCAACCCTAGTGCACCCTGATAAACTTACCACAGAAACAGTGGACATACAAGGAACAATGCAGGGAACCGGCACCATGACACTTCCCATAGCAAGGATCAACGTGAGAACTCGCTATGTGGAAGGAGTGATCCGAGCAGCAGTGAGTGATGATCCTATATACCCGCTGGTAATAGGATGTAAATATGTCTTTTTGGTTGACCCAATAAAACCTGTTGTCATGGCAGCAAACCATACCAGGTCGAGCACCAAAAAGGAGGAGGGAGATCCAATAAACATTCATCGTACAAAGATGAAAAAGGCTCAAACAGCAGACAGCACATTGAAGCCTTGTTTTGGCAAATTGCCAAAGGCCCATAACCCTCCAGAGAAAGGAGACTACTATATGGAAAATGGCCTACTCTACAGACAAGCTGGAAAAGGACCTAAAAGGCATGGACAGCTGGTAGTGCCAAAATTCTACAGGGGGGAAATTATGGAGCAAGAGCATGCTACATCAGGCAGTGGTCACAGAGGAAAAGGGGCCACTGGTCAAAATATATCATTGCGATATTACTGGCCAGGAATAAGTGAAGACATAAATTGGTATATGAAATCCTGTTCAAAATGTAACCAGGTAACCTCATTCAGAAGTATAGACCAGTTACAGGACCTAGGGAAGCATTGTTGCGGACGTAGGCCCACAAAGAAAATACACAAGAGAAAACAACAGGTAGATGCAGTGATAAAGAGAAAACAAAATCACAAGTCTACTGTTACACCAGTAACCATGGCAACTCTCCGTATTGTACAGAGAGGGGACGAGAGATATCCAACCCCGGCAGATATTTGTCGGAACTCCATGGCCTGGATCATTTGGAAAATTTGGTTAGTCAGCAACCAGTATTAAAAAAGCTGCAGAAACAAACCCGAACCATAGGAGGTAGGAACCAGGGCTGTACCAAACAATTGATGGAGACAAGCCCCACTTCGGTATACTGCCCCTTACAATAGAAATAGGTGTGGGTCCGGCAACGTTGTTGTTTGGCCGTCCCCATACACGGTCCACTGGAAGCATTGTTGTGGACATGGACTAAACAATAGCAAGCCCAAGTACTAAGGGAGGAAGTTGATTATCTGTTGAAGGAGAAAATTATCTCGAAGTCTGAATCTCCCTATAGCTCAAGTGTGGTGCTATTAAGAAAACCGAGTGATGAACACAGGTTATGTATTGACTACCGGAAGCTTAATGCTATCACAGAATCTCATTACCTGACACCAACCAGCTATTCTCTACACTGAGTAAGGCTAGGTATTTATCGAAGGGATACAACCAAATACCAGTGAAACCAGAAGTTAGGAAAATGCTGGCATTTAGTACATCAGACGGACACTACGAGTTTAATGTACTACCCTTTGGGCTGAAAAATGCTCCAAGTATCTTTTCAAGAATGATGAGGAAATTATTGGAACCTCTACAAAATCCCCATATCACTAACTTTATGGATGACATTCTTGTTGCTACAAACCCATTTGAAGAGCATATAGTAGCGCTCTCCATGTTGTTTGACAGACTGAGAGAAACTGGATTGACTGCACGTCCAACCAAGTGCTATATCGATTGTAAGGAGTTGGAATTCCTAGGTCACACTATTTCTACAGGTCATATGTCTCCTGACCCAAAGAATATAGAGAAGTTAAAGAAGGCACCCAGACCTCAAACGAAGAAAGATGTGAGATCATTCGTGTCATTATGTGGATTCTATCAGAAGTACATACCCCACTTTAACTCTCTGTGTGCACCATTAACTAACTTAACGAAGAAAGGACAGCCTGACAAAATCCAATGGAATGCTGATTTTGAAAAAGCTTACACAGAGCTAAAAGCAAAACTCACCAGCAAACCCATCCTTACGCTACCCGATATCACACAGGAATTTGTATTAAGGACGGACGCTAGCAGTATAGGTATTGGTGCAACTCTCTTGCAGCAATCAAAAGTCTAGCCGGAGGAACTTTTACCCGTCGCCTACGCCAGTAGGAAGCTGAATGCAGCTGAGTTGAATTACTCGACCATAGAGAAAGAATGTTTGGCTCTAATCTGGTCCATCGACAAATTTTCACCTTACCTGTATGAGACACACTTCATTGTCCAAAGCGATCACCAACCTTTAACTTTCTTGGCTGCATCTAAAAAGTTAAATTCGAGATTGTTAAGGTGGAGTCTGTTTCTGGCGCCTTATTCCTTTACCGTGAATTACATTCCGGGAAGAGAAAATGTAGGAGCTGATTTTTTAAGTCGACACCCTATTACTCTGGAAGGACAGACGCAAAATGATTAACTACAGCAGGGGTTTACACGTCAGCTATGACAGGTCACAGCTAGAAAAGTATGGGGCAATGTCGTGAAACGAGTGTGTGTAAACCCACTTCTTAGTTAAATCCCTATGTGGATTTACAATATCGCCCAACCAATCAACGAGCACCGTTCACCAGTCTCTGAGACAGAATAAAATTAAACTTAAGCCCTGTTTTTTGGATGTCGGTCGCGGCCATCTTGTTACCCAATATGGCGGAAAAAACAGAATAAAATTAGGCTGTACGGAGCATGATACTAAACCGCATTTAGCCAATCAGCTTGCCACGCCGAGAACCAACCAAAAGCGTTCCTTTAGCAGTAAAAGTTCCCACATCTACCTATATATACGGGCGGATTTTATGCATAATCACGCACACCAACACGAAGCCAGATAGACCGACTGAAGAAGAGAAGCTGTCAACCTTGATTTATTGCTTACCTGAGTGCATTGACCTGGCAGCCTGCTTCGCTAGTCGAGTCAAAACCTGGCCTGTTTAAATCTTGGAGGGTTTTATTCGTGTCATCAAACCTGAGGTCGTATGTTCGAGTCAATCCAGCTGCCTGGAACTTCGCAGGAGCATAGAGATTGCACAGAAGCTACATCTTTAGTCCCCCTCAGTCTTGGGTGGGCTAAAGTAACGATCCTCAGCAGGTGTTGTGTGAACCAAACTAAGGAGAACAGAACGTTTTGAGAGATGAGTACACAGTAGTACCATTTCCGTCGGCAATTGTGAGCAATTAACTGTCAGTGACGAAAAAGAGATTTAGCGTAGCAAGAGACAATAATAAGATCATAGCTGATAAAATATATATATACGTAATTAACAGCACAGCTGATACATTTACTATAATTGAGTAACAGCACAGCTGATATAATTTTTTTGTTCCTATAATTGGAAGACTTGTAATATACAAGTATATATATATATATATATATATATATATATATATATATATATATATATATATATATATATATATATATATATATATATATATATATATATATATGTGTGTAAATCATTTGTAAACTTACAAATCCATTACATTCCATTTTTCAACATTCACCCTTCAGCACAAGAGTAGATAGTGTATATACTAAATAAATAATAGGGAAATTGTATTTGAACGACTTGTCAATTTTTTTATAATTGTTAAGTAAAATCTGTTTCCTTGTTTTTTAATATCACAGTTAGTTACACAGCGGGGGTGGCAATTTATGTCTGTCTCCTCTCCACTAATGTTTCGAGATCAGATCATTCGCAGCCGTAACTAATTTGTGATACCACTAGTTCTCTCAGACACTGGGACTTCACCATTTTCTGCAGAAATTCTATTTCTGTAATTGTCAGTACTATACTGATCCAAGAGCCAAATAAAAACCTCACGCCACAGTTCTATATCCTGTAAACACGCCCTACTCGCGTGCTTTCTTCTTAAGACGGTTATCAAGATTCTCTTCTACTGTGTCAGAGAGAACATGTCATGTAAGTCCCGTTAGCTTCAAGATTTTTGTTTTATTAACTCTTTTGACCCCACAAGACGTATGGCGCGTCAGGATGTGGAACATAATACTCCCAAGAGCTGCGTAGTACGCCAGATTTCTTCATGTCTGTGTTTTCAGTTAATCAGTCAGTCAACAAATCAATCAATCAATAACAATTCTTTAGCTTCCCAAGGAGCATAGGCCTTCACCAATTACATGCCAAGAACTGCTGTCGCGTTTCATCAGTTATAGGCCTTTTTCTGTCTTCCTTATCATTTTTATTTCTGTCTCTAGCTGTCTGCTCCGTGTGTTCTTCTGTCTGCATCCACTTCTCTCATCCTGTGACTTCAAGAAGAAGGACTGACTGGTAATGCTATCAATGGGTGTCCTCAATGTCCTCAATGTGCTCAATTCATCGCCAGCGTCTTCTTCTCATCATTGATTCCACATGCACTTATGTCTACATTTTACACGATGTAAAAAAAAAAAAACGGTCTTTGCTGCACATAAGATTTACAACACCCGAGTATATTCTTCAACCAAGTTACCAATATTTTATTTATATTACGACATTGTTTTTAATAAATATATCAATATTTATTACCTGTTTTAAAACATCGCAAGTGGCGGGGGAAAAAGGAGTAAATTTAAGTGCCTGGGTTAAAAATGAAAACTGCATTTGGATTAATAAGGAGTTAATTTCCAGCGGTTGGGTTTTATATCTGTGACAAGGTATGCCTGTAAACAGTTTCATTCATTCATAAATTCATTCCTTTTTTGAACTCCTTACGGAGCATGGAAACACTAATACAGCTGTCCCCTTCTAGAATCCTGCGTCAAAGCCCGTACTCTTGTAGCGGTGGTTTAAGTAACATTTTGTATTACATTATGACTTTGCCAGTCCCAGTTTATGTAACATTTTGTATTACATTATGACGTTGCCAGTCCCATGCACTAATGCGACAAGCCGGAGGCAGCAGTATTCCTATACTTTCTTTGTCTCCTCTCCACAGAGACGTCGAGGACGTACGCTGGTCGTTAAACTTCTTCTTCTTCGTACATTTTTGGGACGGCAACTTGAATACATTAAAGAAAGCGGTGGTCAGTCTGAGATTGTTGGTATCTCTGTAGAGTTTGTCCAGCAGTGGTACTGGTAACGGCCATATGTGCTTTCTTTGTTCTTTATAAGTTTTAAATGAATCTATTGTTTTATCGTTGCCACAGCTTCACTCATCGCTATTTCCCATCTTTAGCCTGTTGAATAGATGTTATATAAATTCTGTTGTGGCCTGTTCTACCACTTGCTCACTTCTGTTAAGCTAGCAATATGATCGTTCTTCTTGTGGCCTGGACGCTCTGATTCCCTCTTGTTTCTGTATCTGCAACTGATAAAATTATTGGCCTCTTCATAGGTTATGCTTGTAATCAGGCTGAGGTAGCTTTCTAACTTCCTTTACCAATCTGTCACCGCAACGACCAATTTGATGTGTTGAATTTAATGAACAACAATAATTATGCTTGAAGGCCATTTCACTGTTGTCCGGGAATAATAAAAGCATTGCAGAGGTTGTCACTGTCGAGTGATATACAAGTGTATTTCGTTGGAAGAATGTTACAACTTAATGCATAACTAATCCACAGCTTTAGTTCAGATTAAAATATCACGGTAAAATTATACCTAGGTTGATTCCTGCTAGGCATTTAAAAAACAAATCGTCCGAGTATTTCAAGAATGATTTTTTTTTTTTTTTTCTGTACTGAGATATTAGGGGAAAAATTTCGAGAAATACGGGAAATGGCAGTAGAACCCTTATTCAAACCAAAGTTTATTTACTCTTTCTGGACGAGTCATGCTGCTGACTAACTGTTTTTTCTTCTTCTTCTTCTTCTTTTTAACATTTTACGCTTTCAGACAGCATGAGGTCGCCGCAGCAGTTGGTCCCCGTGCCCGTAAATGCGCACCAAATCTCGTTAAGAAGTGGACACTTGCGTTAAATAGATGACCTGAAATGGTACGAAAAGGTCAAAACCAGGCCAGTGGAACAAGAGATAAGAAGAAGACGCTGGATAAGAAATACACTGGATAACACTGTTGATAGCTTTACCAGACTGCCCTTGTTCTGGAACACCTAGAGTAAGAGAAATAGAGGTCGACTGAACAATTCATGGAGAAGAAACTTGGAGACAGAAATGAAAATTGTGAGGGTGACATACATAGACCTTGAGTTGATGGCTCGCGGTAGGAGAACTTGGCGAAAGTTTATTCAAGACATGTGCTCCTTGATATTATGGCGTAGGTGAACAAGTCTGTCCACATCTCCAGTAATGTTTATCTATTCTGTTAACTTCTTTGCGTGCCGTAATGTCTAAATTGCTGTATCTTCTCTCTTGGTCATCCTCTATCTCTTATTTTCCTTCAGTTGTTCATGTTGTCACAGTATATCCGAGCTTTCTTCTCATAACCTGCCCAAAAGAAAGTTGAAAATACGTCATTCTAAAGTGAGTTATAAGCTTTCATTTGCGCATTGGTTTCTTCCAAGACAAATGTCAAAGTGGCATGAACAGATAAACGTGTATAGTGTCGCATTTGTAAAGCTCGGGGAACAGTACGAACATTACGTCAGCATTGATAAGGAAGCAGTGACACAAGTTATGCCGTGGATCAGGGTTTGCCCTTCGTATTTGCGGGGCCCCATTAGGACCATTGTGGTTGGACCCCCTGGACATAGCATTTTTGTTGTAATATCTTCTTCTTCTTGGATCCTTAACCCCTGACTGACAAAGCAGTCAGTGGCCATCACGCATAGTGGCGTCGTATAGGGTAGCAACAAACTGTCCCCATTTTGCTCGGTCTGTGGCATCCTTCGTGCGGTGCCCCAACTCTGGTTCATGCTTTGCATCTCAGCCTCAACTGTTCTTCGCCAGGTTGTCATCGGTTTTAGAAAAATAAACAAAATAGGAACATGGAACGTCAGAAGCTTATACCAAGGAAAACAGTACATAGTGAATAACGAGATGGAAAGACTAAACATCGATATCCTGGGCATCTCAGAGCACAGATGATCGGGCCTAGGACACTTGTCGATTCTATCAGGAGGAACGTTCATATACTCAGGCAAAGAGAGAGGAGGTCAGAGTGGCGTCGGCTTCTACCTGTTTAAAAGGACAGCTGCCTCCCTATTATGATATAATCCCATAAATGACCGCGTTGTCACAATCAGACTGAAAGGAAAAAGAAAGAACATAACAATTATACAAACATATGCGCCAACAGCAGCTGCTGAAGAACATGAAATTGAAGATTTTTACAACGAACTGCAACACGCATTAGAGAAAGCAAATAAGCAAGATACTAGGATAATAATGGGAGATTTTAATGCCAAAGTTGGAAACGAAAAATTAGAACATGAAAAAAGGCAAGAATCACTTGTCCAGTGTTTCCTACCTGACGGTAGAAAGCGCTGTACATTGCGTGTTGCCGTGTACGTCCTTAGTGCCTCCTACACCGAGGAACTCATCATGTAAAACAGATTGCTACAAAAATCACCGCTACAACAGTTTACGCTTTGGTGTAGGCTCTCTCAGTGGGGCTATCTAATGTGGTGGCTGCATGTTCCTTGAGGATGATGATTATGAATAATAAGTAATATATAAGTCTCATCAAGCTTACAAAAAACATAAGTACTCGCATTATCATTAGAGATCTAGAACACTATTTTATTACTAAGAAGAATGACAGCTCGTATGTTTATGGTACTTTTCAGTAACATTAAATTCACTGTTTAAATCTATCACGTTTTTTTTTTCAAACTTGACTTGCACAATAAAAACAACATCTCAACTTAAAACAACATTTATTCCTAAGAGAACAGGCACCAGCAAGGCTGCTATTCCCAGACACCGGCATGAAACTGTCAGTTTTGTAATATATATCTCACTATCTTCAAATATCGACCCGAGCAGTCTGTGCCTGTTAGTATGAAATGACAGCACGACATATACATATAGATAACGTGATGTTTGTGACTTGTTTTGCGCACTCAACTTACACGAGTTTCTACGAAGTGTGTCAGAAACTTGGAAGATCATCGGGAGTGTGTCATACAGCCAGAGAATAATCGTGAAATTAGATAGAAATATAGATAGGCAGACAGAGAATAATCGTGAAATTACATAGAAATATAGATAGGTAGACAGAGAAACAGACAAAGAGCTAGATGGATGGATTGATGGATTAATGAGTGAATGAACAGTTAGACAGATAGAGAGACAGACAGAGAGATAGATAGATAGATAGATAGATAGATAGATAGATAGATAAATAGATAGATAGATAGATAGATAGATAGATAGATAGATAGATAGATAGATAGATAGATAGATAGATAGATAGATAGATAGATAGATAGATAGATAGATAGATAGATAGATAGATAGATAGATAGATAGATAGATAGATAGATAGATAGATAGATAGATAGATAGATAGATAGATAGATAGATTGATGGATTGATTGATTGATTGATTTTATTTATTTGATTGTTTGCTTGATCCTTTTTACATACCTGCAGATATCTAATTTCGTCAGCTGCCAGCGAAAAGTACATTCGGACACACCTTGCCAGGGGACATTGACCCATATTAAACTGGTAAACACTATTTAGCACTGGGTGTCATCTTCCAAACGATGCTGATTAAATCTCAGCGAGCTGACCACATTCTTCTCGTTGTCAGTGTCTCTTTCTTTGGGGTTGACCGAGTGGACAATAAAGGCTTCATTATCCTTCACATTTGCTTTCGTTTCAGATGATTACGTTAGAATTTGTGATCAGGGAAGGTTACCTGAGCTTAGGATTGTAAACGAAACTGCCTTGCTTAATGATCCTAGTTATTCACCCACTACCCTACCTATCTTTCATATCGTGTCCCCCGCCTCACTGAAGTTGTCCCTCAAATATACTACTGGACAAAAGTTAAGGGCCGCCATTCAGTTTAGACAAGGTTTATATAATTCTTCGTGAGCAGGGTCGATTTTCCAAATGTCCGGTAGCTTGAAATCTCTCAAGAAGTCTCTGAATGGTAGAGTGGGACACTGCTAAACGTCTTGCAACATGACGAACAGATTAACCATACTGAATCCATGCCATGGCTCGACCACGGTCTACAGTGCTGAGACTTCTCCTTGGGGGCATGGCTAATGCAGTGATCATTTTGACCACTTGTCATACTGATTTATTGCATACCAACGGTGAACACTCTTTACCGATGATCATTTTCCATGTGCATTCAAATTCAACTCACTTTTTCACCTTTTGAACTAGTGGGGCGTGTTGCAAAAACCTCGAGTTTTTGCAGCAACAATGGCAATTTTCACGAGCGGGTTAAAGTGACCCAGTTTTTGGACATTTAAAAAAAAAATTAACCTAGTGCACACAAAAATGTATACAAATTTCTCTGAGCTCAGTTTTAATGACATTTTCACTTGTCTTTACAGTTTGCCAATCAATTATATAAACCTTGCCTAAACTGAATGGCGGCCCTTAACTTTTTTACAGTAGTATATATATATATCTTTTTTTTTTCCTGTTGCACTAACACTGCTACGCGTTGTTTGAATAGGATAATGCAGTTAAGTATCAAATATTCCCCGTTATCCCTGGTACACGTACTCCAGTTTGGTAACCTCTGCTATACGGTTTATGAGAAACTGGGACGAGAGGGGTTAGGGAGAAGCGGTGAGTTTGGGATTGTTCAGGTCATATTCTTCTTTTAAGCGCTCTCATCAGAGTCCTGTATAATCAAAATACTTTAGCGTGTAAGTGTTACATTGAGTAATATTGTGGAATTTAGCTTGTAAAATACACATCACAAATGCTGCCATCACGCGTGTAAGACTACATGCACTAATTTTTTTTCAGACGGACAGTGATAAAATACACTACCCTTCCCAGACAGCACATCTTCGAAACAGGAGGTAGAAAATACATATTTTGAACGCAGCCACGTAGCTCTTTTAAATTTGGATATTTGGGTTCCGTAGTGCTTGCTGACAAAGAATATGTAAAACGTTACGCAAATAGTCCAGGAATTAATAAATTATAACCAAAATAAAATAGTGGGGATGCCTGACAACACAAAATCATTTCTGCTCATAAAATTTTTTATAACGTGTTTGAAAAAAACCTTACGTTACATAAATAGCCTACCATGTAAACTCCAAATTGATTGGAGCGCAACAAATGAAAAACTAACCACGATTGGTCGGGCTATAAATACTATCTTGGTTGTTAGGGAGACGTAGAAAGGTAACATTTTTTCAAACACTTGTCGAAACGTGGCCTCATTGGCTAGACTCGCTGATATACTCACTTAGGAGCGTTAGTTCGAGACCACTAGTGCAAATAAGCTTGATAAAGCGACAGTGCGTTGAAGCCAGCTCACATTTTTGCTAAAATAAAAGCCTGGAACATAAGCAGATGGGAATTTGTGCCAGTAATTGTGCCAGAATTCATTGCTAATCAACGTATCTGTGTTTATTTCCATGAAATTGTGGTAAGCTTGAACCATTCAGTATCTTTTAATGAAAATTGAATGTAAATTGTTAATTTATGCCTGTATATATATGTGTAGTTCAGTGGCAAACAAGAGATAAAGCCTATAATGCTCCAGCCTGAACAGAGGGTGTCGGAGGGAAGTAAAACGGCATGGAATGGCCAAGTAGTACACTGACACCTGGATGATTGATTAGACAGAAATAATGCTGGAAGTGCAGAGGCGTGGTAACCATTAAGGAGGTAAATACTGGTATAAAGTATTTCAGATGAAGCTGACAGTTGGCCTAACGCTCTGAACTCAATGTTTGTGTTGTATTGTGCTCCGTGTAGAACTAGAGTATCAATTAGTTATGAAGTAGAAGGTACATCCTTCTTGTTTTCAGGGACCGTGGTCTTGATGGTACTGAGCAGCACCTGGTCAGAGCTTTGCTGAATCCAGAGTCGGACAGCATACTCCTTGGTCTTTTTAGCTATCAGTGAGGTGTCTCCAGAGCCCAGAGGAGAATTCGAGCAGAGGAGTCCTTTCCTGCCGCCATCACTCAAGATAAGCTGTTTGGCCAGCTGAGCTCAACATTATGTCCCCTCATCTTGAAAGGACTTTGTAAAAATAACATTCAGAGGGGAATTTAATTGTCTTAATATCAGGAACTGAAAACATCTCCAATACTAGTCCCAAAAGACAAACTATTGAAGTCATGATGACAAATACCAACAGAGCTTGAACAAAACAAAACCAGTATTACCTCCTATTACCACTACACAACTGACACACATAGGATATTTTAATAATATATGTCACTACAATATTCATATTGATAAAGTCTGTACATATACTTGTAATTAAAATTGATTGTGATTCCTGGTTCCTTTGTATTTGAATCAGGACACATATACCTTTATGATAACCATGAATACATATTGTTATTTGAAAAGTTATCAGTGACTCCTTAAGATATCCTTGTAGAGTGTTATATGTATGTGAGTGTCACAGTGTTGTCAAGAGTAGTGGAATAAATTAAATTGTTTATCTGTCTGTTGTTGTGACTTACACTTCATCATACACATACCCTAGACACATAACGTAGTCATCACACTATTCCAGAATAATTCTGACTGAGATATATAGATATGTGGTAGCAAGTAAGGTTATCTATAATACACTACTCTTAATAGATATAGATACCTTCACAGCTGATCTCAGTCAGTACAGTAAGTCCCATATAAATATTTATAACATCCCACTTCACCACAGAGGGCTTTGACGATGAATAAGATCAGTTATCATCGTTTATAGTTTTCCTTGTTATAAAGCAATGGGCTACTACTGCAGCTGGCAAGAAGCCAGGACAAAAGCATTTATATGCTCTTGCAGCCGTGGTTTCTGTTGCCATCTGCTTCGCATGATGAGGTTGCCAGTCTCGTGCACAATTTCGTATTAGTCGCCTCTTATGAACTTCCTGAGGCGGCAGTCGTACTATAATCTTGAAAGATTTGTTTCCTTGGAGACCGCTGAGAACTACACGGGTGAAGATTATTTACGCCAGGTATTAATATACTTCCATCCATCGTTCTTAATAATACTATACATATATATGCACCCACACATACAGGTTGGGTCAAAAGTAATGCCCCATAGACACATTATTATATAAATTAAATTCAGCCTTCGAAATGGCTTCCTTAAACAACTGATTTGAGGTAGCCCCATAAAAATAATCCATAGGAGTTGGTTCTGGTGACCTAGGTAGCTATTCAATGAGCCCGCGTCGTCCAATCAATTTGCTTGGAAGTTTTTCTTGTAAAATCTTACCCCACAAAAAAGCGACCCGATACCATAATTCGTGGATTATTTTGCACGTGGCCTTCCGTTACCCTGTGTAGGTTTTCAACGGGTCAGTATCGTGCATTATGTCTGTTGAATGAGCCATTAAGGTGAAACACTACTTCATCGCTGAACATGGTACGTTTTTCAAGCCGTGTATTTCATAAATTGCGTATGAGGCTTCACTTTTGACCCACCCTGCATATATATATATATATATATATATATATATATATATATATATATATATATATATATATATATATATATACACACACACAGACAGGCAGGCAGGCAGACAGACAGACAGACAGACAGACAGACAGGCAGATAGACAGATAGATAGATAGATAGATAGATAGATAGATAGATAGATAGATAGATAGATAGATAGATAGATAGATAGATAGATAGATAGATAGATAGATAGATAGATAGATAGATAGATAGATAGATAGATATAATTCCTTTAGCTGTGAGCAGGTAGCTCTTGACAGCCCATTGCCTCTTTGACAAAGGTGCAAGTCTTCCTCAGTTGTTGTGATGATGTGTAGAGTGTATTGTGGATGGTTGGGTGCGATGGGAGTAGCTGGTGTCGCAGGTCTGTTAGTCTTGGACACTGTAACAGTAGGTGTTCAACTGATTCCTCATGGTGGTGACAGTGCCGACAGTTTGGTTCACGTAGTGGGTCTATTCTATTTAAATGTTTATTGACGGGGGCATGGCCTGTTCTCAGCTGGAAAATTAGACTCTGATCTCTTCTTTTCAGTTGTTTAACTGGATCTTGAGGGTTTGGTTTAGCTTGATGTTTGAAGAATGGACGCCCTGTCTGGGAGGAAGCCCATTGGTTTAGCCATTCTTGCCTATAATTGTTTCTCAGGATCTGTTGGCAGGTTTGCAGTGTGGTACTTGATGGGAACTGGGGCAGTGCTGCTCCTCTTTTGGATAGTTTATCGGCTTTTTCATTTCC
This sequence comes from Oreohelix idahoensis, assembly GCA_024509875.1. Taxonomy (NCBI): domain Eukaryota; kingdom Metazoa; phylum Mollusca; class Gastropoda; order Stylommatophora; family Oreohelicidae; genus Oreohelix; species Oreohelix idahoensis. Next base: position 278,559 of record JAMPIV010022828.1, read on the forward strand.
TGCGACTCCGACATGCCCAGGGATCCACTGGCGTGTAGCTTCGACGCAATAGGAAGTAAACAGTTGGTCAATTAATCTACAGATGTTATTAATATTAGGAGATATTTTGCTTTCTAGGGCTTGGAGTGCTGATTTTGAGTCTGAGAATATAACAATATCCTCAGGTGGAGTGATGCCACTTTCAAAGTCTGAGATTATCCGGCACAATGCTTTTTCTAGTGCTTTTCTGCATCATAGCTGGAACCAGTTTCTCCGCAAGGGCCAAAGATGCGAGGATGGTCTTCTGGGTGCAGGTTGGGGTATTTTATCACTGTGCCATATCCAGCATTGGTGGTAGCTTTAAATGCAGATCCATCTGTGTAGACATGGATGATGTCTTGTGGATATGAGTCTATAGTTTCTAAAGCGATGGTTTTCAGTAGTGGTCCTAGAGTGTTCTTGTCTGCTGAGGGGTCAGAGAGTTCAGTTCTTACTATGGGAGTAGTTGCCTGCCAACAAGGTGGTTCATTATTGATAGTTACCATTGGCTTTCTAACTGCTGGTAGATGGTGTTTGATGCTAGCTTCTTTTGCATTTTTAAGAAAAGATGTATTCTGTGTTTTTGGTGCCACTGCTCTATCATTTTCCTATTCTCCTCCTTTGATAGATAGATAGATAGATAGATAGATAGATAGATAGATAGATAGATAGATAGATAGATAGATAGATAGATAGATAGATAGATAGATAGATAGATAGATAGATAGATAGATAGATAGATAGATAGATAGATAGATAGATAGATAGATAGATAGATAGATAGATAGATAGATAGATAGATAGATAGATAGATAGATAGATAGCGAGAGAGAAAGAGGGGGATAGAGGAGAGAATATATGATAGGGTCATGTCAGAAAAAATATAAAGATGAAATAAACTATTTCGCCACTGAATGAAGGCAGAGCCGTCTTTATATCGATTCTTCGGAATCGGGTCCACGGCATAGAAAGGCCGCGCTCTGGGCATTAGCAAATGTGAAATTAGTGCAACAAATGAAAAAGGTTCAACTGTAAAATCAGATGATAAAGTGGGACCCAAGACGCATCAAAAGTGAGGAATGCAGTAAGCGACCCATAGCTTGCTGCCTGCGTCAGGGTCAGCGAGCCAGAGCTGACCAAGACCCTACTCCACCTCCACGTGGTGGTCCTGGAAACAGGCTGCATCACTGCAGTCTGGCTGAGATAATTTGGGATCGAAGTGGGAAGGCAAACCCGGTCCCAAAAAATGCCGTGCAGAAGTCGGATGTGTCGGCCGAAAGGCGCAAATACCGCAGCGTCGCTGTAAACGGACACAACGCAACCAACGTCCTTTTCAGGACGAACGAGGAAGAAGAAGAAGAAGATGATAAAGTTGCGCACTTTGTGAAGGCCTTGAAGCGTTAAGGCCAATTAAAAATGCTTCAATGTCTGACATATCATAAATTATCAACAGCATTCCCAAATTTACTTGTAATAATTCGAATGTGTTTGGTATAATATGGTTGCTGTCAGTGTCAACCCAGGTTTGTTGACCGGAAAGCAAATGCTTCTACACGTATGATGTTATTTGGCCGTTGATGAGAAGTGGTTGTGTTATCTGTCAGCCGCACTTGCAAACAATTGATGACAACCATCATGGCTATGTATATTTATTAGAAAACGATCAGAATAAATGTTAGTGGGTTCAAACAAATTGTACACAGTCTGTACAAGTTCTCTTTCACAATGATCAGCATCAAGCATCATGTTCTAAGGTATCTAGATGGTATGGTATACCTGACTATCGCAGGAGATGTAAGTTTATATTCCAGTACATTGCTGCTATAGTTGACACGTACCTTCACTTCCCGTGCACAGTCTGCACCAGTGGATTATATAAGAAATGATTCTTTCTAAACTGACTACATATATTAACATTTTTTTAGTCATTGTCGTAGATTTTCGATAGGGGAATTAAGACTTGGGTTGGTCCCTTCTGAATAGATTTGAATAAGTGATAGTCACAGTGAGAGATAGTAATAGCAATAGAGTTCCACGAGTGAGATGGTAGACTGTGATAGAGGCTGTCTCTGAAATCGAGAAATCTTCTCTCTTTCACCTATCTTCTACGACAGATTTAGAGGAGTCAGACAGTCTAAACACATATATATATTGCATATATATATATTTCTATCCACTCACGTGCACGCACATAAAAGTGACGACAGTTAGACACACAGACGTGGGAAAACTATAACAATGATTATATAGATATTCTGGGAACGAACTGACCGCCACACTGGAATAAGTTTAGTTGTAGTTTAATTTATCATAGTAAACTTACGTCACAACATATAAAATTTCATCCAAAAAAAAACATATACACAAAGTCATAAAAATCAAGGAATTGCTACAAGAAATGATAGACCCGCAGTTATGATCTTCCCTCGATGTTTAGCCCACAGTCCCGTTAGGAGAAAGATGATAGCCCAAAGAGTCACAGATACATATGATTTGGGTCTAATATTTCCCCTTTTGAAGGTATGAACTGACTTTGATAGCAGTATCTATTCTAAGGAAAAATATAGTTTAGCAACAAATCTTGCATAAGGAAAGTTACAAAGTGAGTGAATCAAACGAAGAACATCCTTCAGTCTACTTTCACTCGGTTCTTTCATCAGGGCCCTGACTCACACAACCTTACCTACAATCGTGCTGTCGTTCGCCGTCTGGCGCAAGCCTTAGTGTACACTTCGTTTAATCTGTCTATTTGTGGATGAAGCGGATACCCAGCTCTGCAGATATTGGTTTCATTCAACGTGTCCGGGGAGCGTCCTCTTCAGGCGATCGTTCTTTCTTTACAGATTTAAGTTAATGTCACTTATTCACGAGGTAAGAGTTAGGGTTTCAGCGGGCACACAGTGTCAGAACACGAGGTTTCCCTTAATTAGGAAGATGACCGGTGGACAACTCTCAACAGATAATCTTGGTTCACCACACACTTGGTCAGATAATGTCGGAAAAGTTAGTGTTTATTTTTACTTTCTTCAGCAATTATTCTCGCCACAAGGCAGCATGTACATTAGAGTTTGTGAAGAAATATGAACCTCTACACCTCACGGTAGAAGGGGAACGACTAAGTAAGTAAGTAAGAAGAAATATGATCTGGCTCAAAGGCCCAGTATAAGCATTTATTCTTTAAAAAAAAACCCGTTAGTGGGATTAGTATTCTGTCTATCTCTGAAGGCACACGCCCTGTCAGACAGGTGTTTCTTGAAAAACCCACGTGGTTAAAGATATAAAATGTTTATGTTTCTCACAGGTTTGTCTCTGTACCAAACGCCGGCAAAGTTGGGTTACCCCAGTATTCACTGAATAAAGAAAAAAAACACATATGAAATATTTTACATATTATGTACTCGATATAACTTACATTTTGAACTGCAAGCGTAGAGCTTGACTTGACGTTTAAACTTTCCCGTGAAATAAGTTATATATAAAAATCAATCATCATGAATTAGGAATACATACGTATTCCGTCAACACTCATGGGGCATCTAGCATTTATAAGTTAGTTTAGAAAAAATTATTCTCGTCTGATTATTTAGCAGTTAAATTAAATTCATTATAGCTACGTGATTTTAAGCTAGAAATTATAATTTATTCTGTTTTCCACTGTAACTCATCAGCTAGAGAATATAACAGACTTATAAATTAATCAATCTGCACAAAAGAAACTAGTGGGATAAAATAGGCGGTTAAATACTTAATCACTCACAAAATATTAGATACTTAATGTAATATTTACCTCAACACAGAACTACGGTATCACAACGAAACTAAGAGATTTCACTTATAAGTTTAAGTATCTAGAACGAAGTGACCAAGTCTACTGCAAATGGAGAATGAGTGCAATCAAGTTTCAAACTCTGGTTAATATCTTAAACCAGACAAAGGCTCCTACTATTTCCAAAAACCCGATCTCTCCCCTCTCCTAACACCTACGTTAGCTTAGACGCATGCCGTAACTGCCACCAGTGCGTCTTCACACCTCCGTCTAACTATCTGACCGTGAACGCTCGTGTCAGAGGCGAAATGCCAGACACTCTGTCTGCTCTGAGCGAGCATGGCTTGCGAGATTCACACCTCCGTCTAACTATCGGACAGTGAGCGCTCATGTCAGATGCGAATGTCAGACGACCCGTCTCCACTGCAGAGGGCAATTTCACACTTCGCCGGGAGCTAGCCTGACGAAAAACTCTCGTGACAGCTGCAAATGTAGACAATTTGTCTGCTCATCATGTCTGATAGACTGAAATCTCACCTAAAATTATCTCGTGCAAGGGACTGACACGTTAGGTAATCTACTGCGTTTCTAAATGAGAAAACGAAACCAGGCGAAAGTTTGAATGGGAAAATAGTAATGTTTATAGTCGCAAACGTACGAATACGAAAAACACAGGAAAAGGATAAAGAGTGATAATAAAATAGAGGACACGGGTAGAAAAAAAGAAGAGAATATAGAAAATTTATTGATCATAATCTCTATGCGACAGAACGTCCCCCCTTTAAGATATGGAAGCACTCCATGTCTACGTTATGGAAATAAATTTCCTATATCCGTAGCTTCAGGGTGTCTGTCTTCTTCACTCTCATCTCCCCCTCCATCTCCCTCCAATTCCTACTCAAGTCTACTCCCAAAGTTTCCTTTCTCTGGAATGTCTCCCATGCGCGCTTGAAAGAGCGTCGCCGCTTTTGACATTTTTGAAAGATTTCGTGTGTGTGCAGTGGAATTTCCCTGCCACTATCGTCATCTTCGTCAATTTTGGCGATCGTCAGGAGATGTTCGGAGGTCGACACCGGTCTTTCCAAGTATCTCTTTAACAGATTTAAATGGAAAACCTTTTCCTTTCCTTGAATAGAGATCTGGTAGTAAGCCTTAGAAATCTTTTTCAGGACGGTAAACGGCCCTTGCCATCCGATCCTCAGTTGATTGTTTCCGGTAGGGAGTAACACCAAAACTTTCTCTCCTGCTTCCAGTTCTCTCTTTCGCGACTTTCCTGTATCGGTTAGCGTGCTTTGTGCGTGCTCGCTTAAAGTTAGTCGTTGCTAGGTCCCATCTTAGTTTCAACCTTTCCTTTAAATCCTATACGTATTTACTGGCTGAGACCACTGTCTCATCAGCCTTCTGGTATGTCAGCGACCAAAGTAAGGCTTCAAGCGGCCCCTTGATAGGTCTGCCGAATAAAAGCGTAGCTGGCGAAAATCCTGTGGGAGTATGAGGAGATTCTCTGTAGCCAAATAAAGCTGCAGGAATACAAAGATCCAAATCTTCAGGTTTCACTTGTGCCAGTTTACTTAACATCATGTTGAGGTTTCCATTAACACGTTCCACGAGCACATTTCCGGCCGGAGTATAAGACTTTGTGTAGATGTGTTGGGTCCTCAAGATCTTCACGATCTCATCCATCAACAGGTTTCGGTATGGGGATCCGTTATCCGTCAACACTTGCTGAGGGAATCCCAACCGAGTGAAAATCTGCACGAGGGCTTCTGCGACATGCTTGGCATCTGCGCATGTTAGCTGTATAGCTTCTGCCCATAAAGTGCATGTGTCGACTAAGGTCAGGATAAACCTGTTCCTTCTTTTAGTCCTTTCTAAGGGTTCTAAAATGTCGATCACAACCCGTTTGAATGGTGTTCCCACTATTGGCATTTCACCCAGAGACTGGGGGTGCCCGTTGCTTGGGTGGCACACGTTGGCACTGGGCACAGGATTTGACATACCTGATAATCTCAGTATTTACTCCTGGCCACCAATAATGAGTGGTTATCCGTTGGTTTGTGGCGTTCTGTCCCATATGTCCGCTGAAGGGAAGAGAGTGCCCCATTTCTACGATTTGGCTTCTGTACTGTTTCGGTACTAGGAGCTGGTTGTAACCTTGGTCAGGCTTGCCCGTTCTCCGATAAAGTACGCCATCCTTAGAAAAAATGTCCCCGTGCTGTCTGGGTTCCTTAGCCATGGGCAGTTTCCTAAAGCAGGGTGCCAAAGTAGGGTCCTTTTGTTGCGCTTCTTTAAGTTCCATAGGTAACAAATTAGGCGCAGGCTCCCGTTCCTTCTTGGTTTGCCCTCTTGTAGTTACTGCTGCCACAATCGGCTCTTCCGGTTTGCCAATACACACGTATCTCCCGCCAAGTATGACTGGGTAGATGGGGTCATCCATAATAGCCGCTTTGATCTCGCCTCTGACAAAATCAGAGAGGATCTCCACCAGTGCGATGGGAAGCGCTGTAGGGGCATCACTCTTAGAGACTCTACAAAGTTCGACGGTCTCTCCTGTCTCTTGACCGGGTTTAACCAGGTGTCTGGCAACAATGCAATCATAAGAAAGCCCCGTGTCAAATAAACAAAAAGTTTGAGAACCGTTCAATGTAACAGTACCTTGCGTTAAGGGTGTATCCCCAACAGGTTGGGAATCACTATCAATAATTCCGCCTTGCGAGACTGTTAGTAAGCATCCGATGCGTTTAGGTTCGGTGTGCTCACTCTGATCATATGTCCCGTGCTCAGGGGTTCTTCCTTTACCACCTTGTCCTTTCTGGCTGCGCTGCCCTGAAGGGCGGTCGGGTTGATCAGACTGTTTACTGTGGTTGGGGTACTTGTTTTTGTAGAACTTGGATTTTTCAGGGGGGGGGGTTTGAGGTCCAGTTTCTCTATGGTTATTTAGGTTAGAAGCATGAGAAGCATGAGAAGATTGGTCCAGATTATTTTTCCGAAAATGCTCTTCTGTCGGTTTACGTTTTGTGGCCGGTAGTTCAGCCAACGCATTGTGATATCGCTCAGACTTTTCCAAAATGTCTTCAAGCTTTTCCGCACCTTGCTCAGCTAGAAATCTCCGGGTATCTGCAGACAAAGTGTTCTTTATTTGTTCTGTTAAAACAAATTCCTCCAGACCTTCATAGGTAGAGGGGAGCTGTGAAAGCTCAAGGCACTTTGTCAAGTATCCCTTTAAACGAGATGAGAACTGCTGAAAAGTTTCAGAGCTCTCCTTCCTGCTGTTGCGAAACAGTTGCAAAAATTTGCGAGCATTCATTTCAAAACGCTCAAGCAAAGCTTTCCAGTTTGGCGTAAACATCATACGCACTACTTTTTAAAGACTAAGACAGCTTCATATTCCAACGCGACCTCTCTAACCCGTACAGAGTTGCAATTTTCTCAAATTTTTCTAGATACGTGTCAATCTTCTCATTTGGACAAGGGAAAGATTCTAGAGCGAAAGACATAGCGGTGAGATGAGTAGATTGTGTGTTAGAAGGATCAGTTAAAGAGAAATGAGAAGACTCTCCATTGCTGGAGGTAGAGGCAGCACCACGACTTTGAACTTCTAGAGCTTTAAGCGCCAGCTCACACTGTCTCTCCTCTCTTTCCTCATGCTGTCTCTCCTTCTCTCTTTCCTCATGCTGCATCCTGCGAATTTCCATTTCCTCATCCATCTTCTTCTGCTCTCTAGCTTCAGCTGCTTTTCTCTCCGCATCATATCTTTCCAGTTCGTCCCTGACAAACGCTTTTGCTTCTTCGCCTTCCAAACCCTCTTCTCTCGCTTCGTCCCTGAGGATCTGCCTAAGCTTCGCCCTCTCTGCCATAATAGGTCAGTGCCTGAGACTAGTTCGAGAAAGAAAAGAAGAATGGATACACTGGTTCCTACCACTTGCGAGAAAATACCAAACAAAAGATGATATACTTTAACCTGGGATACCTCCTCCAAAAATATAGTGTCTAACTATCGCTGCTATTAATCGGCAATAAAGCACCTAATGCAGACGACTACGCCAAATAAATGGTAGTTAAGATTACTCACTGAAAAATACGTTGCTACAGTGGAAGCAAAATAATTATTAGCAAAAATGTTAAGGAAGACCAAAAAAAAAAATCCCCTTAATTTTAAAATCCACTATAAGTTCACCCCTGAAGACAGTTAGGGTAAGGGAGGCAATTTACAGGACGTAATTGTCTAAACGCACTCCTTAGCTTAGCTCAAACACCTACTTCTGCAAAACCCTGTGAATGTTATACACTCACAAACTTTACCAGCGTTTAACATTACAAAATCAGTAATTAACATATATTCCGACAAAATCAACTTGTAACTCAAATGTATATATGCTCAAAAATGCTGTGGAAAAACAATCATTAATTGTGTGGTCAGCACGCCCATAAACAGATCGATTCGTCTAGGAGATAAATTATTTTAAAAGATATAAAAACTCACAAGACATCACACTCTTACTCTATATCAGAATAAAGAAAGATTCTTCTCCTTAAGTTCAAAATCCCGATAGACGAGACCCCATTTGTCGTAGATTTTCGATAGGGGAATTAAGACTTGGGTTGGTCCCTTCTGAATAGATTTGAATAAGTGATAGTCACAGTGAGAGATAGTAATAGCAATAGAGTTCCACGAGTGAGATGGTAGACTGTGATAGAGGCTGTCTCTGAAATCGAGAAATCTTCTCTCTTTCACCTATCTTCTACGACAGATTTAGAGGAGTCAGACAGTCTAAACACATATATATATATTGCATATATATATATTTCTATCCACTCACGTGCACGCACATAAAAGTGACGACAGTTAGACACACAGACGTGGGAAAACTATAACAATGATTATATAGATATTCTGGGAACGAACTGACCGCCACACTGGAATAAGTTTAGTTGTAGTTTAATTTATCATAGTAAACTTACGTCACAACATATAAAATTTCATCAAAAAAAAAACATATACACAAAGTCATAAAAATCAAGGAATTGCTACAAGAAATGATAGACCCACAGTTATGATCTTCCCTCGATGTTTAGCCCACAGTCCCGTTAGGAGAAAGATGATAGCCCAAAGAGTCACAGATACATATGATTTGGGTCTAATATTTTCCCCTTTTGAAGGTATGAACTGACTTTGATAGCAGTATCTATTCTAAGGAAAAATATAGTTTAGCAACAAATCTTGCATAAGGAAAGTTACAAAGTGAGTGAATCAAACGAAGAACATCCTTCAGTCTACTTTCACTCGGTTCTTTCATCAGGGCCCTGACTCACACAACCTTACCTACAATCGTGCTGTCGTTCGCCGTCTGGCGCAAGCCTTAGTGTACACTTCGTTTAATCTGTCTATTTGTGGATGAAGCGGATACCCAGCTCTGCAGATATTGGTTTCATTCAACGTGTCCGGGGAGCGTCCTCTTCAGGCGATCGTTCTTTCTTTACAGATTTAAGTTAATGTCACTTATTCACGAGATAAGAGTTAGGGTTTCAGCTGGCACACAGTGTCAGAACACGAGGTTTCCCTTAATTAGGAAGATGACCGGTGGACAACTTCTCTCAACAGATAATCTTGGTTCACCACATACTTGGTCAGATAATGTCGGAAAAGTTAGTGTTTATTTTTACTTTCTTCAGCAATTATTCTCGCCACAAGGCAGCATGTACATTAGAGTTTGTGAAGAAATATGATCTGGCTCAAAGGCCCAGTATAAGCATTTATTCTTTAAAAAAAAACCCGTTAGTGGGATTAGTATTCTGTCTATCTCTGAAGGCACACGCCCTGTCAGACAGGTGTTTCTTGAAAAACCCACGTGGTTAAAGATATAAAATGTTTATGTTTCTCACAGGTTTGTCTCTGTACCAAACGCCGGCAAAGTTGGGTTACCCCAGTATTCACTGAATAAAGAAAAAAAAACACATATGAAATATTTTACATATTATGTACTCGATATAACTTACATTTTGAACTGCAAGCGTAGAGCTTGACTTGACGTTTAAACTTTCCCGTGAAATAAGTTATATATAAAAATCAATCATCATGAATTAGGAATACATACGTATTCCGTCAACACTCATGAGGCATCTAGCATTTATAAGTTAGTTTAGAAAAAATTATTCTCGTCTGATTATTTAGCAGTTAAATTAAATTCATTATAGCTACGTGATTTTAAGCTAGAAATTATAATTTTTTCTGTTTTCCACTTTAACTCATCAGCTAGAGAATATAACAGACTTATAAATTAATCAATCTGCACAAAAGAAACTAGTGGGATAAAATAGGCGGTTAAACACTTAATCACTCACAAAATATTAGATACTTAATGTAATATTTACCTCAACACAGAACTACGGTATCACAACGAAACTAAGAGATTTCACTTATAAGTTTAAGTATCTAGAACGAAGTGACCAAGTCTACTGCAAATGGAGAATGAGTGCAATCAAGTTTCAAACTCTGTTCAATATCTTAAACCAGACAAAGGCTCCTACTATTTCCCAAAACCCGATCTCTCCCCTCTCCTAACACCTACGTTAGCTTAGACGCATGCCGTAACTGCCACCAGTGCGTCTTCACACCTCCGTCTAACTATCTGACCGTGAACGCTCGTGTCAGAGGCGAAATGCCAGACACTCTGTCTGCTCTGAGCGAGCATGACTTGCGAGATTCACACCTCCGTCTAACTATCGGACAGTGAGCGCTCATGTCAGATGCGAATGTCAGACTGCAGAGGGCAATTTTACACTTCGCCGGGAGCTAGCCTGACGAAAAACTCTCGTGACAGCTGCAAATGTAGACAATTTGTCTGCTCATCATGTCTGATAGACTGAAATCTCACCTAAAATTATCTCGTGCAAGGGACTGACACGTTAGGTAATCTACTGCGTTTCTAAATGAGAAAACGAAACCAGGCGAAAGTTTGAATGGAAAAATAGTAATGTTTATAGTCGCAAACGTACGAATGCGAAAAACACAGGAAAAGGATAAATAGTGATAATAAAATAGAGGACACGGGTAGAAAAAAAGAAGAGAATATAGAAAATTTATTGATTATAATCTCTATGCGACAGTCATCCCTGCTGGGGTCCAGTTAATATTGTTTAAACTCGACAAATAAATATTGGACAAACATAAAGGTATGTTTTGCAGGCACTCGTAAGAAATAAAGAAGTAGAAAACTAGCTAAAGCTGGCCCTGTATGAAAGAACAGTGTAAAGAATCATGTCATATTCCTGTTAAGTTGTTTTAGGAAGATTATAAATGTGGGATATGAAAGTGAACTCATGTTCATAAGTATTTCAACATTTGCGTCGCGATGTATGTACTGTATGTGTTACTGAGTGGTATAATATCCATATGTCCACTGGCATGAACGACAAAAAGGCCTAACCAAGGCTTTTCTTCAACTAACACAGGTGGGTCGTGATCTTGATCTGGGATATTCGCCAGACCTAAGGGTCTTTTTATATTTGGACATGCGCCCTAATATAACCATGTGCCCGGCACAAAAGATCAGTATAGTGACACTTATGTGGCATTAGATCTTTGTGTGAAAACACAGAGGATCATTACAGTGACACTTGTTTGTCATTGGGTCTTTTTGTGTTGGGACATGCGTTTA
>JAMPIV010022828.1:292500-347873 GCA_024509875.1 Oreohelix idahoensis
ATATATATATATATATATATATATATATATATATATATATATATATATATATATATATATATATATATATATATATAAAGTTTAACTGTTCTCCAGAAAACTGAAGGACAAATAGGTTACACTAGTTAGAGCTGCATTATATCTATTTATAAATAAAGATAAAACAAGACCAAAAAACGCTACCATAATTTGTTAGGTCATTCACCACGAGCCAACATGTCGGCGTGAGTAAGTCTCGAGTGATCAGCGTGCTGGTATATTGGAGTATCTAATTGCTGAAAATTTGGCAGGGTGAAATATCGTATTGCTGAAAGTGATATCCGGATTTACAGTCACAAAACGAATATGTTTTTTTTTAAATGTTGTATATTTGCATGTACACACACATACACACACACACATATGTGTGTGTGTGTATGTGTGTGTATGTGTGTGTTGTCATCCTGTGTGTACTGCCCTGGTAAGTTGGAGTATCAAACTGCTGAAAATTTGGCAGGTTGAAATATCGTATTGCTGAAAGTAATATCCAGATTTATAATTTCAACAAAAATGGGCTTTTTTTTAATGCTGTATGTTTGCAAGTATATATACACACACCCATACACACACACACACACACACACATATATATATGTGTGTGTTTGTGTTTGTGTTTGTGTTTGTGTCTGTATGAATGTTGTATGTATGTTTGCGAGTCGTTTCATCTTTTTGTAACAAGTTTACCACAACATTCTACTATCAATCATCTTCGTTATCTTTCATCCTTTGTGCTCTTTAAGGAGAGTGGGCGAGACACCGCCAATGTACATGGCCACTGTCGCGAATAAGAATTATAATGATGGTTGAGTTGAAGAATGACAGAGGTATATAATCCCCTAGTCCCTCTACAATAATGATAGATGAAGGCCTACTTAGGACAAATTCATAAAAAAAAAAGAGAAGGTGAATCCTTGCTAAGAATAAACAGACTCTCAGGAGGAATGCTGATCTCTGGTGACAAATGAACTCCAAATTCTTGAATGAAACGAACACCTGACTTCCTGTTAGGAGAAAGACACTAATGATACGATCAAACACTCAAAGCACAACTAAAACAAACACGTTATAAACAACGATGTGATTTTTTTTTAACCTAAAAATAGAACAATGCGAATAAAGAAATTCTAAATGAAAGAAAGGATATTAGGCATGTACAATGTTAACGAATGAAGTAATGAACTAATTAATTTAATTAAAAGTTACTTGGTTATGGAGACTGTGACTTCGTATAATAATAATAATAATAATCATAGCCCCTTCAGTCATAATTGACTACGGGAATGCGCCTTGAGGTGCCGGTCCTCAGCTGCCTATTTTCCTGGTGTTTTCTCCTCTTTTCTGCTTCTTATGTGAGCTTTTTTTCTCCTAATATGAAGTGACACTGTTAATAGCATCGCCACTTGGTGCGATCGGCAGCTCCATCCTCCCAGGTTGCTGGATTTATGCCCAGTGCCCTCATGTCTCTCTTGCGCACATGTGAACCTCAGCTGCGGTGAGATGAGTACAATTAATGTATGCCCATAGTCATACAAATTACTACATAGCACCTTATGATGACGAACTGGCAGTGCTCCGGAAATCAGACATGATACTGCCCACAGACTTATAAGATATGCACACATGACACAGTTTGGCACCAGTTAATAGTCCTCTGGGTGATTCCCTCTGTGATGAGTAACTATTTTCTAGCCTGTAATGAATAATTATTTCCGGCTGTAGTAAATGCCCCTATTGCGCGCCAGCACTATCTGGTTTTGGCAAATGGGTAATGTGAAGTACCTATGGCTGACTGGGCTAGTGAGTACAGATGGCTTGATATGCTGTTTTTATTCTTCTTCTGCGCTCAGTTTGTAGTCATGCTTAATCTGCAGGCCTGTCGCCAGGACGAAGTTCACAGTCTTTTCCAGGTCAGCTTCTGCCTAAGCTTAGTACCCACTGGCCAGGTCAAGCGTCGTGGGTCATTATGGCTTGGGCAGTTTTGGAGAATGTGTTCAGGGGTCTGGAATCCGGTTCCACATTTGTTAAACACCATTTTTGAGGACAGCAGGTGACATGAGCAGTAGTCTGGCTTCAGGTTATATATCAAGAGTATTTAGGGAAATTTACCTTTTCTTTTTGTTGACGACAATAGTTCCAATTATTATAATTTCCTTTTTTTTCGCTCATTTTTGAACATCGAGCCACCGCTGGTCACCTTGTTGGAAGGCTGTACCATAGCACTCAAGTGCGTTTGCAACGGTAGTTTTTTTTTAGCACTTAGTTTTATATGCTGAGAGTTTTCCACTGAAATATATTTGTATATAGGAGCTCTGCCTCGTTGTGGCGAGGCGCGCGTCTTTCAATCAAGACACAAGGTCCATCCGTTATATTAGAGCGCACCCCCAAATATTAAAAAACCCCTGTGGTCTGGTTTCATTGACATCACTAGGTTACAATCTGTACGAGCGTACGATTGGTAGAGTAATTATAGCGCTGGCCTCTCACGGCAATGTTACCGGTTTTCGGGTTCGAAACACAGTTGCATACGGCTCCAGTCTACCCAGCTCTAAATGGATACCTGACTGGGCTCATCAGTTAGGGAAGGCAAAGGCAATGAGAAAGAGAACTAATCATCTTACTTCATGAAGCTGGGCTTAATAAACACTTGACTCCCCTACTGCAGAATATGATCTGGGACTACGTTTACCGTTTTTCACTAACCTGACACGCCCTGGCAGAACAAATGTAATTCTATTTGCAGGCACATTTTGTAATGACAAACAACCTGGACAATGTTGAAGCACATGTCATATTGTCATGCTATGATTCATTTTTAATGACGCTCTGTTGTTTTAACATAGGATATTTGACTCGCGTAAACATTTGGACGTTCGTTGAGCAGGAGGTCGGGGTCGGTAAATGAGGCAGCAGTTATTGAAACTTATTCCTGAGTAGCTAGAAGTTGTGAGTAGCTACAATGATTTACAAACTGTAAGGTATACGCCGGGTGTAGTTTCCGGGGTCTTTGATTAGACTAATATTAGGCTGGCAACTTCACCATGTAAAAGAAACTACTACAGAAACTACCACAGTAAGAGCTTGTGAATGTTTTGTGCAGGCTTCTTTGCAAGGATGGTGGTCCTACAGTGGTGGTTCCAAGCTTCATTGAAAGCAAAATGGAACACGATGATGTTAGTTATACATAGATATGTCAAGAATATTTGTTCTCGTGCGCGCCCATTGTTAATTTAAACATTTTTTAAAATCACTATGTTAAACTTTTCATTGACCAACGTCGTATTGGCATGGATATATCAATCAATACCCTTTAGCTTCCCGAGGAGCATAGGCCTTCAACAAACACATGTGTTGCAATATGCTTATTGTCACAATGTTGTTTGCGCATAAATGGGCCCTGAAATTAACTGAGAGATATTGTAAGATTTTTAATAAGTACACCTTTGTACACTATTATTGAACGTAGAGGCCAAGGTTTTATTGTATTAACCAATCGATTTGTAGATTGGTGTATGACGTTTTCTTTTTTGGTGGGTCGTTTAGTGATGACGTAGATTGGTAAATAACTTCTCATGGAGGACATACGCCTTGTCCTGGGTCTGGCCCGTTATTGTATATTTTTTTAATATTATATCTTCTGAAGAAAGACTATTCTACGACTGGTAAATGTCGCTATTGATGAATGAATAATAATGTTCAACCCTTCGGGACGTGGAAGTAATACACCGTAAAAATCGGAGTTTATAACCTTTCATTGTCACCGAAGTGGAAAAACTGATGTTTAAGCTCGTTGAGGGACAAGAATATTATTAAATTGTTACATACAATTTGTCATGCCGAACACAGGATCCCACACACGGTAAACATCCGAGTGCGAGACTGTAAATCAGACATTTTTTTTGTGGTGGATAACGTTGAAGTATGACTTTCATGGAATATAAATGAAAATTATCGGAGATGTTATGCGTGGCCTACCACAGATATACAACTTACGTATATAAGTTATTCTGGAACACAGAAATCCAGCATTGAGTTATTATTTGAATATTAACTGCATGTATTATGGAAAAATTCGATGACCTGATGATTGGACGTAGAACCTCATTTTACCATTAATCATCATTGGAAAATAAACCGCTGTTTGATCTGCAACACCTCAGCTTTTATGGTCCGTTAAAGATGAAGTTGGCTGTTACAAGTTCGTTCTTCCTTTTTGAGTATACCCAGCAGTGGCGTATCCTGGTAATGCGAGCTAGGCGTGCTGCTACTTAAAATGAATATGTACGCCTAATATTTAACTTCTTCCCCTCTTAATTTAAAAACCATCTATATTCAATTACGCAACGATAGTTATTAGGGGTATATGTCAATTATCTCCGAAATACTATTTAACTTACAACTTGAAACTCACTGTCACTGTAATAATCTGCATTCCCGGCAACTAACAAAAATTAATCACAAAAAACACTGGACGGACACAGCCGATTTTTACAACTCGAGAGCTGCTAGGCCACCGCACGCATGTTCCCATTGTATTAACGTATCTGCCCATGACCCCGGTTCACACAAACCAGTCTTTAGACGTGAATCCGAACGGTCCAGCACGCATTGTGACGGAATTACCCGAGAAACTTCGGGCGATTGCTACAACCAATAAAAACGGCACTATAAAACGCTATTGTGAAACTGAAACTAGATGTACTCGTAGATTCTATGCGGGAAAATCCGTTATCCTGATGCGTGCGGTCAGAAAGCAGAACTTAGAGGAGAAATATTTTATAGAATAATAAATTAAATTTTTATTTTCCTTTGCTCATAGGTGTGCGCAGCACGCACAGCACACATAGAGAATACGCCACTGATACCCAGTGAGGAATACAGGGACTATTAAGTGTTACCACACACTCACGTTTTGACATTCGCGTCTTTTCACTGTATCTTCATCAGTGATATAAAACAAAATTGGGAAGAACCTTACCGCTTTTAGTGAACATTTCAATACTGTCCTAACTGTTATTGGAAGCAGGCATCCAAGTGGTACGGGAGCTTAACAACATGCCAAGTCTTCCTGTCTTGTGCCATCTGCTCAAGTTCTTTCCATGTTTTCTTCATCATTTTCTCCTCTGTATCCCGTTCTCTTCTCCATGTGTTTTTTTTTGGTCTACTTCTGGTCATGGACATATGACATGTCGTTATTAATGTAAAGTTCACTTTATTTTTCTTCAAAATTCCTTAATAAAGTCTGTTTATCTTCTCTTAGGCGTCTCATTGCACAATATTTTTTATGTTAAGTACTTGTAATGGTAGCTAATTTGGCTACTGCTGCCTGATGATATGTCCACATCTTCTCATTTGTGTTCACCCTATGTAGCTGATATATAATGTTGGTCTCATTAATTTCCTAGTTTTCACCTATGTAGCTAATACATAATGTTGGTCTCATTAATTTCCTAGTTTTCACCTATGTAGCTAATACATAATGGTGGTCTCATTAATTTCCTAGTTTTCACCCTCCCTTTGTAGCTGATACATAATATTGGTCTCATTAATTTCCTAGTTTTCACCCTATTTAGTTGATACATAATGTTGATTTCATTACTTTCCTAGTTTTCACCCTATGTAGCTGATACATAATGTTAGTCTCATTAATTTCCTAGTTTTCACTCTATGTAGCTAATACATAATGTTGGTCTAATTGGTTTCTTAGCTTTCACCTATGTAGCTGATACATAATGTTGGTCTCATTAATTTCCTAGCTTTCACCTATGTAGCTGATATATAATGTTGGTCTCATTAATTTCCTAGTTTTTACCTATGTAGCTGTTTCATAATATTGGTCTCATTAATTTCCTAGTTTTCTCCCTATGTACCTGATATATAATGTTGGTCTCATTAATTTCCAAGTTTTCACCCTATGTAGCTGATACATAATGTTGGTCTCATTAATTTCCTAGTTTTCACCCTATGTAGCGATACATAATGTTGATCTCATTAATATCCTAGTTTTCACCCTATGTAGTGATACATAATGTTCGTCATTAACTTCCTGTCATTCGTGCTATGTGGCTGGTAAATTCAGTTTTCTCATTAATTTCTGACTTTTCACACTACGAAGCTAATGATTTCAGCTGTTCTCGTTAAGTTCCTATTTTTTACCCTAGGTAGCCGATGAATTCAGTCGTTCTCACCAGCTTTCTGACCTTCATTTCTTACTGTGTCTGTAACCTTAGCAGGTTTTCTTTGGTGTTCATTCGGCACCATGCAATCTTCCTCTTCTGCATTTAGCTAATGTTAATGTTTGACTTCTGGAGCTAAGACACAACGTACATGCTATTTATCGTTTGTTGCTTTGTTTCAATAGAGAGATGACATTCTGTGGAGAAGTGTTGGTCTGGTATAGCCGCAGTATTATCCCCCTGCAGTTTAATTTGACTTTCACTGTCCTTCCTACCGTCACCCTTCAGGTCCCCAAGGAGTATAAGCATTCTTATTTGCTTACTTACTTAGTCGTTCCCCTTCTGCCGTGAGGTGTAGAGGTTTGGAAGAGAGAGCGCCAGACTATCCTATCGGCTGCTAAAAGCATTCACCCAACGTACCTGTCACGTGCCATCAGCTCAAGGTATTTCCAAGTCTTTCTCACCCCTTTCATGTATGTCACCAATTCTTTTCTCCATGTGTTCATCGATCTCACTCTACCTTTCTTACCCTGGGAATTCCAGAAAAAGAACTGCCTTGTAATACTATCAGCAGCTTTCCTCGGTATATGTCCTGTTAACCGCCAGCGCCGTCTCATCTCTTTTCAGAGAACGTGCTTCCCCCAGGGCAAGAGAGGCAGAGGTAGACCAAGAAGCACATGGAGAAGAGAGCTGGAAGCAGAGGTGAAAATGATGAGGAGAACGTGGAAAGAACTTGAGCTGATGGCACGTGACAGGAGGACTTGGCATGTGTTTGTTGAAGGCCTATGCTCCTTTGGGAGTGGAGGGTTATGAATGCTTCCCGAATACAGGCGTCCCTCACTTTTCGACGGTCCGCTTTTCGACGATCCGCTCTTTCGACGCTTTTCAATTATAACCAGAACCCATACATTCGACGCGTGGTCCGCTCTTGCGACCTATTTCGTCATATTTCCAAGCTTTCGTTCATTTTACTGTACAGTACTTTTGTTTATTTAAAGGTAAGCTTTTGTTCATTTTACTGTGCTTTTGTATACATATAGTGTGTTATTTAGCTTTCGCACATATTCGCAAGTGATATATAGTGCGTTACTTACGTTTTTCGGCGGCCAAAATGCATTTGAAAGCTAAAAAAAAGACTGGGTTCCGCTTTTCGACAGTGCTCTGGTCCCTACCCTGTCGAATAAGCGGGGGACGCCTTGTTTTGATTTCCTTGGCTTTGATTGTACAGAGATTATTTGACAAGGATGTAGAATGGTCATAGGGGTTTTATTACATAGCTTCTCTACGGATGCTCTTGTGCTTAAATTATGACCCCCGCAAGACATTACTTATGTTCTCAGAAGGGACTCTAAAACCATCACTAGAACTGCTATGCTATGTATCTCAGAAGGATGGCGAAAGAGAGGCAGACCAAAGACAACCTGGCGGAGAACAGTGGAGACTGAGATTCAAAGCACACACCAGAGTTGGGACACGGCACCAAGGATGGCCACCGACCGAGCAAAATGGTGACAGTTTGTTGCTGACCTACAAGACGCCACTATGCGTGATGGCCACTGACTGCTTTGTCAGTCAGGAGCTAAGGATCCAAGAAAGAAGAATATGTCATTACTTTATTTGTGTGTGTAACAATATATGTTAAAAAAAATAAATAAATAAAAAAGTTATGTAATAGGTAAAGATTCAAAATCCCAAGAGCGAGACCCCAATATATGTGGTGAAGTGGGATGTTATAAATATTTATAGGGGACTTAGTGTACTGACTGAGATCAGCTGTGAAGGTATATATATCTAATAAGAGTAGTGTATTATATATAACCTTACTTGCTGTCACATATGTATACCTCAGTCAGAATTATTCTGGGATAGTGTGATGACTACGTTATGTGTCTAGGGTATGTGTATTATGCAGTGTAAGTCATAACAACAACAGACAGATAAACAATTTAATTTATTCCACTACACTTGACAACACTGTGACACTCACATACATAAAACACTCTACAAGGATATCTTAAAGGAGTCACTGATAACTTTTCAAATAACAATATGTATTCATTGCTGTCATGAATGAATATGTGTCCTGATTCAAATACAAAGGGAACCAGGAATCACAATCAATTTTAATTACAAGTTATATGTACAGAATTTATCAATATGAATATTGTAGTGACATATATTATTAAAAGTATCCAATGTGTGTCAGTTGTGTAGTAGTAATATGAGGTAATACTGGTTTTGTTTTGTTCAAGCTCTGTTGGTATTTGTCATCATGACTTCAATAGTTTGTCTTTATTGGAACTAGTATTGGAGATGTTCTCAGTTCCTGATATTAAAACAATTTACTTCCCCTCTTAAGTTTATGTTACAATGTTATTTTAAGATGGGGGTACATAATGTTGAGCTCAGCTGGCCACATCAGCTTATCTTGCGTGATGGCGGCAGGAAAAGACTCCTCTGCTCGATTTCTCCCCTGGGCTCTGGAGACACCTCACTGATAGCTAAATGGACCAAGGAGTATGCTGTCCGACTCTGGATTCAGCAAAGCTCTGACCAGGTGCTGCTCAATAACGTCAAGACCACGGTCCCTGAAAACAAGAAGGATGTACCTTCTACGTCATAACTAATTTATACTCTCTTTTTACACTGAGCACAATACATCACAAACATTGAGTTCAGAGCGTTAGGCCAACTGTCAGCTTCATCTGAAATACTTTATACCAGTATTTCCCTCCCTAATGGTTACTACGCCTCTGCAATTCCAGCATTATTTCTGTCTAATCAATAATCTAGGTGTCAGTGTACTGTTTGGCCATTCCATGCAGTTTTACTTTCCTCCGACACCTTCTGTTCAGGCTGGAGCATTATAGGCTTTTCCTCATGTTTGCTACTGAACTACACATATATACAGGCATAAATTAACAATTCACATTCAATTTTCATTAAAAGATACTGAATGTTTCAAGCTTACCACAATTTATGGAAATAAACACAGATACGTTGACTAGCAATGAATTCTGGCACAAATACTGGCACAAATTCCCATCTGCTTATGTTCCAGGCTTTTATTTAGCAAAAATATGAGCTGGCTTCAACGCACTGTTGCTTTATCAAGCTTATTTGAACTAGTGGTCTCGAACTAACGCTCCTAAGTGATTATATCAGCGAGTCTGACCAATGGAGCCACGTTTCGACAAGTGTTTGAAAAAATTTTACCTTCCTACGTCTCCCCTAACAACCAAGGATAGCATTTATAGTCCGACTAATCGTGTGTAGCCTTACATATCATTCCAGCCAATCAGTTCAAATGTAACTTGTGGCCCATTTCCCGTACAATGGTGGTTTAAAAAATCTACCACTGAGCGATTCTGATTTTGGGTGTTGTCTGACAGCACCATCATTTTATTTTGGCTATAACTTGTTAATTCCTAGACTATTTGCATAACACTTAACATATTCTTTGTCATCAAGCCCTAAGGAACCCAAATATACAAATTTAAAAGAGCTAAGTGGCTGCGTTCAAAATATGCAATTTCTTCTACCTCCTGTTTCGAAGATGTGCTGTCTGGGTACTGTAATGTTTTCAAACGTAAACCCATCTAATGTTATCTTTTCTAATAAGCGTTTTTCCGGATTTTAAAACCTAACTCTGGGAAGGTTAGTGAATTTTATCACTGTCGATTTGAAATAAAGTTAGTGCATGTGGCCTTACACGCGTGATAGTAGTAATTGTGTATCGCGCGACGCGTGTTTAGTGTTGCACGTGTTCGGCTTTATGCCTCTCCCTTCTCTCTATCCTTTAGTCCATCTGTCTTTAGTTACGCCGTGTATAAAATGGAATGAATGAAATATTAAAATTAGGTCATTGTTCAGCTTGCGTATCTCACTGTTTTTCCAAGAAATACAGCACACGTTTCATTGAAGAAAGCGGGTAATAATACAGTAGGCTTTTACTATCAACGTGAAGGCATTACAATTTGCCGACGAAGTAGAAAACACGGGGAATTTCGAGTACAGTCATTGTGACAGCACTGTTCTTTACCATTCTTCTTCCTTTTATTAAATTTATTTATTAGGCTTTGCATTTTCCTATTAATTTATATATGTGGATTAGAATATTTCACGACACCTCCCCTCTTAAAACAGACATCCCATGTCAGTCCTTTATTCTATATACACATAGATAAATGTAAGTCAACTTGACTTTGCTGTGGTGCTATCATGGTTTTATGTAGTTGGGTCCATTCAGAGTAGGCACTACTCATGAAATCTGCCTCAGACTTCTACAACCAATAATATATTTCGGTTATGTTACTGAACAGCCGCAAGTGTGAGTGCTTGTCTTAATGCTGCTTCGCAATCCGTATTCACCATTTCTCTTCTCTGAGTCTGCGCAATGACATGTCCAGAGAACATTATATTTCCCTCAAAATGTACGTTATGAGGAGATAACATATACCTGGTGTTAGCAGAGTTTTCGTAGTGGATCCCATAATCTTCTTATTATCCTGTATGAAACATTCGGAATATCCTCAATCAAAGAGGCAACTCAGGGATTCATTACGTTCCTCCGAAATGTTTACATCCAACAATTTTCTCATCATTCTAGAGAAGACACTAGGCGCATTCTTCAATCCAAATGGCAATCTATTAAACTCATAGTGTCCTGCTGAGGTACTAAAAGCTAGGTATGGTCTAACCTCAGGCTTTACTGGAATCTGATAGTATCCTTTACTCAGATCCACTTTTGAGAAATATTTAGCTTTATTTAGTCTGGCAAACAGCTGATTTGTATCCGGCAATGGATCCACCTGTCCTTCTGTAATAGCATTCAGTCTCCTGTAATCTATACAGAGTCTATGTTCTCCAGAGGGCTTCCTTAAGAGTACAACACCGGAACTATACGAAGATTCACTGTGTGAAATAATTCCTTCCTTCAATAGATAGTCTATCTCTTCCTTCAAAGCTTTCTCCTTAGCAAACGGAATCGAATATGGTTTCATACAGACAGGTGTGGGGTCTATCAGTTTCATATCATATTCCAATAGGTTTGTATGCCCTGGTCGGTCTGTTAACACCTCTGCATGATTATTTAGAACCTGTTGCACTCTCTCTTTCTGAGTTTTCGTTAAATGTGTACTGATTTTCACCTGTGCTGCTGTCTCACAGGGGTGTAATGGATACTCAAATGATGAAAGTGGTTCCTTTTTCATCTCCATGGCGATGGACAAGGTCAACAAGTGTGTCTCTTCCTGATGTTCTCTTTCCAAATATTTCTTCAGGAGATTCACATGATAGATTTTTTTCTTTCCCTTTCTTATCTATCTTATAATTTGTTCTAGACACCTTTCTCTAAAACTGTATATGGACCCTGCCATCCAATCTGTAACTTATTCTGACTCCCGGGGAGAAGAAGCAGTACCTTCTCTCCCACAGCCAAATTTCTGTCTTTCGCCTTCCTGTTATACTGCTTCTTTTTAAGAGGGGATGTGTCGTGGAATATTCTAATCCACATATATAAATTATCTAGTAAATATAAAGCCTAATAAATACATATAATAAATAAAGGAAGAAGAATGGTAAAGAACAGTGCTGTCACAATGACAGTACTCGAAATCCCCTTTGTTTTATGCTTCGTCTGCAAATTGTAACGTTTCCACGTTAAATATAGGCCTTCTGCAACATACACGCGTTTCCCAAACACACAATAAAATGTGCTGCCTTTCTAAGAAAAACCTTGAAATATGCAAGTTGACCTAAATTTTAAATTCCATTCATGTCTTTTTCTACACTGCGTTACCAAAACGAACGAACAGATGGACTAAAGGATAAAGAGAGAGGGAGGGCTGAAAATCAGGAACGCAGGCAACACGCGTCGCGCGATACACAAATGCTGCCATCACGCGTGTAAGACTACATGCACTAATTTTTTTTCAGACGGACAGTGATAAAATACACTACCCTTCCCAGACAGCACATCTTCGAAACAGGAGGTAGAAATTGCATATTTTGAACGCAGCCACGTAGCTCTTTTAAATTTGGATATTTGGGTTCCTTAGGGTTTGCTGACAAAGAATATGTAAAACGTTACGCAAATAGTCTAGGAATTAACAAGTTATAACCAAAATAAAATATTGGGGATGCCTGACAGCATGAAATCATTTCTGCTCATAAAATTTTTTTATAACATGTTTGAAAAAACCTTGCGTTACAGAAATAGCCTACCATGTAAACTCCAAATTGATTGGAGCGCAACAAATGAAAGACGAACCACGATTGGTCGGACTATAAATACTATCTTGGTTGTTAGGGAGACGTAGAAAGGTAACATTTTTTCAAACACTTGTCGAAACGTGGCCTCATTGGCTAGACTTGCTGATATACTCACTTAGGAGCGTTAGTTCGAGACCACTAGTGCAAATAATCTTGATAAAGCGACAGTGCGTTGAAGCCAGCTCACATTTTTGCTAAAATAAAAGCCTGGAACATAAGCAGATGGGAATTTGTGCCAGTAATTGTGCCAGAATTCATTGCTAATCAACGTATCTGTGTTTATTTCCATGAAATTGTGGTAAGCTTGAACCATTCAGTATCTTTTAATGAAAATTGAATGTAAATTGTTAATTTATGCCTGTATATATATGTGTAGTTCAGTGGCAAACAGGAGATAAAGCCTATAATGCTCCAGCCTGAACAGAGGGTGTCGGAGGGAAGTAAAACGGCATGGAATGGCCAAATAGTACACTGACACCTGGATGATTGATTAGACAGAAATAATGCTGGAAGTGCAGAGGCGTGGTAACCATTAAGGAGGTAAATACTGGTATAAAGTATTTCAGATGAAGCTGACAGTTGGCCTAACGCTCTGAACTCAATGTTTGTGTTGTATTGTGTTCAGTGTAGAACTAGAGTATCAATTAGTTATGAAGTAGAAGGTATATCCTTCTTGTTTTCAGGGACCGTGGTCTTGATGGTATTGAGCTGCACCTGGTCAGAGCTTTGCTGAATCCAGAGTCGGACAGCATACTCCTTGGTCCATTTAGCTATCAGTGAGGTGTCTCCATAGCCCAGAGGAGAATTCGAGCAGAGGAGTCCTTTCCTGCCGCCATCACTCAAGATAAGCTGATTTGGCCAGCTGAGCTCAACATTATGTCCCCACATCTTGAAATGACTTTGTAAAAATCACCTTAAGAGGGGAATTTAATTGTCTTAATATCAGGAACTGAGAACATCTCCAATACTAGTCCCTAAAGACAAACTATTGAAGTCATGATGACAAATACCAACAGAGCTTGAACAAAACAAAACCAGTATTACCTCATATTACCACTACACAACTGACACACATAGGATATTTTTAAAAATATATGTCACTACAATATTCATATTGATAAATTCTGTACATATACTTGTAATTAAAATTGATTGTGATTCCTGGTTCCTTTGTAATTGAATCAGGACACATATTCATTCATATCAGCAATGAATACATATTGTTATTTGAAAAGTTATCAGTGACTCCTTAAGATATCCTTTAGAGTGTTATATGTATGTGAGTGTCCCAGTGTTGTCAAGTATAGTGGAATAAATTAAATTGTTTATCTGTCTGTTGTTGTTTTGACTTACACTTCATCCTACACATACCCTAGACACATAACGTAGTCATCACACTATTGCAGAATAATTCTGACTGAGATATATAGATATGTGGTAGCAAGTAAGGTTATCTATAATACACTACTCTTAATAGATATAGATACCTTCACAGCTGATCTCAGTCAGTACACTAAGTCCCCTATAAATATTTATAACATCCCACTTCACCACAGAATTACCCCCACTATTTTTAATAGGTAAAGATTCAAAATCCCAAGAGCGAGACCCCAATATATGTGGTGAAGTGGGATGTTATAAATATTTATAGGGGACTTAGTGTACTGACTGAGATCAGCTGTGAAGGTATCTATATCTATTAAGAGTAGTGTATTATAGATAACCTTACTTGCTACCACATATCTATATATCTCAGTCAGAATTATTCTGCAATAGTGTGATGACTACGTTATGTGTCTAGGGTATGTGTAGGATGAAGTGTAAGTCAAAACAACAACAGACAGATAAACAATTTAATTTATTCCACTACACTTGACAACACTGTGACACTCACATACATAAAACACTCTACAAGGATATCTTAAAGGAGTCACTGATAACTTTTCAAATAACAATATGTATTCACTGCTGTCATGAATGTATATGTGTCCTGATTCAAATACAAAGGGAACCAGGAATCACAATCAATTTTAATTACAAGTTATATGTACAGAATTTATCAATATGAATATTGTAGTGACATATATTATTAAAAGTATCCAATGTGTGTCAGTTGTGTAGTAGTAATATGAAGTAATACTGGTTTTGTTTTGTTCAAGCTCTGTTGGTATTTGTCATCATGACTTCAATAGTTTGTCTTTATTGGAACTAGTATTGGAGATGTTCTCAGTTCCTGATATTAAAACAATTTACTTCCCCTCTTAAGTTTATGTTACAATGTTATTTTAAGATGGGGGTACATAATGTTGAGCTCAGCTGGCCACATCAGCTTATCTTGCGTGATGGCGGCAGGAAAAGACTCCTCTGCTCGATTTCTCCCCTGGGCTCTGGAGACACCTCACTGATAGCTAAATGGACCAAGGAGTATGCTGTCCGACTCTGGATTCAGCAAAGCTCTGACCAGGTGCTGCTCAATAACGTCAAGACCACGGTCCCTGAAAACAAGAAGGATGTACCTTCTACGTCATAACTAATTTATACTCTCTTTTTACACTGAGCACAATACATCACAAACATTGAGTTCAGAGCGTTAGGCCAACTGTCAGCTTCATCTGAAATACTTTATACCAGTATTTCCCTCCCTAATGGTTACTACGCCTCTGCAATTCCAGCATTATTTCTGTCTAATCAATAATCTAGGTGTCAGTGTACTGTTTGGCCATTCCATGCAGTTTTACTTTCCTCCGACACCTTCTGTTCAGGCTGGAGCATTATAGGCTTTTCCTCATGTTTGCTACTGAACTACACATATATACAGGCATAAATTAACAATTCACATTCAATTTTCATTAAAAGATACTGAATGTTTCAAGCTTACCACAATTCATGGAAATAAACACAGATACGTTGACTAGCAATGAATTCTGGCACAAATACTGCCACAAATTCCCATCTGCTTATGTTCCAGGCTTTTATTTAGCAAAAATATGAGCTGGCTTCAACGCACTGTTGCTTTATCAAGCTTATTTGAACTAGTGGTCTCGAACTAACGCTCCTAAGTGATTATATCAGCGAGTCTGGCCAATGGAGCCACGTTTCGACAAAAGTTTGAAAAAATTTTACCTTCCTACGTCTCCCCTAACAACCAAGGATAGCATTTATAGTCCGACTAATCGTGTTTAGCCTTACATATCATTCCAGCCAATCAGTTCAAATGTAACTTGTGGCCCATTTCCCGTACAATGGTGGTTTAAAAAATCTACCACTGAGCGATTCTGATTTTGGGTGTTGTCTGACAGCACCATCATTTTATTTTGGCTATAACTTGTTAATTCCTAGACTATTTGCATAACACTTAACATATTCTTTGTCAGCAAGCCCTAAGGAACCCAAATATACAAATTTAAAAGAGCTAAGTGGCTGCGTTCAAAATATGCAATTTCTTCTACCTCCTGTTTCGAAGATGTGCTGTCTGGGTACTGTAATGTTTTCAAACGTAAACCCATCTAATGTTATCTTTTCTAATAAGCGTTTTTCCGGATTTTAAAACCTAACTCTGGGAAGGTTAGTGAATTTTATCACTGTCGATTTGAAATAAAGTTAGTGCATGTGGCCTTACACGCGTGATAGTAGTAATTGTGTATCGCGCGACGCGTGTTTAGTGTTGCACGTGTTCGGCTTTATGCCTCTCCCTTCTCTCTATCCTTTAGTCCATCTGTCTTTAGTTACGCCGTGTATAAAATGGAATGAATGAAATATTAAAATTAGGTCATTGTTCAGCTTGCGTATCTCACTGTTTTTCCAAGAAATACAGCACACGTTTCATTGAAGAAAGCGGGTAATAATACAGTAGGCTTTTACTATCAACGTGAAGGCGTTACAATTTGCCGACGAAGTAGAAAACACGGGGAATTTCGAGTACAGTCATTGTGACAGCACTGTTCTTTACCATTCTTCTTCCTTTTATTAAATTTATTTATTAGGCTTTGCATTTTCCTATTAATTTATATATGTGGATTAGAATATTTCACGACAATTAACCTAATAAGAAAATATACGAAGATATGAAATTCAGAATTGTTCGTGAAGGAGAAGCTTTTGAGATAGGAATTAAAGTGCGACATGGATCTGTCTCCTCATTATTTCTCTTCTTACTGGTTACATATTGGATTATAAAAAATAAAAAAATAAAAAAAAACAGCATCAATCAACATAAATTAAATTCAATGGACGCTAACAAACCAGAACCACAAACTAGATTTTGCGATACCTCGCTGAAGTTATGTATTGTCTATTCAAAGTCTCCACATTAAAAAAAAAAAGTATGGACTGTATCTAACTTTCAATTAACGTATAATAACAACCAACATGTCTGAAGTCAATGTCATAATAACGACCAGCATGTCTCAGGTCTACGTCATAACAACAACCAATTAAATAGTCTAGACCAGACTTTCTCAAATTTTTTAATCCTAGAGAGACCCTTGATATAATGTTCAGGTCCCAGGAAGCCCCTGCATAAAAAATTAATATACCTACAGCTTATGGTACCTTAGCGTGATTAGAAAGTTGTAAACATAATAATCCAATAAAAATTGTCACTGCTTCCTTTGGAGTAGAGATTGATTCTTTTCTGTGGATCTGTTTATTTTGGCCTACTCTTTTTGTGTGATTCCCACTCCATACAAAGGACATCAACTCTAATGCATGTCAGTTGTCTTAAGTAGAAGAAACATTTTTTTAACCTTATCCAAGTAGGACTAAAACTCTTATCACAAATTTCAATTCTACGAGATGCTAATGAAATATGGTATGTGCAAGAGTGAACGCGGTCATATTAAGCACTGCCATACGGGGCTGCTCGGTCATTGCCCACCACTGCAAGCGCTAAACTACTTTTTTTCAGTCACGATCTCTTGTGGAACCCTTGGCGACCTCTCGGTTCCGTGGAACCCCAGTTGCGAAATCCTGGTCTAGGGTCACAATTATGACCAGCATATCTAGGATCTACATTCATAATAATGACCAACATATCTATGGTAACGACCAATATGTCTAGAGTCTATGTCATAATAAGGACCAATATGTATAGGGCGTATGCCATAATAGCGACCAACTTGTCTTCTGTCTACTTCATAATAACGACCAACTTGTCTAGGGTTTATGTCAGAATAACGACCAACATGTATATGGTATATGTCATAATAACGACCAACATGTCTAGTGTCTACGTCATAATAACGACCAACATTCTAGGATCTGCGTCATAATAACGACCAACATGTCTAGGGTCTAGTCATTATAAGGACCAACATGTCTAGGGTCTACGTCATAATAACGACCAACAAGTCTGTGGTCTACGTCATAATAACGAACAACATGTCTAGGGCTAATGTCAAAATACGGAACAACATGTCTAAGGACTATGTCATAAAAACGACCAATTAATTAGTCTAGGGTAGCGTTAGGATTTCACAATATAAGAAAACCAGTTGATAGCAATACAATGCGGTCTGTTCTAGAATCTCCAGGGTAAGTTAAAAAGATAAATAGAAGGAAGCAAGAGAGAGAGAGAGAGAGAGAGAGAGAGAGAGAGAGAGAGAGAGAGAAAGAGAGAGAGAGAAAAGAAGGGGACACAGAAATAAAAGGGATAAAAAAAAGACATGCTAAGACCTTAAATTGTTGGCACAGGACACAAGCTTGGAATATTTTTGTTTAGGACAAGTGTTCACCAGGCAGCTGTCAGGGATTGATGATGATCCATTTCTACTTTCCTTTATTCAATTCTTCTTCACCTTTCAACTCCCCAAAGAGCATAGGCCTTCCACAGACTTATGCCAAATGTTCGTGTCCCGTACCGTCTGCTCAAGGTCTTTCTTCTTCATACCCTTCATGTCTGTCTCCAGTTCTCTTCTCCGTGTGTTCTTTTGTCTTCCTCTACCTCTTGGATTCCTGAAGAAAGACAGTCTAGTTAATGTTATCAACATGTTTTATCAACGTGTTTTATCAACTGTGTGTAACTGTACTTTTTTTTCTTGTTGAGGTGATCACTGGCCCAAGACAGTTTACATGTTGTTAGATGTGTAGTGCGAGCGTATGATGAGTTGAGTGTGGGTGCGAATGAAGACGCGAATGTGTTTAGGCTCGTATAGATGTAGATCCTGCAACCCATACTCTCACATGCAGTAATCAAGGATGCTTTGACACTGCAGGCATGTTTCAAGACATTTATTGACGGGAACACACATAATATCAACAGGAACAGTCAGTGTAACAAGGTCATGCTGACCTGACATCGATAGGTATACATTTGGCATTCAAAAAGGTAAACATCAGAATAGACGTGCATGGTCAATAGCAAAGTTCTTCAATAATGACAGTTCGTAGCGTCGCCCTTGGCGTCTCTGACTAAACGCGTCAGATGCCTTAGTTACCTTGACACACAGGTGCAACTTGGCACTCCCTGCCAATTGCACATATCAGGCTGTAGTATAATAGCCGGAAGCACAGGCCTCGTCCTGACGTCGGCCGTGTACTTCTGTTAAATAGGTTATCATCAACCCTGCAGTAATACTTATTGTAGATAGAAGTTCCGCCAATCTGCGGCTCCCACAATATATCTTCGTCACTGGATTTCTGGACAATATAAGACTAACAGTCTTGGATGGCTACCTCGAGCACAAATATATAAGTTCTGAAATGGCGGATCCGTGAACTGCTGTTCACCCTAGGTAATCCTTTACATGTTCTGCCACCGAAAAGCGTAATAATGCATAAAGGTCGGTATTACCTGGTAAATGAATCCTCAGAACTACACAAGGAATTCTGTCGTCATCCCGACGCACAGAGATTCACTGGGGAAAACTGCCATAGCAGTTACTTCGAAGATTCTCCCCGAAAAACAATGGACTCTTGGTCCCTTCAGAAAAACAGGACCTCCCGGCTTCCCGGAAGTATATCTCACTCCCGCTTAAAAAACCTTCCCATAGGCCTACGCCGAACTGTCAACCTCTGACCCTAAAGGTCAAACACAATGAATGAATAAACAAGGGAAGACAACCCCTAATCAACCTGACATCGCAGGTAAAGACACAATTATACTTATGATACAAACATAAGCAAATAACTTGACAGATGACTCCGTCGAAAATGACAGCAACATTACTACCACCCCCCTGTAAAAAAAAAATGCAATTTTTTTTTTTTTAATATGTTCATGAGCAAGATAGCACCAGTATCACTTCTGTGCTCATGCAAACAATGAACCTAATATCAGGTACAATAGAAGAGGGTACAAATCATCTCCCAACATAGGAGAAAATATTTCCTTTAAGCCAAACAAACTAAGGGATACCATTCAAGAAACCTAAGTTGCTGGCAATACCAATCATATATCAAACATTACTAAATAATATAATCATAGCAATATACAAATGTCAATGCTATTTTAGCAACATATCACTGATGGATGGACAAAATGAAATTTGTTAAATTATCTAAACATCATCCAAATACATTTGTATTACAACATATTATGATATTAAGGACAGACCTAAGTCTGAAAATATATCAGGAAAAACTAGGACACAAGATTTAACTGGAATCATGTGGGCATCTAGACAATATGTCCGCCATCACATTATCCGAACCACGGATAGCTCGCACCGTGAAATGGAAAGGCTGAAGAGCAATAGCATAACGAGTAGATCTCGAGCTCTTCAAATCCTTACTTTGCATAGCCGTAAGAGCTTTTTGGTCGGTTTCCATAAAGAAATGCGCGCCCAGAAGGAACCTTTGTAGCTTAAGAATGGACCAAACCATAGCCAACAATTCACGGTCCAAAACCGAGTAATTCCTTTCTGCCGCATTCAGCTTCCTAGAAATATACATTACAGGATGCAGAGTTCCTGAATATTCCTGCATTAGTGCCGCTCCAATGCCAGTGGAAGAGGCATCACTACGAAGGACAAAAGTCTTATCAATCGTCGGTAGTCTTAAGATAGGATGAGATGAGAACAAATTCTTAACCTGATCCAATGAAGATTGGCATTCTTGGGACCAACGCACCATATTAGGAGAACCTTTTTTCAATAACGTTGAAAGTGGTGCCATAATGGAGGACAGATTCTCAATGAATCTTCCATAGAATTGTATCAATCCCAAGAGACTACGCACTTGCTTTTTTGTCTTCGGAACCGAGATATTTAATATCTTTGAAATGTTTTGGTCCTCTGTCTTCAACAGACCATGACCAACTCGATGACCTAGGAAGGAAATTTCACTAAACCCAACAAAAGCTTTAGAGGGTTTAGCAGTCAAACTATGCTCACGTAGAGTAGATAGCAATTCCTTCAGACCCACATAGTGTTCTTCCCAAGTATCGCTGAAAAGACAGATGTCGTCTAAATATGCAATGACATCTGCACGATCTGATAGAATTCGTCGCATCATGCGCACGAAAGTCGCTGGGGCGTTCATAAGCCCGAAAGGCATAAAATTCCATTGAAACAGACCCCTAGGTGTCGAAAAAGCAGTGAGAGGTTTGGCGTGTTCCGTCAATGGGACTTGCCAATAACCTTTCGACAAGTCTAGTTTAGTAAAGAATTTAGCTTTAGAAAGTCTAATAAGTAGATCATCTAATAACGGCATAGGTTCAGCATCGAACTTCGTAACTTGATTTAATTTGCGATAATCAACGCAAAGACGTATGTTATTGTCTTTCTTTCGAACAATAACTATCGACGAAGAATAAGCTGAAGTGGATGGTTCAATTATTTGTAGTTGAATCATTTCATCCAATTCTTTCTCGACTTGTGCTTGAAAATGAATAGGTATTGGGTATGGTCTTACTCTGATCGGATTACGATCAGTAAGTATGATGTCATGTTCTATGACATCTGTGTGTCCAGGAATGTCGGTAAGGACATCCTGATATGATTGTAACGTAGAGGATACTTGACGTTGTTCCTCAAAAGACAAGTTAGAAGAGACTGTAACGTCTCTCCACGATTCCGTTGAAGTAAGTGGAATCGTAGGAAGAGGTAAGTTCACGTCAGAAAAAATAGTTTCCTCATCCTGTATAACGGACAGGGATGAGATGTGACCATGTTGAACTGGAGAGTCGTCCGTCGCCTGGAAAATAGGCTGTAAATAGTCTGGACGTTCAATAAACTCTGTTAACATATTTATATGGAAGGTTTTATGCCTTCCATCCACATCGACAATATAGTCGACATCAGAAATTTTCGAGACTATAGTGTATGGACCCTTCCAAGAAATGAGAAGTCTATTCTCTCTTGAGGGCAGTAAGACATATGCTTTGTCTCCAGGACAAAGTTGACGTAGGCGTCTTTTCTTATTAGCAAATCGCCTAGCTTTTTCTTTCGCAAATTCGGAAGATGAAGTTGCTAACCTGCACGATTCGATAATCTTTTCTCTAAGAGCTATAACATATTCATATGACGATTGTGTATCATCGTCAATATTATCGGAAGTTATCAAATCGTGTAACAAGGACATTGGCCCGCGCGGTTGCGCGCCAAAGACAAGTTCGAAAGGAGAAAACCCTGTATGCTCGTTGGGAACCTCTCTATAGGCAAAGAGGACTGCAGGTAAAACCCTGTCCCAATCTTCAGGATGATCCTCCGTTATCTTGCCAAGTAAGTTCTTTAGTGTCCTGTTAAGACGTTCTACCAATCCATTGGACATTGGATGATAAATACTACTGAGAGACCTTTTAATGTCTAGCGTAGCCATTACCTGAGACATAACGTCCGAAATTAACTGAGTGCCGTGATCCGACAGTATTTCTCCGGGGAATCCCAGACGAGAAAATACGAGCCAAAGAGCATCAGCGATATCGACAGTTGATATGCTCTTCAGAGGAATAGCCTCTGGCCAACGCGTGCACATGTCCACGCAAGTGAGGATAAATTGGTGTCCTCTGGCTGACTTAATTTTGAACGGACCAATGATGTCTATAGCCATTTTCTGAAACGGCCGAATCGGAATATCTGCAGCCTGAATAGGAGCAGCATGTCTCGGACCCCTAGACTTGACCTCTTGACAAATTTTGCAAGATCGGCAATAAATTCGGATGTCTTTATTCACGAATGGCCAAAAGAATGACGCAAGGACTCTAGTTTTAGTTCTGGAAAAACCCATGTGTCCCGCACACTGAGAATCGTGTGCATGCCGAAGAATTAAGGCTCTCATACACTTAGGCACAAGAATTTGCGAGTGCATAGACTTGTCCGAGTGTTGTACCATTCGTACCAATATACCATTCTTCATAGTGATATACGATTTGTGATTCGTATTTTGATTGGGATCCCCTTTCTTTGCAAGAAGGAAGTATTTCTTCAAAGAAGGATCCTCTTCTTGACGTTTAACAAACGAGTCATGGGAAATCACCAAGTGCTCGTCTTGGCTATCAACTTCATTACTATTATCAGATGAAGTTGGGGGATTAAGAGCTTGAGCTCTTGTCACCACTGCATTGACCGTTTGAATGTTTTTTTCTTCCCAACTAGAAATTTGTTGCGGGGTGCATTCCTTAACCCCATGAATACGACCGATTATAAGATCCGCAATAGGATTAGGAAGAAGACATGCATGGACATCTCCTGTGAAGAAAGGAGTGTCAATCCTAATAATAGCAGTAGGATAGCTTTCCATAGTACCACCAAATGTAACACATTTGATTGTTTTTCCCGTGGCACAGCAAGGATCTATCAGAGACTCCTTAACCCCGACGGTAGTACATCCCGAATCGAAAAGTACTGAGACTAGCCTATCATTTATTAGACCTTTATGTAAGATGAGAGATCCTCTCCCATCATGCGCAACTGTAGCAGGTAGAGCAGGAAGAGGGTGACCACAACTTAGCGTAGATACAGTTGATGAGTCAAACAATGTTAAGCATTGGGGGCATTCAGTTGCTCTCCCAAAATCGAAAGCACAACCAGTGATAGCCCTAGAGTTACCACTATCATTTACTGTATTACAGGCTCCATCAAACTCTTGTTGCGCAGAGTTTGCCTGTTGGTAAGGTCTTTTTTTGTTAAACCTAGGTCTACCTCGATTATCATTTCCCCTGTAATTATTTTGACTATCATTTCCCCTGTAATTATTTCGACTATCATTTCCCCTGTAATTGTGATCATATTGCCTATTGTAATCATCATTCCGGTTTGAATCCCGGTTTCTAAATTCACCATCGTCATAATCTTGACGTCGAGAATGATTACCTCGAAAATTTGAATAGTTATTATTTGGATAGCCTTTACGAAAGTGTCTCAAATTATTACCACTAAAATTACGAGAACTACCATCTTGTCTCCACTGCATAGACGAAGAACCATCATGTGTTGGATTACTCCGCTTCTGAGTGTAATTTTGATTACTTCCCCTATTCCAATTTTGTTGAGCACCCTGAAATTTTTTTCTGAAATTAGGGCCATATGGTGTTGCCGAAGCAGCTGGCAACCCTTCTTTCACTTTAGAATTGCTAACTGTAGCATGGGGATGTGCTGTGGCATACTGACAACAGTATTCCTCCATTTCTTTTAAGTTTTTAGGCTTACGCTCATGAAGGAATGCAAGAAAAGAATCATTAACAGATGACAAAACCTTATCTCGCAATAATAAGTCCATTAGACCTTCATATGTTTTCTCAATCTGAGACAACTCAACCCATCGTGTAAATGTACGACGTATCTTTGTAACAAAATCAGAGAAATCTACTCCATTTTCTGGCAACATTGTCCTAAAACGAAGACGATAGTCTTCTTGTTTTAATTGGTATTTCTTTAGTAATGCTGCCCTGACAACATCATAATTAGTCCTCTCATGTTCGTCTATTGTCATAAGAGTAGTCACTGTGTCACCTGTAAAAAATGGCATCAGTTGTTCAACATATTTTTCCTTTTTTATGTTATGCGTATCGCACAAAAATTGGAATCTATCTAGATAATCTGCTACGTCATCCTTTAAAGGATTGAAATGAGGCAATTTAATCCTACTAACAAACTCCTTTGTCGTACTCGAAGTTGTTTGCTGAGCACCCGTACTCGCCAATTTCAATTTCTCTAACTCCAAAATTGCGAGTTTTTCATCAAGTTCCATCTTCTGTTTTCTTTCCTCATGTTCCATTTTTCTAATTTCAGCCTCAGCAGCAGCTTGAAGTTTTTTTTCCTCTGCAGCAGCTTGAAGTTTTTTTCCTCTGCAGCAGCTTGAAGTTTTTTTTCCTCTGCAGCAGCTTGAAGTTTTTTGTCTTCCATTTCCATCTGGAATTTTCTTTCATCAGCTGCAGCTTGAGCTTTCCTCTCCTCAGCAGCAGCTTGAGCTTTTCTCTCCTCAGCCTCTCTTTGATACCTTCTTTCTTCAAGTTCTAATCTTCTATTCTCAGCTTCTAGCTTCTTTAGTTCAGCTTCTGCTTTCAATTTAATTTCCTCTTTTTGTTTCTTTTCTTCTGACTTTAATGCAATGGCGAATTGAGCAGATGAATATTCTTCCAATTCTTTACCAGACTTACCAAGGGTCAACCCTTGCTGGATGAAGAAATCCAATGTAGACATTCTGTCTAATGAGATCAGAAACCTGAAAAAAAATTAAATAAATTACCTTATCCCACTTCAATGGGAGACAAGTCTGAAATGCTAGACTTGTATACTCACTTCACTTTATTTTACTGTCTCAATCTTTGTAGATAACAAGTCTTTTATCAAAGAACTTGTATAAATATCTTATATAATATTATTTAACAAACTCTATATGAAGAGTCTACCTTATCAATAATATCAAAACATGACCAAGTATGTGTATGTAGACTGTGCATGACAGTAATGTAGTACAACCAAAAAAAAATACAAAGACAAAAATACAAAACAATACAAATGGCAACACTGTTTTAACCAAAAATGTGTAGAGAAATACACAAGAAAGGAGAGACCTACAGAATACAAACAAAACAAATCGACAATCAAAACTGAAAAACAGACAAAATATTACAAAAACAACGTTAAGTACAATTACATCACAGCTAACATCAATAGCGACCAATTGTCACTAGCAAATTTCCAAATTAAGAAAATTTGCACCTACAGACCGCTTACAGTAAGCCTCGATCAAGTGGCATATTTACCGTAAGACCCACCAACCGAAAAACCCGCAGAAAAATACACAAAACAGTAGAAGTGACATAAACATATAGCAATCAATTTCAATGTGTTGCAGAACAAGTTCAGTCACAGCTGAAACTAAAATAAATTTCTTGCTCCTTGCGAACACAGAAACGAAATGTCAAACGCGCACTGAACGTCAAATCCACTGTAACATAAAGTGGTATTCACGAACCAAAGTTACTATGACCTTCTCAAATTAGGGCTTGCACATTGAATGTTTACAATTTCACGTACTGTTTACAGACACTTGACCTCCAACAATGTAGCTTGAATGCTCTGACCTAGAAAAGTCTGTTGTTGAATGAAACGTGTAACAACCCGCAGTACTGTTTACAATAGGAACCCGCCTTCTATGCAGTTATGGTCCACGTAGCAAATGCCTAGTAGTTCACTTCAGTACTTGTCTTGTTATGCTTTATGTAGCATTATAATATAAATGCTCGTACTGTTTATTTGTGTCAACCGTTGATGACCTATATCTGTCCTGTTGTAGCCAAAACTTGCAAGTGTAGAATTAGCGCTGTTACGGCTGTCCCGTGTGTAGCTTAGACCCACAGATCAGAAGTGTAATGTGTACTTGTCCTTCTTGTAACTTTCTCGACAAAACTGGAGACATCATACATGTAACAGCCAACCAGGAATGTAAATTTCTGGATCCATAAATGTCAACAATAATGTCAAATGCTCGCTCTGTTCTTTTTAAACCCACAGATCTGGTCCATCAGAAATGTAAGTTTCTAGGCCACATTGGCGACAAGAAATGTATCATAAGAGCCCACGTAACTGGTCCACCAGAAATGTAACTGTCTTTTTTTTCTTGTTGAGGTGATCACTGGCCCAAGACAGTATACATGTTGTTAGATGTGTAGTGCGAGCGTATGATGAGTTGAGTGTGGGTGCGAATGAAGACGCGAATGTGTTTAGGCTCGTATAGATGTAGATCCTGCAACCCATACTCTCACATGCAGTAATCAAGGATGCTTTGACACTGCAGGCATGTTTCAAGACATTTATTGACGGGAACACACATAATATCAACAGGAACAGTCAGTGTAACAAGGTCATGCTGACCTGACATCGATAGGTATACATTTGGCATTCAAAAAGGTAAACATCAGAATAGACGTGCATGGTCAATAGCAAAGTTCTTCAATAATGACAGTTCGTAGCGTCGCCCTTGGCGTCTCTGACTAAACGCGTCAGATGCCTTAGTTACCTTGACACACAGGTGCAACTTGGCACTCCCTGCCAATTGCACATATCAGGCTGTAGTATAATAGCCGGAAGCACAGGCCTCGTCCTAACGTCGGCCGTGTACTTCTGTTAAATAGGTTATCATCAACCCTGCAGTAATACTTATTGTAGATAGAAGTTCCGCCAATCTGCGGCTCCCACAATATATCTTCGTCACTGGATTTCTGGACAATATAAGACTAACAGTCTTGGATGGCTACCTCGAGCACAAATATATAAGTTCTGAAATGGCGGATCCGTGAACTGCTGTTCACCCTAGGTAATCCTTTACATGTTCTGCCACCGAAAAGCGTAATAATGCATAAAGGTCGGTATTACCTGGTAAATGAATCCTCAGAACTACACAAGGAATTCTGTCGTCATCCCGACGCACAGAGATTCACTGGGGAAAACTGCCATAGCAGTTACTTCGAAGATTCTCCCCGAAAAACAATGGACTCTTGGTCCCTTCAGAAAAACAGGACCTCCCGGCTTCCCGGAAGTATATCTCACTCCCGCTTAAAAAACCTTCCCATAGGCCCACGCCGAACTGTCAACCTCTGACCCTAAAGGTCAAACACAATGAATGAATAAACAAGGGAAGACAACCCCTAATCAACCTGACATCGCAGGTAAAGACACAATTATACTTATGATACAAACATAAGCAAATAACTTGACAGATGACACCGTCGAAAATGACAGCAACACTGTGTCATATCCATCTTCAGCTTCGTCTTCTCATCTCTTGTTCCACTGGCACTTATCTAGTTCTTGTCCTCAGCTCCACGGTAGCGATCTTGTCCTCAGCTCCACAGTAGCGATCTTGTCCTCAGCTCCACGGTAGCGATCTTGTCTTCAGCTCCACGGTAGCGATCTTGTCCTCAGCTCCACAGTAGCGATCTTGTCCTCAGCTCCACGGTAGCGATCTTGTCCTCAGCTCCACAGTAGCGATCTTGTCCCACTATTTCAATCCTTCTATTCTACTCAAACATCCATTTATGAAAGTATGTAGCTTTTTGGTTGTTCTTTACGCTATTCTCCACGTTTCAGAGCTGAACAGTAGTTGTGGCTTGACATTTGAATTGAAAATTTGATTTTTGTGTTGGACGATTTCTTTCGATCTCCATATATTTCGCGATGCAATGAAGGCTCCTCGAAACTTTTGTATTCTTATTTTGATATCATTGTCTGTCCCTCCATCTGTGTCTACATTGCTGACAAGGTATGTGTATGATTCTACATCTCGATGCGGCGTTTCTTCCAGTTCAATTTCATTATCGTTTCCTGCATGTATTCTCATTATCTTGGTTTTCTCCCAGTGTATTTTCAGGCTGACTTGCTGTGATCTCTCCTCGAGTATTTTAATTTCGTCTTGCATCTGATTACGGTACAGAATGATTCATTAATTATTTTATATGTTCTAAAGGATAATTGTGTTTTAATTGGTCCCTAGTTGAGTAGTATTTTGTCTTTCAAGCATCGTCTTTTGTCACACAATATTAACATTTGACCTGTTATCCGGCATTTAAATTGTCATTGTTATTCTCCCTGTCTGGTACCAGCTGTTTTTAATCATTATCCACAACACTTCGAAACACATTTCTGCTGCTGAGATTAAGTTCCTGACAAACTTCATGACGTTTTTAGAGAAATATAAATGAACTTGTCCAATGTTTCTGCTGTTTAGTTCAGGAAACACGTGTGCAAATTATTAATAAGAACAACAAGGCATAGATCAAATAAATGATCCGGGTGTTTGAAACAAAGGTGAAGCGATTTTAACTGTCGTACATCCAAGCTGAGCGCCTCGATGAATGGCTCGCAATCAATGTCGGTCGGCTTTTCTCCTCGCGCGTGATGGGTTATTTTTGGCCTATCATGTCTTAAAATAGCTAGACGCTTTGATCAGAAGACCCAAACTTTTGAACAGACTGGCTTATATTTATGAGCTTCCAGTTCCAGATTTATAAGCTCTAGCCATATGGAATGTATCTCTGCAGATCACGTCAGTCTGATTTAAAGTAGTCAGATCATTTAATAGCCAGTCTGAGTTCGCGGGTATGTCAGTATTTTGTACATTTCCCTCACCTAGGCCCCGGGTGGGCTGTAGGATTGAGTCAAGCGACATGTGTGGCGTATTTCGTAATAAAAGGGTGCCCGAACGAGAACAGGTAGATTTTGTTTTTGAATAACTAGTCTAAAAGTGAAACAATTGTCAATTTTATGTTACGTATGTTTTATTTAGACCTGGCAGTTATGTGTGTGAACACTATATCATTTAAATGGCCGCCTCTGCTAGCCATACAGATGCGCGCCCTTTGGAGCACATTTTGCATGACATTTTCGCATGTTTCAACTTGTATAGCGCACGGCTGTTTGCGAGCGATCTTTTAGTTATTTCCCCTTTTTCCCCGACCGCGCTATTTATAGCCCACTTGACAGAGGTCACGTGGTCAGCTTCCTAATGGGAAAAACATGTGGCGATGTTTACTTTTGATAGGGCTTAATTAATGCTTTTAGGCTACTTTTTTATTATAAATACCGGCTTTAATTTTGCGTAAAGCTAGACTAGAAATGTTAGAGTAAATTTTAGAACAAGAACAAACATTTTATCACAATTAGAACAGAAGATATAATAGTCTGAAATAGTGTAAAATTTACGTTTTTTTTTTTTTACATTTTGTTATGGTTTGTTTCTAATTCAATTTACACTAAAACGGTCACAATCAACATGCATAACAAATTACAGAAATCAAAAGTAGAAAACCTGCAGAAAATGGATATCAAAGTTTTGTTTTGGTTTCATGCGTCAAACATTAATTATTGAAAATTTAAATTGCAAGTCCACATTTATTACCTTAAAATAACACACCCAATTGTCCCCAAAACATGTTTGAATTGCTTTTATGCTACTTTATTATTATAAATACCGGCTTTAATTTTGCGTAAAGCTAGACTAGAAATGTTAGAGTAAATTTTAGAACAAGAACAAACATTTTATCACAATTAGAACAGAAGATATAATAGTCTGAAATAGTGTAAAATTTACGGTTTTTTTTTTTTACATTTTGTTATGGTTTGTTTCTAATTCAATTTACACTAAAACGGTCACAATCAACATGCATAACAAATTACAGAAATCAAAAGTAGAAAACCTGCAGAAAATGGATATCAAAGTTTTGTTTTGGTTTCATGCGTCAAACATTAATTATTGAAAGTTTAAATTGCATGTCCACATTTATAACCTTAAAATAACACACCCAATTGTCCCCAGAACATGAGAGCTAACAATGATCTCAATCATACATCATGAGTTCTGATCCAGTCTGCGCAATGTTTTTCTAATATGTGCTGTTTATGAATTGTCTTACTAGGGAATAGCTTTCTGAACAAAGACATATAAGTCTCTATCGATGCTGTTATTGATTCTTTACTAATTGGTTTACTGTGTGATATTTTGTTGTGTACTTTCTCAAATGCTTCTTTCAGTGAGTTGAATTGTTCTTGGGCAATAAAAGCTATGTTAGTTATATCTTGTTTGTCTGTAATTTTCAGTGTTTGTGTAATGATTGCTCTTGTAAGATCTTTATAAACTTTTTGTGTGAGATATCTGTGGCAGTGATTCCCTATAAATGCTCTGCTATTATAAGCCTGTTGTATGATTTTGTGTTTGGCTAGTACCTTGTCCATGTGTGAGCAAACTGGACCAGACCTAGTACACAGATCTTGAAACTGAAGTTTGGCCAGCGCATCTTGTGCATTTTCAAGTCTAACTTTAAAATTATCTGTCTCCTCCTTATCCTCACAAAGTTCAATACCTACCTGAAAAATTCAATTTTAGCTCCTAATTCTTCTGCCTATTTCCAGTTCCTACTAAATCTCTTCAAGTTCTTAAAAGTACTAATGTTTGCATGTATCTCTTGCGAATTCTCAAATATCTTTGCGTCTATTGTATCAGCTACCTGTTCTAGAAGTCTGTGGTGTTTCAAAACAATGCCTAATAAAATATGAAGGAGGAGCTACATTTTCAATTTCAATCTCTAACATTGGTTTGTGTAAACAATTATGGTAATGTGCCACTTGCCTTTTATTCCCTTTCCCATATTTCATATATCTATTGTAATCTCTTATCAACATGGCCAAACTTCTTGGTTTGCAAGTTGTATGCTCTCTGGATGTCTTTGATGAAAATGTTTGGTTTGTCTGGAGCTCAAGGAATATACCCATGTCTGTGGTGTCTCCAGCAAAACAAGGAAATAATCCCCGAATAAGAAAACAACAACTTGTTTACCATCCCACTCTAAATATTTTAGTGACTCTATCTGAGCTTTCATGCCATTCATAAATATTTCTAAATTATCATATGTATCTCTGACTCTAGCCATTGATAAAAGGATGGTATTAGATTTAGAATTTGGTTTCTCTAAATTTACTACCTGCATTGTAACTTTGAATGAAAGAAGATATACAAACAGTTACTTAGAATTCGCTGGC
The DNA here is from genome assembly GCA_024509875.1 of Oreohelix idahoensis. Classification (NCBI taxonomy): domain Eukaryota; kingdom Metazoa; phylum Mollusca; class Gastropoda; order Stylommatophora; family Oreohelicidae; genus Oreohelix; species Oreohelix idahoensis. Next base: position 323,900 of record JAMPIV010022828.1, read on the forward strand.
AGCCGTCGTGTGCACAGGATTGTCTACCAAAGAACACCAATGGAACAGTCCTTATCTCACACACAATTAAAAAAAAATTCATATTATAAATAGAAGATTAACAAGACTTGAAAGATAGATCAAATTATGTGGAAGTAATCTATCTATAGCTTTACATGTTTTCTGACGCTTATATACGTAGCTAAATATCATTATAAATGAATGAAAATGCAAAAACAGATGGTGCTTTACAAAAAGTTATTTTTTTACTACCTTATTTAAGATTTGTGGGTATCAGAAATGCGTTTAAAGGGATTTAAATGCTATAAAATCTGGTGACAATATGCTTGTTCTTGTAATGCCACACTCACAAAACTGACTACCACACATTCTCAAGATATGAAACCAAAAAAAAAAGTATGTGGAAATAATCTTTAGCTTCCCTTCGAGAAGTCTTTATAATTATAAACTCAAACGAATGGGCCGATTTTTAGATATTAAATTAATAAAAAGATTACTTATTTTATGAATTTCCTTAAATTATGACGCTGTTTTCAAAAGTCTGTAACTCCGTCAAAACTAATTTCAAACAAATAAAAATGCAATCAAAAATAGAACACAGAACAAAGTTATAGTACACAAAAGAATTTTAGCGCTGTGTTTATCCAGAACGAGTTTGTAATGATTTATATTTTACTGATTTTACTCACACATCAGCTGATTTTCCCCGCCAAAAACTTAAATAGTCTTTTACGGTGCACACAAAATTTTATACCCGGTGTCAGAATTCCGGTCACCGAAACTAAAAGAGCGCTCTGGTATAGGGCACAAACAGCCGTGAGCGGCGATATCCTCTCTAATATTGATTTTGAGTTGCTCAATAGTCTGTGGCTTGTTGGTATAGACCTTCCCTTTCAAAAAACCCCATTTAAAAAGTCTAATGGCGTTAAATCTGGCGATCTTGGAGGCCATTCGATGTCCCCAAATTTCTAAATTAATTTGTCCGGAAACATCCTATTCAAAATTTCTCTTGTGTCGCGTGCTATTGTGCGACGTGGCGCCATCTTGTTGAAACCACATGTCACGTAGGTCCAAATTCTCCTATTGCGGACCGAAAAAGTTGTTAATCATGTCCCGATAGCGTTCGCCATTGACCGTAACAGCATTGCCATATGAGCGTTCTCAAAAAAATATGGACCAATCACACATCCAGCCAACATAGCGCACCAGACTGTCACTCGCCGAGGATGTAGAGGCTTCTCGTGTATCTCTCGTGGATTTTCGCTTCCCCAAATACGGCTATTTTGATTGTTTACGAAGCCACTGAGGTGGAAGTGAGCCTCATCACTCATGATGATTTTCTTCCAAAATTCAGGGTAATTTTCAATGACTTCTAACATCCAATTACTGTAATTACGACGCCGTTCGTGGTCTGCAGGTTGAAGAGCTTGTGTCAGCAGGATCTTATATGGGTGTAGGTGTAGATCTTTACGCAAAATTGTGTGTAAAGATGACCGAGATAGGCCAAGTTCTTGTGAACGGTGTCTGATGGAGGTGCCCGGCATTTCAGCTACACTTTCAGGCACAGCAGCAATGTTTGTCAATGAACGAGCGCTCCGAGGTGCTGGAGGCCTTGAACGATTCACCACCGAACCAGTTTCTTCAAATACCGCCACTAAACGCTGAATTGTGCATACTGCAGGCACATGATTACGACTCAAAATTTCACGTAATTTACGCCGAGTCACCGCAATTGAAAACTGATTTTGATAATAAGTTTTAACTATTGAAACGCGTTGTTCACGTGTACCTCTCCATAATGAATTTGCCACGTCTCTATTTGACGTCTGCCAAATATGAAGTGACAGAAACAAAATCCACAGAAATGGCGGGCAATTCAAATCTACCTGCTCTCGTTCGGACACCCTGTACATTCGACACATCAAATACAAAACTTTCCGAACTACTTTGACTAAAAGGAAAAGTTGGGAAATTTCTGTCAGTGACGTTATACAAGCAATAGTCTTGCTTATGGACTAAACAAAAATTAAGGAAGCTCAATGATTAAAAAAAAAAAAAATCAATGTGAAACTTTGCCATTTTTCTGTCTGCCTCACTGGTTAAAATGTGACTGAATTATCTGAATTTCGTAGGCCTGATGAGTTATGCGTATGTGAAAGATCCCATCCAGAGTTTTCAGGGCAGGCCGAAAATATCTGTATAAGCATTTTCGGTATAATTGTTTTTTTTTTTTTTTTTTTTTCAAGAATTTATTTCGTGAAATTTTCGTTCAGTATCTATGCAGGTCTAATAATCCACTATGCCACAGTTTTATTGCCGGTTTGCCAGGTGAATCACTGGCGAACTTATTGCCCATCCCTGGCCAAGACCAAGATATAAATACTTAGACAACGAAATTTACTTTACTATACTTTAAGGAAAGGGTGGAGAGCCATTACTAAAAAAAGGAATTTATTGTAATTGACTACCGATATCCTTTCTAGATATCATTCCATTTCCTTACATTCTTTCATCATCATCATGTTCCTTTTCACTTCTTATCGAGCATGAAGCCACCACTCCACCTGGTCCTTGCAAGAAGCCTCCGTCAAACATTCTTAAGCTCTAGCAGCGTTCGCTTCTGTAGCAATTTGTTTAACATGATGAGGTTGCTAACCTCCTGCACAACCTCATATACGCCGCCTTGTACGACATGCCTGAGGGAGCAGTAGGCATGTTCTTTCTTTATCTCATCGGATACCCCCCCCTCCCCCCACCGGAACAGATACCCCCAGGAACTACAACATTTTTTTGTGGTTGCCTTTAATCTCATCCAACTATCAATGTTGAGCTATTCCCATTTCTCATGTTTGGCTTTAATTTCATCCAACTATCAATGTTGAGATATTCCCATTTCTCATGTTTGCCTTTAATCTCATTCAACTATCAATGTTGAGATATTCCCATTTCTCATGTTTGCCTTTAATCTCATCCAACTATCAATGTTGAGATATTTCCATTTCTCCTGTTTGCCTTTAATCTCATTCAACTATCAATGCTGAGATATTCCCATTTCTCATGTTCGGCTTTAATCTCATTCAATTATCAATGCTGAGATATTCCCATTTCTCATGTTTGCCTTTAATCTCATCCAACTATCAATGTTGAGATATTCCCATTTCTCATGTTTGTCTTTAATCTCATCCAACTATCAATGCTGAGATATTCCCATTTCTCATGTTTGGCTTTAATCTCATCCAACTATCAATGTTGAGATATTCCCATTTCTCATGTTTGGCTTTAATCTCATTCAACTATCAATGCTGAGATATTCCCATTTCTCATGTTTGCCTTTAATCTCATTCAACTATCAATGTTGAGATATTCCCATTTCTCATGTTTGGCTTAAATCTCATCCAACTATCAATGTTGAGATATTCCCATTTGTCATGTTTGGCTTTAATCTCATCCAACTATCAATGTTTGAGATATTCCCATTTCTCATGTTTGGCTTTAATCTCATTCAACTATCAATGTTGAGATATTCCCATTTCTCATGTTTAGCTTTAATCTCATTCAACTATCAATGTTGAGATATTCCCATTTCTCATGTTTGACTTTAATCTCATTCAACTATCAATGTTAAGATATTCCCATTTCTCATGTTTGCCTTTAATCTCATCCAACTCTCAATGCTGAGATATTCCCATTTCTCATGTTTGCCTTTAATCTCATCCAACTATCAATGTTGAGATATTCCCATTTCTCATGTTTGCCTTTAATCTCATCCAACTATCAATGTTGAGATATTCCCATTTCTCATGTTTGGCTTAAATCTCATCCAACTATCAATGTTGAGATATTCCCATTTCTCATGTTTGGCTTTAACCTCATCCAACTATCAATGTTGAGATATTCCCATTTCTCATGTTTGGCTTTAATCTCATCCAACTATCAATTTTGAGATATTCCCATTTCTCATGTTTGGCTTTAATCTCATCCAACTATCAATGTTGAGATATTCCCATTTCTCATGTTTGGCTTTAATCTCATCCAACTATCAATGTTGAGATATTCCCATTTCTCATGTTTGGCACTAATCTCATCCAACTATCAATGTTGAGATATTCCAATTTCTCATGTTTGGCTTTAATCTCATCCAACTATCAATGTTGAGATATTCCCATTTCTCATGTTTGGCTTTAATCTCATCTATTCTTACTCTTTCAATTTATAAATACCCCTAAGCTCCCCAAGGAGCATGGGCCTTTAAAAAAACACATGCCAAGTCTTCCTGTCACGTGCAATCAGCTCGTTCTTTCTATGTTTTCCTCATCATTCTCACTTCTCCATGTGTTTTTTGGTCTACTTCTGCCTCTATTTCCCTGGGGATTCGAGAACAAGGACTGCCTTGTAATGCTATAAACAGGCTTCCTCAATGTGTGTCCTATCCATTGCCACCGTCGTCTTCTCATCTCTTGTTCCACTGTCATTTATTCCGACTCTTTAACTTGTATCATTCGGCTAACAAAGATGACATGTTCGACATACAATCTGTGTACTTCGACAAACACAGGTGAAGTATTCAATTTAAAACGGCTGTTCAGTTCGGTGAACAAAAATGTGTAATTGGATAAACACAACTGCACTATTCGACAAATGTATTCGGTTGGAGACATATAATGTGACAGAATATTCGACATTGACAATGTGCCGTTCACTTAATAACAATACGCGCAACCAAGATCTGCTGGTCGATAAAGATCGATTGGCAATCAAAGATCTGCTGTTCGATAAACAAATACGTCTTGTTCAGCGACAATAATGTGTACTATTGGTCGTACTGCGATGCATTATTAACCTACCCAGTTCAGAGAAGGCTGTGCAGTTTCATATTTCGTTATTATTCTTAATTTTCTTCTATATCAGCTAAATCATAATATGGCCGTGGATTTTGTACATGTTTACTCTGGTATTTCTGTGACGACTTCATTCATAAAAAGTTGAACACTGCACTGGGGGTCGGATTGGCTAAGAGGTATTGCGTTCGTCTCTAATTCTAAAAGGTACCGGGTTCGGTTCCCAGTACAGGGAATATACTTGATGGAATTTTTTTCAGAACTAGTGGGTCCTAATAATGTCTTACTCCCCCCTCATTTCCTGGGTAGTGAGGTCAGATGCCTAGCCTTCTCAGATAAGGACGAAAATAATAGGAGATCCGTTGTGCACGTTAAAAATCCTTCGGCAGTTGGAAATCGTAAAGAGTAGGGAATACGTCCGCTGCCCTGGCAAAATTTACAGAAAATTAGGAAAACTTACCCACCACAAAAAATTTATGAAATGAGTGATTCCTGTATACACAGACTGGGATCCTCGCCGGTGCTACGAAATTCGTGCACTGTGCTGAGATCTTCCTTGTGTGATCTAAGGCAGGAGATCGGAGCACTAATGGAGTTGTCCGTTTGCAATGAAGATAGTCCTTAAACCAAATACTTAACAATCATTGCTCTATTTCTCTATTGCTCTACCTGTAAAACCTCTACACCTCACGGTAGAAGGGGAACGACTAAGTAAGACTACCTGTAAAAATGAGTTTATAACAGCTGCTGAGTAAGAGAATGAAAAGGCAACGAGGAAGGGACGTGTTCATTACACTTCATAAAGCTGAGACCTATTAGAGGTGAAGTCTCTAACACTTCACTCCCCTGTGGCAGCACTACCTGCTGTGGCATATTACCGTTACCACTGACACGTATACAGGTGTAGTATGACTCAATTTGTCAAAGCATTTTTTTACGTCTGTGCAATATGTCGATACGCTGACCGTCAGCCGATTGGATTGTTCATGTAATTAATAATCCTTCAGCTCCCCGAGAAGTATAGGACGTCAATAACCTTATTCCAAGTCCTACTGTCCGTGCCATCAACTCAAAGGTCTGTCCATGTCTTATTCCAAGTCCTACTGTCCGTGCCATCAACTCAAAGGTCTGTCCATGTCTTATTTCAAGTCCTACTGTCCGTGCCATCAACTCAAAGGTCTGTCAATGTCTTATTCCAAGTCCTACTGTCCGTGCCATCAACTCAAAGGTCTGTCCATGTCTTATTGCAAGTCCTACTGTCCGTGCCATCAACTCAAAGGTCTGTCCATGTCTTATTCCAAGTCCTACTGTCCGTGCCATCAACTCAATGGTCTGTCCATGTCTTATTCATCTCTTTCTCTTCTCCATGTTTTTTCTTTCGGTTTCACTCTACCTTTACGATGGTCTCTGGCGGCAAAGGTACCGGATTCGAGTCAAGGTATCAACTTTCTAACACATAAGGAAGGGAAACCCGAGGCCTGTAAACAATAAATAAATATTAGACATACATAGTCCACCCAGCTGTAAATGGATACCTGACTTTGCTCTTGAGTTAGGGAAGGAAAAGACAGCGAAGAAGGAAACTGGTCACCCCACCTCTCAATGCTGGACCTAGTTTATTGAAGTCTCTAACAGTTCACATACCCCCCCCCTCCCCCCTCCTCCCCCCTCCCCCGCCCCTACTGTAGTATCTGCTATGGGACTTCCATTTCCTCCTCTACTTTTCGTAGCCTGGGGATTTCAGAATAAGTACTACCTTATAAGTAGCAACATACGGCTGCTGCGAGACTTGGACACTCAATAAAACAGTTGCAACATACGGCTGCTGCGAGACATGGACACTCAATAAAACAGTTGCAACAAAAGATTACATCATTCGAAATGAAATGCTACAGAAGGACGTTGAGAATACCCTGGACAGAAAAAAAGACCAACAGAGAAGTGCTGCACTCACTAAATGTAGAGGAACATTGGCTCCTAAATACCATCGCAATAAGGAAGCTGACATTTTTCGGTCATATAAAAAGACATAATAGTCTGGAAAAATTAATGATAGAAGGCATGGTCCCTTGAAAAAGGGGAAGGGGTCGACCTAGACGACGGTGGACCCAGGACATCACAGAGAGTCTGAACATGTCTTTGGATGATGCAGGTCGACTTGCCCAGAATCGTGATGCGTTGAGAGCAGCTGTAATGGAGACAACATTCTGGAAAGAATACGTCACATGATGATGACTGCCTTATAATGCTCAACAGGTTTCCTCAGAGTGCGTCCTAAAAACAATCTAATAGGCAATAGACATTCATTCACGGCACCGTTCTATATGAAACACATACAGCACACTATATAAAGGCCCTTGTCGCTTGGCCCCATCCAAGGTAGTGAGATCGGATGCCTAGCCTTCTCGGATAATGGCGAAAATAATAGGAGGCCCGTTGGGCACGTTAAAAATCCTTTGGCAGTTGGAAATCGTAAAGCATAGCTACAAATCTCTGAGAGCACCACATGTGCTCAACCAACATATAAAATCGCCAAGTGGTGCGCAAACTATGTTCACGACATCTACGCAAGTATCAATTTATGAAAGTCTGTAACTTCTGGGTTTACATATGAGCCCAATATCATTATCATCATCATCATCATCATCATCATATCATCGTTTTTTCTTTCCGCTCCTTACGTAGCATGGAGCCACCATTGTAATTGGTCCCCTTGCAGTAAGCTTGCACCAAGCCGTCACATTCTCTTGCTACCGTGGTTTCCGTGGCAGTTTGTTTTGCATGATGAGGTTCCCAGTTCTGTGTACAACCTCATATTAGTCGCCTTGGATACACGGCTGATGGTGCAGTAGTCCTATTTTGTCCTTGTCTCTAAACACTATGGCGAACACGTGATGATGCTGGAAATGTCTGTGATAAAAATGATGATCCCATAATTCAAAGTGGCTGTTAAAGTCTGTGTAGTAGTTGTTAACTCATACTGGCTACTAGTTGTTGAATCACGCTTTATTTGTTAAATGACGTGAATGTCCACCAGTTGATAAATGTAGATGTTGGGACTGGTGTAGTAAAGTATAACGATTGTCAACTCATTAAACCCAGCACAGTTTTGGTCATACAGGTCATCTTGTCCTGGAACGTGATGAGGCTCCGACAAGAATGTGAGTGTCAGTACGCGAATGGTAGAATGATTCGATAGAGTTGACAGGTTGGTAGTACATCACTCATACTCATACTGTTCGAATTTAAGAAGTACTGGAACTACGGTGGTCTTTTTATAACATTTAATGGGACGCACACTTGGACAGTACGTGTATGGTTACAGGAACAAATGTCGACATAGACAGCATAATGTTGATCACAGGAATATCATCTTAAGTTAGCATTCATGCTTGGCAAATATCATAATGGAGCATTCGTAAATAAGCATTCAGAGTTCCATCATGTAAATCATCTGGCTTTACTGACTGGGCACGTCAGACCATAACCAATATATAGGAAGGCTCCTAGACCTAACCTCGTCTAGCGAATATCCCTTCACGTAAAGTTCAATATATATATTTTCCATAAAGATATAGGAATCCCAGACATGGGTTCTCACATGTAGCAGTGATCTCTTGGTTCATCGAGCGATAGTACAGGCATCCCTTTTTCTCACTCGATAAATACAAAGTATATGAATTTCAACATGGCTGTGCTTCTCTCGTGAGCTTCACTCACTATTGGATACAGACCAAAATTGGTCATTCGTTAAATGTCCTCATTTCTTCATAGCTTCTCTCATAGAGGTAATTGAATAATATCATACAATCTAGTGCTGATACATAGGAATGTCATCTTCCTTTGAATAAATATTCTTTTCAAAAGTACCACTGTGCATCTGCTTATCGACAACGATGGCGAAGCCCAAGTTCATAATAAATTGTGGTTTTACCTTTCTATGCGAAATATAACTTTGCCATTCCTTGGCAAAAGAGAATAAACACTGGGGTAAAGTACATACAACATGTCTAAATGACTATCACTTTTCCCCATCTACTTATAGATCACTTTTCGGCGATAAGCCGGCTACAACAAAATTCGACATCTCGACAGGATGACAGCCATGAATCACACCCCCTGCTAGCGATACTTCCGCTGCATAGCCTTTGACCTTTTCTAGCGACAACCAACATAGTTCGACTTAGAAATGTAAAGATATCCATATATAAGACAGACTCGTCCTACTCATACAAACACTACGTATAAATTCAGGCCATAGATATACTGAAGCAAGAACAATCTATTCCTACCCAGCCAAAGAATAAATCGCAGTAGGCCTAGAATCGTCCGCGGAGTCCGATCGAAGATGACGGAACTACTTTCAAGGGAAGTAACTCAAAAATGACTTCTCCTTAAGCACTTAAAAAGGAAATACTTTGTTTACAAAATATTTGCGAACATAATAAGTATATAAATGTATTATATTGCAAGATAGTAAAAATTGCCCTTTACAGTCTTACCACACCTCCCGGGAAAAAAAAAAAAAAATTTTTTTTTTTTTAAATACATCTAGGAGCACCGTAGAATAGGCTCACAACGCAAGAATACTGCGCAGATGAAAATATCAGGAATAACTATAATTCCTAATATGACCGGTGAGAATATATCTCAAAATCTGAGAGAAATTGTTTCTCTACGAATAAATGTTTCCAGGAAGGTGTGATGTACGTATAATACAATTCTGGTAATTATACAATGCATACCAAAAATTCACACTATAATCTTAAATTTATGATTTATGAAGAAACAATCATCAAAGAACAGCGGTGAATAAACATCAATAAACCGCTAAGTAGCGATACCATCATTCTATTATTAAATTACAAATGTGTATCTTAGTAAAGAAACAAAAAATAACTGTTGTAAAGTTATACATATTAAAAAGATCCAATATTTAACAGTTAAGTGGCATCATGTGGGCATCTGGACAGAATGTCCGCCATCACATTTTCTGAACCACGGATAGCTCGTACCGAGAAATGAAAAGGTTGAAGAGCGATTGCGTATCGAGTTGATCTCGAGCTCTTCAAGTTCTTACTTTGGATAGCCGTAAGAGCTTTTTGGTCAGTTTCCACTACGAAATGCGCGCCCAGAAGGAATCTTTGGAGTTTGAGAATTGACCAAACCATTGCCAATAATTCACGGTCTAAAACCGAGTAATTCCTTTCTGCAGCATTAAGTTTTCTGGATATATACATTACAGGATGCAGAGTTCCAGAGTACTCTTGCATTAGTGCCGCTCCAATCCCAGTGGATGAAGCGTCACTACGAAGAACAAATGTCTTATCTGTTGTAGGTAACACTAAAATAGGTGGTGATGAAAACATAGTTTTGATCTTCTCTAGTGAAGATTGGCATTCATGAGACCAGTGAACCATGTTAGGCGACCCTTTCTTTAATAGTGTAGAGAGAGGTGCCATGATAGAGGACAGATTCGGAATGAAACGTCCATAAAATTGTATGAGACCTAAAAGACTTCGCACTTGCTTTTTAGTCCTAGGGATAGAGATGTTAAGTATCTTAGTGATATTATGGTCTTCTGTCTTCAAGAAACCGTGACCTACTCGATGGCCTAAGAAAGCAATTTCGCTAAAGCCAATACAAGCTTTAGATGGTTTTGCTGTCAGGTTATACTCACGCAGAGTTGATAATAATTCAACTAACCCTGAATAGTGATCTTCCCAAGTATCGCTGAAAAGACAGATGTCGTCTAGATAAGCAATGACATCTGACCGATACGATAGGATTCGACGCATCATGCGTACAAATGTAGCTGGTGCGTTCATAAGGCCGAAAGGCATAAAATTCCATTGGAAAAGGCCTCTGGGAGTAGAGAAAGCGGTAAGAGGTTTGGCGCGTTCGGATAATGGAACTTGCCAATATCCTTTAGACAAATCAAGTTTAGTGAAAAAATGCGATTTAGAAAGACGAGTAAGTAGCTCTTCTAGTAAAGGCATAGGTTCAGCATCGAACTTCGTAACTTGATTCAATTTGCGATAGTCAACGCAAAGACGTATGTTATTGTCTTTTTTTCGAACAATAACCATCGGCGAAGAATATGCAGAAGTGGATGGTTCGATTATTTGTAAATCTATCATTTCATCCAACTCCTTTTCAACCTGTGTTTGGAAATGTATAGGGATAGGATAAGGTCTAACCCTAATTGGAGTATGTTCAGTTAGAACAATGTCATGCTCAATGACATGAGTTTGTCCAGGGATGTCAGTGAGGACATCCTGAAATGTTTGTAACATAGACGAAACTTGTCGCCGTTCTCCTAGAGACAAATCAGGAGAAACAGTAACGTCTTTCCATGATTCACTAGAATGAAGTGGGATCATTGGAAGCGGAAGATTAACATCCGAAAAACTTGTTTCCTCATCCTGTATTACAGACAGTGATGAGTAATGACCATGTTTGACATGAGAATCGTCCGTTGCCTGGAAAATAGGCTGTAGATAGTCAGGACGTTCATGGAACTCCGTAAGCATATTGATGTGGAAGGTTTTATGCTTCCCGTTAATATCGACGATGTAGTCAACATCTGAAATTTTCGATATTATATCGTACGGACCTTTCCAACTAATAAGGAGTCTATTTTCACGACAAGGTAGCAAAACAAATGCTTTGTCACCAGGACAAAGTTGTCGTAAAGTTCTCTTCTTATTAGCAAATTGTCTTGCCTTCTGCTTAGCAAATTCAGAAGAGGACGTTGCCAATTTGCATGCTTCGATAATCTTTTGTCTCAGCGCGATGACATACTCGTAAGAAGATTTTGTGTCATCGTCAATATTGTCAGCTGTTATAAGATCATGCAGCAAAGACATTGGGCCGCGCGGTCGCGCGCCAAAGACAAGTTCAAAGGGAGAAAACCCTGTATGTTCATTGGGGACCTCTCTGTACGCGAAGAGGGCCGCGGGTAAAACCCTATCCCAATCTTGAGGATGATCCTCAGTTATCTTCCCTAATATGTTCTTAAGTGTTCTATTTAGTCGCTCGACCATCCCATTGGACATAGGATGATAGATGCTACTCAAAGATCTCTCTATCTGTAGAGTAGACATTACTTGAGACATGGTATCCGATATCAGTTGGGTGCCATGATCTGATAATATTTCTCCGGGGAATCCCAGCCGAGAAAATATAAGCCAAAGAGCATCTGCAATGTCAGCGGTAGTAATGCTCTTTAGAGGGATAGCCTCTGGCCAACGTGTGCACATGTCTACACACGTTAAGATAAACTGATGTCCTCTAGCAGATTTGATCTTGAATGGACCAATGATGTCTATCGCCATTTTCTGGAATGGACGAATAGGAATATCTGCAGCCTGAATAGGCGCAGCATGACGAGGACCTTTGGATTTGACTTCTTGACATACTTTACAGGATCGACAATAGATCCGTATGTCCTTGTTCACAAAAGGCCAAAAGAAAGCCGCAAGAACTCTTGACTTTGTACGGGAAAAACCCATGTGACCAGCACACTGAGAGTCGTGTGCATGTTGTAAGATCTTAACTCTCAAATTCTTGGGTACAAGAATCTGAGAATGACTTGACTTAGTGGAGTCTTGCACCATACGTACAAGTACGCCATTCTTCATTGTAATCCAAGATTTACAATTTGAATCTTTATTCGGATCACCTTTCGTTACAAGAGTGAAGAATTTCTTAAGAGTCGGATCTTCTTCTTGTTGTTTTATAAACGAGTCACGAGAAATTACCAAGGGATCATCTTGGTTATGCACTTCATTATCTTCAACAGATGAAGTTTCAGGCATATTGAGAGCTTGAGCTCTAGTGACTACCGCATTAGCAGATTGCATATTTTGATTTTCCCAAACGGAAATTTGCTCCGGAGTGCATTCTTTGACTCCGTGAATGCGACCGATGATAAGATCAGCGATCGGATTCGGCAAAAGACATGCGTGTACATCTCCTGTGAAGAAAGGAGTAGCAATCCTAATGATAGCGGTAGAGTATTTCTCTATGGTGCCGCCAAATGTTACGCATTTGACTACTTTGCCTGTAGAATGAGAAGGATCTATGAGTGACTGCCTAACCCCAATAGTTGTGCATCCAGAATCAAAAAGTACTGAGACTGGATTGTCATTTACTAAACCTTTGTGTAAGACAAGAGAACCTCTCCCATCATGCGCGATTGACGCAGGAAGAGCGGGAAGAGGATGGCCACAGCTTAAAGTAGACACTGTGGTTGGCTCAAATAATGTTTTGCATTGGGGGCACTGAGATGCTCTCCCAAAATCAAAAGCGGCACATGCCATATTATTAGAGTCATCATTATCTTTATTTTGTTTATAGGCTTCGTGGGACTCTTGCTGTGCAGAGTTCGCCTGGTAATGAGCTTTATGTTTTTTGAATTGTGCTCTACCTCTGTTATTATTGCCTCTGTACTTATCATTGTTTCCACTATTATAACCCCTACTCGGGTTTGAATCATAGCTCCTTTGGTTACTATCATCATATTCATTATAATGAGTATCTCGGTAATTATGATCTTGTTGTCTCCATGAAGGAAAACTTGGATAGTTTCTAGAATGACTTCCTTTGCGAAAGTTCCTGTAATTATGACCACCCCTGAATCGAGGGCTGTCAGCTCTTCTCCAGGTATTCGAAGAAGAACCCTGAAATGATTGGTTACCTTGGTTCTGATAACTGTAATAGTTACCTTTTTTATTAAACCTATTTTGAGGTCCTTGGAATTTGTGAGAGTGATTAGGGTTGTATGGTGTTGCAGAAGCAACTGGCATACCTTCTTTAACCTTACTGTTGCTAATAGCTACGTCCGGATGTGCAGTGACGTATTGGGTACAATACTGTTCCATTTCTTTTAGAGACTTAGGTTTACGCTCATGTAAGAATTCGAGGAAAGGTTTATTTATACTTGACATAATCTTGTCTCTGAGTATCAAGTCCATAAGGGCTTCATAAGTCTTTTCTGTTTTGGATAGCTCAATCCAACGATCAAATGTAAGACGTGTCCTTGCAATGAATTCTGAGAATTCTACACCTGCCTCAGGCACCATTGTCTTAAACAACTTCCGATAACCCTCTTCAGACAACTGATACTTCTTTAATAAGGCTGCCCTAATAACATCATAGTTATCTTTGTCAGCCTCTTCAACCAAACTTAAACTAGTCAGAGAATCACCTTTCAGATTTTCTGATAACTGGTTAGCATATTGTGATTTGTCCACATTATGGGCTCGACACGAGCGTTCAAATCTATTTAGCCAGAATGTTATGTCATCACTGGAAGGGTTGAACGCTGGTACCTTGACCTTGTAAGTAAAGGGTTTACCATTACCACCAGATGCTTGATTACCATCACTTATGTTTGTTAACTTTAACTTTTCTAACTCAAATGCTAAAAGTTCTTTTTGGTGTTCATGTTCTCTTATTGCTTTTTTCTCTTGAGCTTCAGCTTGTAATTTTCTCTCTTCTGCAGCAGCTTCATCCTTTCTTTTCTCTTTTTCCATTTCCATCTGGAATCTTTTTTCATCAGTCTGTATCTGCAATTTCTTTTGTTCATCCTCTCTTTGTAATTTTTTTTCCTCAGCTTCTAATTTTTTCTCCTCAATTATTTCTTTTTTTTCTTCAAGCAGCAGCAAGTTTTCTCTCTTCTGCAGCTAATGCTTTGTCATATTGAGCAACTGCCCATTCTTCTAATTGCTGACCAGTCTTATCAAGAGCCCTGCCTTGTGTGATAAAATAATCTAATGTAGACATCTTGTCTAATAAGATCAGTAATTTGCAAAAGTAAATAAATTCACTTTCTTAGTCTTAATCAAAGACCTTGTATGATAACTTTGTAACCTGTGGAAAATAGTACTTAACTATCCCAATCACTGTGGGAAACAAGCCTTACAAAGGTCTTGTATAAATCCTTATATAATAACAGCTATAAGTTGCTGGTTCACTCTATAATATAAGTGCAGTGCACCAGAAATAGTGTTTTATATCATCAACTGTGTACCTTTAGTAATAGCAATTAACTATCAGTTGATTCTTGTACATCAATTTATATGATCAACTATATTTAAAATAGTGTATGTCGATCAGGCACAAAACAAAACAGTTATACAGAAGAACATGAAAACATTTGCGGAAATGAAATAAATCAAATGGGAAAAACAATAAAAGATAAACCGCAAGAGGATAACAAATACAAATAACGCCACAGTATATAAATATAAATTGAGAATAGAACTGAAAGATAGAATAGGGTAGACCAACAAATTACAAACAAATCAAAACAAACTAAAGAACAGAGGAATATTACAAAAACAACAATGAGTACAGTCTTCACAGCTAACACTAATAGCAACAGCTGTCGCAGCAAATTTTCAATCAAGAAAATTGCACCTATAGAAACGCACACATCAGACCCTCTATTACGTGGGATACTCTGTTGTGTGACACCGCCCAACCAAAACAACAACCCGCTGGATACAAACAAATATCACATATAAATATTTAAACATAAATACATAAATGCATAAATAGTATGGCAATATGATGTAAATAGAGTGTTGCAGAAAGAATGTGTTTAAGAAGGCTCAGTTACACTGCCTAATAGTACAGTACTGTGGTACTTTATTAAACAAATACTTCTGGTCTAATTATTTTAAATTCAACACAGAAATAGAAGCTCCATCGTTGATGTGAATGATAACAATCGATGTAGGACTTCTCAGTTCAATAACATTTCCTTTCGCAAACACTGTCAAATATTCTCCAGTCCTGATGTGTAATGTTCTATGTTTCAACCAAGCTTGCTGTGTAACACTGTCAGTTGTATGGCAAATGTCCAACGAACCAAATGTCAACAAACGCTGACCTAGTTACTGCATACTGTCGACAGGACAGGTCACGCTGACATCACTGTAGAGTTGTACTGTTGATGTATTTGTGTGTCGTAACAGACCCCAAGGAACGTCTGGTCTCAGTAGTTTACTTCTCAATATGGTCACTGTGCAGGTTGACCCAGGAAGCTGGCACACCAGTTGTTAAAGTCTGTGTAGTAGTTGTTAACTCATACTGGCTACTAGTTGTTGAATCACGCTTTATTTGTTAAATGACGTGAATGTCCACCAGTTGATAAATGTAGATGTTGGGACTGGTGTAGTAAAGTGTAACGATTGTCAACTCATTAAACCCAGCACAGTTTTGGTCATACAGGTCATCTTGTCCTGGAACGTGATGAGGCTCCGACAAGAATGTGAGTGTAGACAATGAGTGTGTATGTGAATGTCAGAACGCGAATGGTAGAATGATTCGATAGAGTTGACAGGTTGGTAGTACATCACTCATACTCACACTGTTCGAATTCAAGAAGTACTGGAACTACGGTGGTCTTTTTATAACATTTAATGGGACGCACACTTGGACAGTACGTGTATGGTTACAGGAACAAATGTCGACATAGACAGCATAATGTTGATCACAGGAATATCATCTTAAGTTAGCATTCATGCTTGGCAAATATCATAATGGAGCATTCGTAAATAAGCATTCAGAGTTCCATCATGTAAATCATCTGGCTTTACTGACTGGGCACGTCAGACCATAACCAATATATAGGAAGGCTCCTAGACCTAACCTCGTCTAGCGAATATCCCTTCACGTAAAGTTCAATATATATATTTTCCATAAAGATATAGGAATCCCAGACATGGGTTCTCACATGTAGCAGTGATCTCTTGGTTCATCGAGCGATAGTACAGGCATCCCTTTTTCTCACTCGATAAATACAAAGTATATGAATTTCAACATGGCTGTTCTTCTCTCGTGAGCTTCACTCACTATTGGATACAGACCAAAATTGGTCATTCGTTAAATGTCCTCATTTCTTCATAGCTTCTCTCATAGAGGTAATTGAATAATATCATACAATCTAGTGCTGATACATAGGAATGTCATCTTCCTTTGAATAAATATTCTTTTCAAAAGTACCACTGTGCATCTGCTTATCGACAACGATGGCGAAGCCCAAGTTCATAATAAATTGTGGTTTTACCTTTCTATGCGAAATATAACTTTGCCATTCCTTGGCAAAAGAGAATAAACACTGGGGTAAAGTACATACAACATGTCTAAATGACTATCACTTTTCCCCATCTACTTATAGATCACTTTTCGGCGATAAGCCGGCTACAACAAAATTCGACATCCCGACAGGATGACAGCCATGAATCACACCCCCTGCTAGCGATACTTCCGCTGCATAGCCTTTGACCTTTTCTAGCGACAACCAACATAGTTCGACTTAGAAATGTAAAGATATCCATATATAAGACAGACTCGTCCTACTCATACAAACACTACGTATAAATTCAGGCCATAGATATACTGAAGCAAGAACAATCTATTCCTACCCAGCCAAAGAATAAATCGCAGTAGGCCTAGAATCGTCCGCGGAGTCCGATCGAAGATGACGGAACTACTTTCAAGGGAAGTAACTCAAAAATGACTTCTCCTTAAGCACTTAAAAAGGAAATACTTTGTTTACAAAATATTTGCGAACATAATAAGTATATAAATGTATTATATTGCAAGATAGTAAAAATTGCCCTTTACAGTGGCTTTCTCACATACATCAGTTATTCCAAGGTTTTCTTCAAGTGCTATGCCGACCGGGGTCGGCGATCATGTCGTTCTACATATTCTGCTGCTGTTCATTTCTTTTATTAATTTTGGCCATTTGTTTTCTACTCTAACCGTAAGAGTGGTTAAGAAGGAAAATTTGGTTAGATTTATTTTTAGAAGATTGATTTTTATGGTTAATATTTAGCCGAATTCAAAGTTATAGTCTAAGGGGAATAATCGATAGAATGAGAAGAATGGATCAAGAGTAGTGCTTACGTCCTTTGGTGGTGGATCGTTGGTGTTTTGTTTTTGTCAAGGTGAGCTCGGCTACGTGATGGTAATCCACGTGTTTTGAATGAACGGGTGAGTTGTTTGTGAGACAAAGTGTTCTGGAGCATTCGAAAATAGTTGTCGTTGAAAATAGACGTTTTAGATTAAATCAGTCTACTTTTGAGATGTGAAAGAGTTAGCAGCAAGTTTGTTCCAGCCGTGATAGTGTTAGTTTTTAGATGTAGTAATGAGTAGAAGTTCCATCGACTGATAAGCCAATAAATGTTTTGATTGATTCTGCGGTAGCAGAAAAGTTATAACTGTCACTCAGACGTGATTGCCACGATTGTGTATGACAGTTTTGTTTATTCTGAAGGACGAAATGTCAGTGTTTCCAGTGAGAGAAAAGTGTATATTTCGAGATACCAGGTACGTTGAGTTTTGCCAACTATTGATGAGTCTTATAACTAGAAGTGAAGTACAGTAGACAAGCTGACAGTCTAGCGAGCAGTATAGTTTGGTAAATGCACATCCCTGGCGGTTAGGCCAGTTTCCTTAACCAGATACGCCAAGAATAGCTGCAGATAAATATATGAGAACAAAGTGAGGTAGACAGTAGAATATTGAATACAATGGAGAATAAAGAACTAGCAACAGTGGTTCTCAAAGTGTGGTCCCAATAGCCACTAGAGACAGTTAGGATAACTGAAGGAGCGAGAGAGACAGAGTGACACTGAAATTTTACCTACTGAATCTTGTTGTACAAGTCTGCCAACTTCAGATGGAAGGGTGGTCATATTATTTTACATTTTTGACGACTCGTGTAAATAAAGTTCTACGTTGAATTTGAAGCTTGCTGTAATCGTAAAATCATTCATCAACTGTTGGTATAGTAACGTTATCGTCTGAGAGAAAGAAGCTTTATTACCATAAACAAGCAGCCTACTGTTTAGGGCAGAGATACGAACCTATACGATCCACAAAATATAGAAGTAGGAAATAATAGACAAACCATCATCAACGGATACACTACCTGTATAGTTTACTATCTTTCGTTTCAATCAATTTTTCCTGTTCTTGTACAATAATATTATGTTTATCTTCTTACAACTTGTTCAAAGCGGACGACGTCTTTATTGATACTTCAGTTTCTTTCAGGATATCATAATTAATATTCATATTGCTATCCTTGGAATAATTAACATTCTTCTTGTTAAAAATCACATTCCAATACTTTCAGTAGTCACGTTACTTGTTTATGATTCGTTTCACTGCGATAATATCACCTGAATATGATAAAAGAGATCTGTCCTACCTACTTCCAATATTTCATGGTAGAAAAACGTTACACTATTTATCGGCAACGTCACGAAAAAGAATTTACGAGCAATCCAAATTTATCATAACTACAGCACTTCTTAGCCGGAACAACGGAACAAAAGACGCTATGGCATCAAAGCAAAACGCCACACATAAAGATATACATATATTTGTTGGATGTTTTTAATTCCTTCATTTTTAATCGTTGATTTCATTTATGTCTTTTTGTGTGTGTGTACGTATTGTGTGCTGACAAAGACAGTTGTCCATAATATGGGTTACTATTTTATTTTATTATTGTACTGCTATTTTGTCCTTTTATGTGTTATATTTTATTCTCGCTTTGGAGCTTTATTATTATCACATATTATTTATTTTATAACCTAAATGAAACCAAGAATCGTAAGGGCAAAAGCGGCGGTTAGGAAAGGATAGACAGCTTGGAACCTTGAGGCCATAGTTATAAAAGTCGTTGTGTAGGAAGGGGCAACGTGAGAGGTCGAAAGGTTAGTGTCTTGAATTTCATGCATCTATTTGTGTGGTCATCAAAATTTGCAAACTTGTACACAGTTAAAAGTTCACCATACGTAGGCTCGCATGCCGTCAGCGAACTCCTCTGTCCAAGCTTTGCCGAAACCAAGCGCATGGGTGCGATAGCGAATCAGCCGATAAAGGGAATTCTCATTACACCTTCTGCTCAACTTTTCTAAACATATTGCTATTTTATTACTTTTTTTTTCAATGCATGTTTATTAACTCCATATTATATTGTCAGTGATTGGCTAGAGTGGAGCCAGGCCGAACAACAGATACTTCCTCAGTATCCTGCCCAGGTTACACTCATCAATCTTCAAATGTCTGTTATCTATTTTAATATTCAGTATTCTACTTCTTCTTCTTCACGTATCATGCCCAGTGGCGTAGGAGATCGTGTCTCTCCACAACTTCCTGTCCCCAGTACAATTTATCAATTCTGTTGTTGATTTCTTGCCATGCCACAATATTTCTCGCCGACGTTCAAATTGTTATACTCATCAGTCTTCAAATTTCTGTTATCTATTTTAATATTCAGTATCCTACTTCTTCTTCTTCTTCAAGTATCATGTCTTGTGGCGTAGGAGATCATGTCTCGCTACAACTTCCTGTCTCTGGTCCAATTTATCTATCCTGTTGTTGACTTCTTTCCATGTCACGATGTCAAACTGTCTAGTATTCTAAATTGCACATTAATTAAAGTTGTGTATTAGACTGTGTGTAATTATCCATATTCGTCATAAACACTTGCCTATTTATATCAGGTTAAACATAACCTATCAAAATATCATCTCTATTTATCATCATCATCATTCTTAAGCTCCCCAATGAGAATAGGCCCTGAAGGATAGCATGCCAAACCTTCATGCCTCGTACTATCAGCTCAAGGTCTTTCCGTATTTTCCTCATCCACTCTCTGAGTGGTCTTTGGTCTCCTTCTACCTCCCCTTACCAGGGGATTCCGGAACAAGAACTGCATTATAAGGCTATCGACAGGTTGACATCAGTGTGTGGGATTGCCAGCGTCTGCTTCTCATCTCTCGTTTCACTGACATGTGTCTGGGTCTTGTCATCAGTTCCACATTAGTAACCTTGTCATCAGTTCCACATTAGTAACCTTGTCATCAGTTCCACATTAGTAACCTTGTCATCAGTTCCACATTAGTAACCTTGTCATCAGTTCCACATTAGTAACCTTGTCATCAGTTCCACATTAGTAACCTTGTCATCAGTTCCACATTAGTAACCTTGTCATCAGTTCCACATTAGTAACCTTGTCATTAGTTCCACATTAGTAACCTTGTCATCAGTTCCACATTAGTAATCTTGTCATCAGTTCCACATTAGTAACCTTGTCATCAGTTCCACATTAGTAACCTTGTCATCAGTTCCACATTAGTAATCTTGTCATCAGTTCCACATTAGTAATCTTGTCATCAGTTCCACATTAGTAATCTTGTCATCAGTTCCACATTAGTAACCTTGTCATCATTTCCACATTAGTAATCTTGTCATCAGTTCCACATTAGTAACCTTGTCATCAGTTCCACATTAGTAATCTTGTCATCAGTTCCACATTAGTAACCTTGTCATTAGTTCCACATTAGTAACCTTGTCATCAGTTCCACATTAGTAACCTTGTCATCAGTTCCACATTAGTAATCTTGTCATCAGTTCCACATTAGTAACCTTGTCATCAGTTCCACATTAGTAACCTTGTCATCAGTTCCACATTAGTAACCTTGTCATCAGTTCCACATTAGTAATCTTGTCATCAGTTCCACATTAGTAATCTTGTCATCAGTTCCACATTAGTAACCTTGTCATCAGTTCCACATTAGTAATCTTGTCATCAGTTCCACATTAGTAACCTTGTCATATCACTTCAATCCTTCTATTCTACACAATCACATATTTATGAAAGTCTGTAGCTTCTTGGTTATTGTTTTTAGTGTTCTCCATGTTTCATAGCCATACAATAAGACTGATTTAGCATTATCTTCACTTATGATATGGTATATCATACCCTTCGACATTTGCTGAGGGAGACTGAGCACCTATGGGTTTACCTGGAGTGCAATGACGTCGATTCTGATTAACATTAATGATATAGAATAATGTCTCGGGGGTCGGAGTGGCTAAGAGGTATGGAGTCTATCTCGAGTTCTAGACGTACCGGGTTCGATTCCCAGTAGCGGGAATATAATTTATGGAAAATGTTTTTTTCAGAACCAGTGGTACTAATGATGTCATACTTCCCCCTGGTCTCCTGGGTAGTCAGATCGGATGCCTAGCTTTCTTGGATAAAGGCGAAAAATTAGGAGGTCCCATGTGCAAGTTGTGCACGTTAAAAATCCCACGGCAGTTAGAAATCGTAAAGCGTAGGCCATGACGCCGCTGCCCTGGCGAAATTTAAAAAATTATAAACCTACCCACCAAATATATTTATAGAATGCGTGATTCCTATAAACACACATTGGGATTCTCGCCGGTGCTGAGATCCCCCTTGTGTGATCTCAGGGAGGAGATCGGGACACTGATGGAGTTGTTCGTGTACAATGAAGATGTACCTATATACCGGAACCAACCAAGGATGCTGTTTCGTTTAGAGCTCCATTCTCTTGGAAAATATCCTGAGCGCTAAGCGGGGTATAACCGTAATGCTATTAGGCTATACAAATATATTTCACACGTGATTTAAGAGAAGCTGGAAAGATTAATAAGTAGCAGCTGTTACAGCATCTCGGCTGTCATAATCACAGGTAGATGTGATTAATTAAGAGCTCTGTAAGCACAGAGGAGGAGAGACGCTGTGACAGAAATAAGGATGGAGGAACACGAGAAGAGATAGATTGAGAATGTTAAAGTGAGACATGAATGTCAGAGTACGGTAATTTGTCAATGTTCGCACCCAAAAAAATAGAGCCAAGGGCATTGACTGATTGAATGATTTATTGACTGTACGCACGTGTTGTATTCCAGGTGTCACGTGAGCAGCTGACAGTCACGGTCTATATACATACAGAATGACCTGAAGTGTTAGAGCCTAGGACGGCATTACCTGTAAAGCTGAGAAGTACACTATTTTCAATATTATATTATATTATGTGCAGCAGTAAAATACAGCACTGAGCAGAGTTCGAACATTGTCTACATCTGTCAATTACTAAAATATAAACTAGCACAACAAAAATCACATCCAGATATAACTAAACGACAACTGTTTTTGGCTGAAAGAGACTTGTTTTGACGAAATGAAGCACCAAGTTTTTTTTTAAATTTTGCCACGTTTTGGCGAGGCGCGTGCCATTCAACCTGGACTAAAGGTCCTTCGGTTATATTAGGGCGCATATCGAAATATAAAAATACTGTGTAGTATGGTTTAGATATTTATTTTGTAACACGTAAAGGACAAAAACACGTTTTTGGTATAAACTACAAGGGGATTGACATAAGTCTTGGGCCTGACCATGAAGGAGTCACAGGAGGAAGATGAAACTTGGCACATTTAAAGTTCATCATAGTAGCACTGAATGTGTGAAGTACGAGTTTGTTTCTTCAATGGGTTTTCCCGCTACTGTACACGGCGCAATGTACCCTATTGACCGGATCTGTTGCTCCAAAGATTTTACAAAACAATGGAAAAGAAGGAGGCCAGAGCTGTGATAAAATTTCTGATGTTTCAGGGAAAAACACCTACAGAAATTAACAGGGAGATGGAACCAGTGTTTCGTGATTCTTGTCCTTCATATACTTCGGTAAAAAAAACTGGTGTCAACAGTTTAAGTGCAGCCGCTCAAATGTTGCTGATCTGCCAAGATCTGGTAGACCAGCCTCAGAGTGCAACGATGAAAATGCAACAAGAATGAAGAAAATCATTGACCAGGATCAAAAAATGACAATTGTGGAGATAGCTAGTAGAGTAAAACTAAATGAAAGAACAGTTTATAGAATTTTACACAACAGACTGAACATGAGAAAAGTGTGTGCACGCTGCATTCCGCGACTGTTGACACGTGAACAGAAGCAAACGAGGGTAAATTGCTGTCAACAGTTGCTCAAAAACTGTCAGTCAACAAATTTTGTGGAGACCATGGTGACAGTAGATGAGACTTGGGTACACCATTATGACCCTGTAGTGAAATTGACAGAGATACAACGGTAAAATATCTCCAAAGATAACATTTAAGGATAAAAACATAATGCGTAGGCTGCGAATAGTACATGATCGCCTAGACCGCGGGTCATCATCCTCCATAATAATTGACTTGCTAGACAGGAGGGGAACGGCGGATCAAAAAGGAAAAAAATATGACTGGAAAGATTGCGTGAGACTAGAAAGGCTAAGGAGACGCAATTGGGGG
>JAMPIV010022829.1:0-27500 GCA_024509875.1 Oreohelix idahoensis
TGAGCCATCTCGTAAACAAAATCTAGAGCAGTCATCCTATTCCTCTAATTCCTCTCAGAATTATAACCAACGAGAAAATAATACCCAGAGACCTCCCCAGGAAAAATCGAAATTCTACAAAACCCGATACCCCCCCCCCCCCCCCCCCCCCCCCCCCCCCCCCCCCCCCCCCCCCCCCCCCCCCCCCCCCCCCCCCCCCCCCCCCCCCCCCCCCCCCCCCCCCCCCCAACAACAATTCTGATCAACCCACCAAGCCTACGTGGCAGCGCGGCCACCAAGGTCAAGGAAAAGGGAAGACCCCTACACCAGGAACGTCTGATCAGGGCAAACAAACCGGTTCAAACCGCGTTGGATGTTTGCATACAGCCTCGAAAGGTAGAATCAATGTCAGTGATTCTCAACCTGAGGGGGACCGACCCTCAACTCGAGGAACTGTAATTTTGAATGGTACCTCAACCACTTGTCTCTTTGACACTGGATTAAGTTTTAGTTGTATTGTTGCTAGACACCTAGTCAAACCAGGTCAGGAGACAGAGGAAACCGTCAAACTTAGTGGAGTGTTCAGGAGTGATGCACCCAGGACGCTTCCTATCGCACTGGTAGAAATACACTCTGACTTTGTCAGAGGAGTTATAAAAGCGGCCATTATGGATGATCCTATCTACCCAGTTATCCTGGGATGTAGATATGTGTTTATTGGGAGACCAAAGGAGCCGATTGTGGCAGCGGTAACCACAAGAGGGCAAGCCAAGAAGGAGAGGGAGCCTGCGCCAAATTTTTTGCCGAACGAACTGAAGGAGGCGCAACAAAAGGACCCTACTCTGGAGCTCTGCTTTAAAAAAACTGCCCATGGCTAAGGACCCCAGACACAACGGAGACATCTTTTCTAAGGATGGCGTATTGTATCGTAGAACGGGCAACCCGGACACGGGGAATAACCAGCTCCTAGTTCCGACGCAGTACCGAAGCCAGATCTTAGAGATGGGGCACTCTCTTCCCTTTAGCGGACATATGGGACAAAACGCCACTATTCAGCGAATAAAAAACCCACTATTGGTGGCCAGGAATGAACTCTGACATTGTCAGGTATGTGAAATCCTGCGCCCAGTGCCAACGGGTAGCACCCAAGCACTTGACACCCCAGTACCTATGGGGCAAATGCCAATAGTAGGGACTCCATTTGAACGGGTTGCTGTCGACATTATTGGTCCTCTGGAAAAGACCAAAAGAAGGAACAGGTTCATCCTGACCTTAGTTGACACTTGCACTATGTGGGCCGAAGCCGTACCGCTACCATGCACTAATTCCAAGCATGTCGCAGAAGCCCTTGTGCAAATTTTTACACGGTTGGGATTCCCTCAACAAGTTTTGACGGACAATGGATCCCAATTCCGTAGCCTGTTAATGGAGGAGATCTTTAAGATCTTGAGGGCCAAACATATCCACACAAGTCCCTACCATCCGGCCGGAAATGGGCTCGTGGAACGTTTTAATGGCAGCCTCACCACCATGTTACGTAAGCTGGGTCAGGAGAAACCGGAAGACTGGGACCTATATATATCGGCTGCCTTATTCGCCTACCGAGAGGTTCCCCAAGCGTCTACGGGATTCCCGCCTGCTACACTTTTATTTGGCAGACCTATAAAGGGGCCATTAGAAGCCTTACTTCGGTCCCTGACAGACCAAAAGGCTGACGAGACAGTCGTCTCTGCAAGCAAGTATGTATCTGAGCTCAAGGAAAGGCTAAAGCTAGGATGGGATCTAGCTACAACCAACCTTACGAAAGCCCGCGCTAAACACGCTAAAAGATACAACAAAGCTGCAAAAGAGAGAGAGCTCCAACCAGGGGAGAAAGTTTTGTTGCTACTCCCAACCGGAAGCAATAAACTTCGCATCGGATGGCAAGGGCCGTTTACCGTCCTTAAAAAGATCTCACGTACCAATTACAAGATCTCCATCAAAGGAAAGGAGAAGGTCTTCCATATAAATCTGCTAAAGAAATATTTGGAAAGACCGGTGCCATCCTCCGAGCATCTCCTGGCTGTCGCCATAGCAACGGAAGACGAGGAAGATGATGATGGTTGCATGGAGTATCCACTGCAACCCACAGAATCCTTTAAAGATGTCAAGTTCGGCGACAATCTCTCACCAGAACAACAAACAGAAACCAGGGCTCTACTAAAACAGTACAGTGCAGTCTTAACGGATGTACCTGGTCGAACAAATCTCATTGAATTTGATATGAAATTAACAAACGAGACCCCTGTTCAAACCAGAGTTTACCCCATCCCGTACGCTAAAGCGGATGCACTTCGCGGAGAAATAGACAAGCTGCGTCAGGCAGGAATTATCAGTGAGTCTACATCTCCTTACAGCTCGAGTGTAGTGCTGTTGCAGAAGCCCAATAAGGAAGTTCGGCTGTGCATTGATTACAGGTTGCTAAACGCTGTAACGGAATTCCAGCCCGAACCTCTCCAAACTGTTTCTGAGTTGTTCACCAAGCTCAGCAAAGCAAAGATCTTCTCCAAGATTGACCTCAGTAAAGGTTATTATCAAATACCAGTCAAGGAGGAAATTAAACCTTTGTTAGCTTTCAGCACTAGCGAAGGACATTACACATTTAATGTGATGCCGTTCGGTTTGCATAACGCACCAGGAGTGTTCACCAGGATGATGAGGAAGCTTCTAGAGCCTTTGCAAAGTCCCCATATCCATAATTTCATGGATGACATATTAATTGCATCGGAAACCTATGAAGAACATATTGCTACGGTTGCTATGCTCCTCAGGAGACTACAGGAAACGGGTCTCACAGCCAGACCTAGCAAATGTCTCATCGGGTTTGAACAGTTAGACTTCCTGGGGCATACTATTTCTCACGGATGCAGTTGGCCTATTAAGAAGAACGTGGAGAAAATTGTGGCAGCAAAAAGACCCCGAACGAAGAAAGACGTACGTTCCTTCATATCGCTATGTGCATACTATCAGAAATACATCCAGAACTTCAACGGACTGACAGCACCTCTGACTGACCTCACCAAGAAAGGTTGTCCTGATAAGGTCATGTGGAATCAAAAGTGCGAACATGCATACAGCACTTTGAAAGGACAGTTGTCGGCATACCCCATCCTAAGGTTACCTGACCTTAAGAAACCTTTCATACTGAGAGTTGATGCGTCAGGTCAGGGCATCGGGTCAACATTGCTGCAAGCCGATGACAGTGACCTGAACATGCTATTTCCAGTTGCCTATGGCAGTCGGAAACTGAATAAAGCGGAACGCAACTACAGTGTCGTTGAAAGAGAATGTCTCGCTCTGATTCATGGCATCAGACGCCATCATGAGTTTCTGTATGGTACTTCTTTCACGGTGCAAACAGACCATGCTCCACTAGCTTTCCTGGGTGCCAAGAAGGAATTCAACGCAAGGATAATGCGTTGGGCCTTGCTATTGAGTGTTTATTCCTTCAAAGTGGAATATATTCCAGGAAAACAGAATGTCGGAGCTGACTTCTTGAGTAGAAACTGGACCACGGAGGAAGAGGAGAAAATCGACGATGCCAATCATCCAAAAGCTACCGATCAGGGCAGCTTCATTGTCATAAATGAAACATGAAAACGAGTTTCCATGTCTCAAAAGTGGGGACGATTGTGACGTACGTCTAAGTATGACAAATGAATTTCCCTGACTCGATGGATGATAACAGAATATTGGCCTCTCATAACTTTAGAACCCCTGATCATCTGTTGTAACTTTTACCGGCATGCAACATTTCCACGAGAACCTTACACGCTGGATCATTAATATGTAGCCTGCTATCTTATGCGAACGTTTGAGATCGCATGGCCTTTGATGGGAGATTAAATCCCGCCCACAACCATTTCTGAGAACGATTTATAGCAATCTTTTCCTTAACGCCGGCCCAAAAGAGGACGGGCCACAGACTCACTCCTGTTTCTAGAGCAATAAACAGCAGATCATTTTCTTACCTGGCTGTCACCCCGCCTGGTGGGAGTTGCCAAAGCTCTCAGAACAGCGGTACCATCAAAGAACAGGCTGATCTTCAGAATTCAACGTGGAGCGGCCGCGATCTAAAGAATCAGGAACTTTCAGCTCACAGAGTTAGCTTCTCGGGAAATTTTCGCACTCTTATGCGAGCAGCCTGAGACGGAAGGAAATCGGTAGACCGGGGAAAACGTAGGAATCGCCACGATTAACACAACGGCGAGGTATCTCGAATTTTGCTCAAGTTCAAGAAAGGTGCGAAAATTTAACACGCCCCATTCAAGTTACATTCGAGAAGTATAAATAGAGAACTCCGAAAAACTGCATTTTATCGTTCGCTCTGACAGAATCCTAGTTGCACTAGCATAGTCGGATTCCTGCTGGATTTCATCTACCTTCGTGACTATTGGAGTGTATTCTTTCTGTGCAGACGGTAATTTATACATTAGCTTCGAGTGATCAGTGGTCGAGTTATTTCAATTGATTTCAATGGATTGTGGTGTAAATTTAACCTTATTAAATAAACCCATTTTCAAAGTTCTAGTGCAAACTAATGTTACAGCTAAAAGTATTTCCTAATACAATTGACGCGTAAATTTATTTTGCAGACGTTAAAGAGAATTATAACTTTAATACAGTTTAGTTCTGTATAGATAGATGTGCTTTTAATTGTTTTAACTCACGGGAAGTTTTCCCGATTTGTTAATTGACGACGCTAATAAGTAAATAGGCTAATTGTAATTTATCGCGTCAGATTATAATATGATTTGTAATGCATTTCTTGTTTTGATTATCTTTCATTCAAAACGATCATTCAACCTGCATCCCAGCAATTATTAATTATATACAGAGTTCTGCCAAACTCAATTCGATAACTCCAGTAACATATGAACTTTTTAAAGCTAAACTTGTGGCGACCTGTAATGGGCCCCGCTCCTCTGAACGTAACTGAGAATAAAGCCATTCAAGAAACACTTTAAAAATACTAGTTCATATAGAGTCCTTAAAGAAAACTGGAAGCAGAACATATTTTATTCACTGCCCCTATTTGTGAAGAAAAAACCACCGATCTACCTGAACACTGTCTGTCACGTATATTCAGTGGATTTTAACCCCCTCCCCCACCCCCCCACCCCGAAGAAGAACTTACCTCAGTGTTTTCTTAACTTGTGACATTACGGAAAAAGGAAGTTATCTCCACCAGCTGTGCCAATTTTAGGAACCACACCATACCTCACGCTTAGCCAAGTGCCTGTGCCTTTCTTTAGGAACTTTATCTAATAAACAAACAGTACCGTTAAACTTCAACGTCCAGCGATTTCGGGACACTTTGTTAACTTCAACAACCCGCAAAATCTGGGGCTGTACACGGAAGAAAAATACTTTTACCTAAGCCAAGGTTTAGTGCTGTTTTTTTGATGTATTTCCTATGAAGTGCCAGAATTCACCTTTCGGTAAGTCTGCGTGTGTGTTTGTGGGGATGGCCAGCCCTAGTGTGTTTTTTTGAATGAAAGGAGATTTATCTTTTCCTTACCCTTTTAATTAGTTCGACCTTGTACTAAGGTGCATTATATTCCTTGTACGGGATCTCTCCTAGCGGGATTGGGTAACTGTGTTCATTCCCCCTCCCGTAAAATTTGTTGATTTAAAGGGAGACGATTGAGAACCCTAGCTTTCCTCTACATCCCCCCCTCCCCTTTTCTGTAACCCCTTGCCTCAGAGTAATAAATTTACCAGTGGGTTAAATTGCCTATCTCTGATCACCCCCCCCCCCCTTTCTTGTCTTTGGGACCGGGTTTTGTCTGTTAGTAAATATAAACGGGAAACGGTGGATGGGATATTTCTTCTCAAAAACCCCTCTTCCCTTATCATATTTGTATTCTGTAACCTTTGATTTTTTGACTGTAAATGTACAATTATGTGTGAGTCCTTTATGATAATAAAGGTATTAATCATTAATTGTGTTGGTTGTCGGTTGGCCTAAAACTCCAAACATTTCCATCTGTGTAGGCTGTATTCATGTACGTTGAGCGACTGGAACTGAATAACAATTGTTTGTGCAGAAGAGAGATAGGAGTAGTCTGTGAGAAAACAGATATTGTCGTAATAAGAGACTGTCCTTGCTCCTTCCCAGCGCTTGTGAATCTACTACCTCATTCTCCTAAATCCTTATTCTCACAGAGCCTTCAATATCACTTTACACTCTAAAGGGACCAATATTCATCAGCACCCTCTCAGATAAAAATTACGACAGTTATAAATGTGGACATGCAATTTAAACTTTCAATAATTAATGTTTGACGCATGAAACCAAAACAAAACTTTGATATCCATTTTCTGCAGGTTTTCCACTTTTGATTTCTGTAATTTGTTATGCATGTTGATTGTGACCGTTTTAGTGTAAATTGAATTAGAAACAAACCATAACAAAATGTAAAAAAAACGTAAATTTTACACTATTTCAGACTATTATATCTTCTGTTCTAATTGTGATAAAATGTTTGTTCTTGTTCTAAAATTTACTCTAACATTTCTAGTCTAGCTTTACGCAAAATTAAAGCCGGTATTTATAATAATAAAGTAGCATAAAAGCAATTCAAACATGTTTTGGGGACAATTGGGTGTGTTATTTTAAGGTAATAAATGTGCACTTGCAATTTAAACTTTCAATAATTAATGTTTGACGCATGAAACCAAAACAAATCTTTGATATCCATTTTCTGCAGGTTTTCTACTTTTGATTTCTGTAATTTGTTATGCATGTTGATTGTGACCGATTTAGTGAAAATTGCATTATAAACAAACCATAACAAAATATAAAAAAAAACGTAAATTTTACACTATTTCAGACTATTATATCTTCTGTTCTAATTGTGATAAAATGTTTGTTCTTGTTCTAAAATTTACTCTAACATTTCTAGTCTAGCTTTACGCAAAATTAAAGCCGGTATTTATAATAAAAAAGTAGCCTAAAAGCATTAATTAAGCCCTATCAAAAGTAAACATCGCCACATGTTTTTCCCATTAGGAAGCTGACCACGTGACCTCTGTCAAGTGGGCTATAAATAGCGCGGTCGGGGAAAAAGGGGAAATAACTAAAAGATCGCTCGCAAACAGCCGTGACCTACAAAATATTCATGTACTCTTTCAGTGATAGCTTTCTATAGCAATGTATTTTACACTAGTGTAAAAGCCCGTCATAAGACGGGAAGTAGATTCAAGAGCACCAATTCCTAAAGGCAATTTTACTTATTCAAAAGTATTTTTTTTTAAAAACTACTGTGCATCACCACAGTACACGAACTACGTAGCAGCAGCGAGGATTCCAATGTGTGTATACGGGATAACATAGTTCTATAAATATATTTTTGTGCACACCGTCATTTGCGCATTCTTCTTTGGTAAGTGTTACTATTTTCGGGAGAGTACATATAAGGGAAACAATACAATTAATGTCTAACTTTCAACCAAAGTTGCATCCCTTAGCGTTAGGTACTGACAGAAAAAGCAGGGATTTTATAAATAGGATGATGAGTTTGCCAGCCCAAAGCATAACTTAATATTCGTTCGGCTTTTACGACATGCATGAGGTAGCAGTAGTTCTATTGTATCTTTGTCTCGTCAGAGGCCCCTGGGATGTATAAGTGTTCGAATCGCAAAGGGTAACCAGGAAGCTAAAGAAGTTATGATTTAACCCGGGCAACAAACATTAAAAGGTAAAGTAGTCGCATAACAGATACTGATGTAGGGGAGTGAAGTGTTAGAGACTTCACCATACTAGGTCCAGCATCGAGAGGTGGGGTGACCAGTTACCTTCCTCGCTGCCTTTTCTTTCCGTAACTCAAAGTCAGGTACCCATTTACAGTTGGGTAGACTGGAGCGTGTCGGTTTCGTCATTCGAACCTTGCACCTTTACCTGACATAGACCACTAACTGATCCACTGTATAAAATATGATCATCAGAGGCTTGAAATGAAAACATACTTTAGAAATAACAATATAGACATGACAGGGGATAAGGTGTTAAGTATAGATGCCCCAGGGGAAGCCCAATCAATCCTTAAACGATATATACATAAAACAAAGGAAAACATATAAGGTTAGTAACAATGGCAATATCAACAACAATAACAAAAATGATACTTCAGAAAAGACATTCAACCAAATAGAAATTAAGCAACAAAAACTAACAAATCATTAAAAAAAAAACCCAGAACAATTAGCAAACCCATTTACTACTCATAGGACAAGGAAAGGCAACGAGATTTAAAAAAAAACACTAGTACAAATTAAAACCAAGTGCAAAGGACAATAGTTATCTATATACAATACACAACTGAAAATAAAATGACAAACACTAATATAAATTAAAACCAGCTACTACAAAAGACAATAGTTATTTAAACTTAATACAAAATTAGTAAATAAAATGACACTAAATACCCCAATTATAACCAATTTTCAGGTTGAACAGGGTAGACCAAGATGGAACGAGAAGAGGCAATAATGGTCAGCTGTTAAGTGCCCGCTCTCCACCCATCACCTTTTCAAAACAACAACGTTTTTTAGGCCTTGACCCATGGTTGCGGACCATGTCTCTTCTTGTTACTTCAACCACTTTCCTCAGATACCTCATTTCTGAGGTTTAAGTGTAGGCTTAATTAAACTTGTAATTGTTTTAGTGCTGGCTGAATTGATTTTTATTAAACAGTTTGTAGTGTAAACTTCAACACCTCAGTGTTGCTTAAAAATACTCATTAAATTAATTTCATTAATTCACTACTCTTCAACTAGCCCCCCCCCCCCCCCTCTCCCTCCCCCATGGAACATATATCTTCAACAACTCATGTCAGCTCTCTTGTCCCGTGCCATCAGCTCACATCTTTCAATGTCTCCTTTATTCCTTTAATATTTCCTCTCCAGTTTTCTTCTCTATGTGTTTTTGTGTTTTTCTGGCTCCCCCTTACCTCACTTACCAAGGGGATTCACGAACAAACACGCCCTTATAATGCTATCGAAAGGTTTCTTCAGTATGTGTCATGTCCATCGCCAGCGTCTTCTTCTCATATCTTTCTTTCAGAGGCACGTGTCGGAAGCATGAGTCTCACATTCGTGATCTTGTCACACAATGTCAGTCCATCTACTTTTACGCAAACACCTGTTAATGAAAGTCTGCACCTTCTTGATTGTTCTTCTCCGCGTTTCCACGGACTAACTTGATGTTTGAGTTGAAGATTCTGATGTTTGAGTTGAAGATTCTGATGTTTGAGTTGAAGATTCTGATGTTTGAGTTGAAGATTCTGATGTTTGTATTCAACTTGATTTCTTTGTATTTGCGTATGTATTGGGAGTCGGAGTGGCTAAGAGGTATGGCATCTGCCTCGATTCCCGAATATAATTTATGGAAATTTTTTTTTCATAACCAGTGGTCCTAATGATGTCATACTGGTGGTCTCCTTGGTAGTGAGTTCACCTGCCTTCTCGCATAAGGGCGAAAAAATAGAAGGTCACTTGTCCAAGTTGCGTACGTTAAAAATCCCACGGCAGTTGGAAATCGTAAAGATTAGGCTGTAAGGCCGCTGCCCTGGTAAAATTTAAAAATTAGAAATATTATGTTATAGAATATGTGAGTCGTATTTACACACACTGGGATTCTCGCCGGTATTACGGCGTTCGTGCACTGTACTGAGATCCTCCTTGTGTGATCTAAGGGAGGAGTTCGGAGCACTGATAGAATTGTCTGTGTACAATGAACACAGTTGTTAATACCAAACCAAACCACACATGTGTCTTATTCAAACAGGGTCACCATTAAAATCACAGAATTCCGTTACGGCATCTCAGACAATCACAGTGATCTTTGTTAGACCAGGAGAAAAATATTGAAATTCAATGCTGTCTTCAGAGGCTGTCAGGAAACATTAGTTCAAGACTACCAGTTCAGATTTGAGAGATATCACAGCTTTCCTTCGTGGTGCTGAATCATTTGAAGGCGAGTTATACAGCATGTTGAGAATTTTTACAGCATATTCAGTCAAAAATCAATATAGTGTTTGAACACCGCTGTCCCTAATCGACAAGAGAGACGAAGGTGGTTCTACGTTTATTACGTTATGCATCATTATGATAAACTACAGTCTCCCCATCGAAGGTCAGTGAATCTCTTCTGTCTCTTGTCATGATGGTGCACTCTGATAGATTCTTTCCTATCCATCTCTTGATGTTATCTTCCCACTTATAGCGCTATCTTCCCCTTGCACGTTTGTCTTCAACACGGCCTCCTATTATGGTCTTCAACACGGCCTCCTATTATGGGCTTCAGCGAAGTGTTATGTCTTTTTATATGGTCATAATACTTTAGCTCTCTTTGATCTGATTCATTATTTTTCTTTTCATTCCTAGGACTCTTTTATATGTTTTCTTCTCTTTGCATGAGATGCGCCCCATTCTTCTATATACAGTATTTACATTTCGAGATTACGTTTGACACGCTGTTGCTAAGACAAAAGATAAGCTGTATTCGTTTTGTCTCGCTTACTAAAATTCTTTTTTTCCATTTATGAATTCTTAAAGTCATTGATTAACTCTGAAGAAGTTTTTGTGTTTGCCAACCCGTTGGCCTTTCTGGTTATTTTTTAAATTTTTTTTTAATTAAGGTGTTTGCTACTTTTCTTTGTAGCACGCCTTTTCAACCATCGACCATACACACGAAGCTGTTGGTTATATCAGGCCGTGTTTCACTTATTGTAATATGTTTTTGTTTGGTATTTATATTATACTATCTTATCTCTAGTAGGTATTTTTCCTTCTGTAGTTATAGTCCATTATGGGTTTATTTTCAAAAATATGATATTGTCTAAACTGGTATGTTTTGAATTTTCACTGGAGGGTTATTTGGTCAATCCGTATTTATCTGGGGGGAGTCTTTTACCAGTGTAGATAACTGGCTCGCAACCTTATTTATTTTTTTAAAAATGTAATGTAGCACAACTGGTCATTATATTTTTTTTTCCTAGGACAATATTACCCAAATCGTCATTCTCCCCGTGTAGTTCCCAAAGGGGGAAGGAAGGGGGGCGTGTCACTGAGGAGACAAAGAAAGAATAGGCATACTGCACCCTCATGCATGTCGTACAAGGCCACTAATATGGTATTATGCACGACGGTGACTATCTCATTATGGAAAACTAATTGCCACATTAACCACCGCTGAAAGAGTACGTGAATGTTTGGTGCAGGCTGGACCAGTGAGGCTGGACCAGTGAGGGGGGACCAGTGAGGCTGGACCAGTGAGGCTGGACCAGTGAGGCTGGACCAGTGAGGGGGACCAGTGAGGGGGGACCAGTGAGGCTGGACCAGTGAGGCTGGACCAGTGAGGGGGGACCAGTGAGGGGGGACCAGTGAGGCTGGACCAGTGAGGGGGGACCAGTGAGGCTGGACCAGTGAGGGGGGACCAGTGAGGCTGGACCAGTGAGGCTGGACCAGTGAGGCTGGACCAGTGAGGGGGGACCAGTGAGGCTGGACCAGTGAGGCTGGACCAGTGAGGCTGGACCAGTGAGGCTGGACCAGTGAGGGGGGACCAGTGAGGGGGGACCAGTGAGGGGGGACCAGTGAGTGGGGACCAGTGACCGTCATGGCTCCATGCTGCGCCAGGAGGGCAAAGGAAAATGGTGATAATGATAAGGATGATGATGAATATTACACAAATGGAAACTATAGTCCCATCTTAATATCGTGCATATTATACACGTGTGATTGCGTCTGTGTGCGATAAAGCTGGAAGTCTGTCTGTGTAACTTTCATGTTTCTGTTCTTATCTCTCTTAAGATGTAAATGAGAGTGAGAGAGAGAGAGAGAGAGAGAGTGAGAGTAGAGAGAGAGAATACAGAGAGAATAGAGATAGAGAGTAGATAGAGAGTAGAGAGAGATAGGGAGAGAGATAGAGTGAGTAGAGAGAGTCGATAGAGAATACAGATAGAATAGAGAGAGTAGAGAGAAAGAGTGAGTAGAGAGAGATAGATAGGGATAGAGAGTGAGTAGAGAGAGAATACAGAGAGAATAGAGAGAGTAGAGAGAGATAGAGAGTAGAGAGAGTGAGTAGAGAGAAATAGTAGAGAGAGATAGATAGGGACAGAGAGAGTGAGTAGAGAGAGAGTAGACAGAGATAGATAGGGAGAGAGAGATAGATAAGGTGAGAGAGTAGAGAGAAAACGAACGAACGAAAGAACGAACTTTATTTTTAAAAGCTTAAGAATTGGACACGCAGGCCCATCTAACATTCTGCCCCTTCTCTCTCTGTCTCTCTCTCTCTCTCTCTCTCTCCCTCTCTCTCTGTCATTTTGTATATTATATCCTTTCATTCCCGCATGTTAAATTAAGCAATATTTAAAGGCATACAACATTATAAAAGTAACATAACAGGATACATTTGTAGAATCCAATCATAATAAAATTTAAGTATGTTTAAAAAAAACAAAAGATTGTAATGAAAAAACAAATAACAAACAAACAAAACGGATAGCGAGAGAGAGAGAGAGAGAGAGAGAGAGAGAGAGAGAGAGAGAGAGAGAGAGAGAGAGAGAGAGAGAGAGAGAGAGAGAGAGAGAGAGAGAAAGAGAGAGAAAGAGAGAGACAGACAGAGAAACAGAGAACATAAAAAAGGAATTGAGTATATGAGATAAAAAAAAGTTATTTAAATAAATAATAGTGAGAGAAGAAATAACGAGCGTTTCGGTTAAAGAAAGTTTCAGAAATTATAACAATAAGAAATGTCTGAGATGAAAATAAATAGACAAAAGAGATGCATAAAGAAAATACAAGAAGCAAATGAGAGACGAATAAACAATATACAACAGAAAGTTAAACAGTTTTACAGATAACATCAAGCAGACAAAAAATAAACAAAATATTTTCAAAATGAAAGTTTAAAATATCGTAATTATTTTCGTGGTCCCTCATTTCCTTTAAATCCATCTCTCGCTTGCTCACGCACTTACTATCTCAATTCCTTATCTACCTCTGTCACTCACTATCTGCCTAGTGTACTCACTAACTCACGAAATGCAAATGATCAAAACAGCGCGCAGCCAATTCTGTATCGAAAAGTCCTCTCAAACTGTCGCTTTTCTCTTTAACGTAAATTGCTTTCCTGGGGATAAGGAAAAGAGAGACACGGAAAGAAAAAGCGAGAGAGAGAGAGAGAAAGAAAGTTGAAGAAGAGAGAGGGAAGAAGATAATGACAGAGAACAGGAAGGAACAGCAAGAGGTTTTTAGACCGCCGTATGCACGCCATTTTAAAGGAAGAGGAGAATCCAATACATTAAAAATGTCTCACTCACTCCATCTCACGCATACAAATATGCAAGCATGCACACACACAGCCACGCAAGCGCATAAAAACACATATACACACGCAAATGATGCATTAGACCCTCAGATCAACACCCTATTACCTGAGACCGGTTCTCTCATTGAAAATTCTGTCCCTCGAGACACGGCTCGACACCACTGAAGTAAATGACTTCTGTTATAACCTTCCATTAACGTCTGGCCATGCTCGGAACCAACAATGACCTTCACCTTACGGCCACGCAGTCTTATTCTCAAAGGAACTTGCAGGGGAGTTTAATGCCAGACCTAAACCCCGCCCCCACCTAACGCGTCATCTAAATTGTCTAATTACGATTTTCCATCACCTCGCCTTTGTTTGGTACATCAACGCAACGACGACCACAATTTAATGTTAGTTTTGCAATTTGAAAACAAAATTTCTACTTTTTTCATTCATTCATTCATATATTCATTTTTTTCATTCATTTATTCATATATTCATTCATTTATTCATTCATTTATTCATTCATTTATTCATATATTCATTCATTTATTCATTCATTTATTCATTCATTTATTCATTCATTTATTTATTCATTCATTTATTCATTCATTTATTCATTCATTTATTCATTCATTTATTCATATATTCATTCATTTATTCATTCATTTATTTATTCATTCATTTATTCATTCATATATTCATTCATATATTCATTCATTTATTCATTCATTTATTCATTCATTTATTCATTTATTTATTCATTCATTTATTCATTCATTTATTCATTCATATATTCATTCATATATTCATTCATTTATTCATTCATTTATTCATTCATTTATTCATTCATTTATTCATATATTCATTCATTTATTCATATATTCATTCATTTATTCATTCGTTTATTCATTCATTTATTCATTCATTTATTCATATATTCATTCATTTATTTATTCATTTATTCATTCATTTATTCATTCATTTATTCATGATTCATTTATTCATCATCATCATTATCATCATTCATTATTCATTCATTTATTTCAAATCATTTCATTTTATTCATTTTATTTATCATTATTCATTCATTCATTCATTCATTCATTCATTCATTCATTCATTCATTCATTCATTCATTCATTTATTCATTCATTCATTCATTCATTCATTCATTCATTCATTCATTCATCATCTTTCATTCATTCATTCACCTTTCATTCATTCATTCATTTATTCATTCATATATTCATTCATTTATTCATTCATTTATTCATTCATTTATTCATTCATTCATATATTCATTCATTTATTCATTCATTTATTCATTCATTTATTCATTCATTCATATATTCATTCATTTATTCATTCATTCATTCATTCATTCATTCATCACCTTTCATTCATTCATTCATTCATTCATTCATTCATTCATTTATTGATTCATTCATTCATCATATTCATTCATTCATTTTTATATCATTCATTCATCATATATTCATTCATTTATTCATTCATTTATTCATTCATCATATTCATTCATTTCATCATTATTCATTCATTCATTCATTCATTCATCATCATTCATTATTCATTCATTCATTATTCATTTCATTTATTCCCATTCATTTTATATTCATTCATCAAATCATTCATTCATTTCATCATCATTCATTTCATTCATTCATTATTCATTCATTATCATATTCATCATCATCATTCATTTCATTCATTCATTTCATTCATTTTCATCATCATCATTTTATTCATCATCATTTATTCATTTCATTATCATTCACTCATTCATTCATTCATTATTTCAATATTCATTCATTCATTATTCATTCATTATTTCAATATTCATTCATTCATTATTCATTCATTCATTCATTATTTCAATATTCATTCATTCATTAACTCACTCATTCATTCATTCATTCATTCATTCATATCATCATATTCATTCATTTATATCATCATCATTCATTTCATTCATTTCATCATCATTCATTTCATCATTCATTTCATTCATCATTTCATTCATTCATTTCATCATTTCATCATCATTTATTCATTCATTTCATATTCATTCATTCATTCATTCATTTCATCATCATCATCATTCATTCATTCATCATATTCATTCATCATTATTCATTTTCATTCTTCATAATCATTAATTCATTCATTCATTCATTCATTCACTTGTTTTTTTATTCATTCATTCATTCATTCATTCATCATTCATTCATTTATTCATTCATTCATCATTCATTCATTCATCATTCATCATTCATTCATTCCTTCATTCATCATTCATTCATTCAGTCATCATTCATTCATTCATTCATCATTCATTCATTCATTTCATTTATTCATTCATTCATTCAATCCCCCATCATTCATTCATTCAATCCCCCATCATTTATTCATTCACTCATTCATTCAATCCCCCATCATTTATTCATTCATTCATTCAATCCCCCATCATTTATTCATTCATTCATTCAATCCCCCATCATTCATTCATTCATTCAATCCCCCATCATTCATTTATTCATTCATTCATTCATTCATTCATTCATTCATTCTTTCTTCATTCATTCATTCATTCATTCATCATCATCATATCATTCATTCATTTCATTCATTTCATTTATTCATTCATCATTCATTTCATTCATATCATTATCATCATCATCATCATCATTATTCATTCATTTATTCATTCATTTTCATCATCATTTCATTCATTCCTCATTCATTCATTCATTCATTCATTCATTCATCCCTCAATTATTCATTCATTCATTCGTTCCTCCATCATTTATTCATTCATTCATTCATTCAATCCCCCATCATTTATTCATTCACTCATTCATTCATCATTTATTCATTCATTCATTCATTCATTCATTATTCATCATCATATTTATTCATTCATTATTCATATCATTCATATATTCATTCATTCATTCATTCATTTATTCATTCATTCATTCATTCATATTCATTCATTTATCATTTATTCATTATTCATTCATTCATTCATCATCATCATATTCATTCATTCATTCAATTTATTATTTCATTCATTCATCGTTAATCATCATTCATCATTCATCATTCATTCATTCTTCATTTATTCATTCATTCATTCATTCATTTCATATATTTCATTCATTCATCATTCATCATATTCATTCATATCATTCATATCATCATTCATTCATTCATCATTCATTCATTAATATATTCATTCATTCATATCATTCATCATATTCATTCATTCATATATTTATTCATTCATTCATTCATTCATTCGTATATTCATTCATTCATTTATTCATATATTTATTCATTCATTTTCATATCATTCATTCATTATTCTATTCATTCATTCATTTATATCATTCATATTAATTCATTATTTATTCATCATCATTATATCATTCATTTATTCATTCATTTATTCATTCATTTATTCATTCATTTATTCATTCATTTATTCATTCATTCATTTATTCATTCATTCATTTATTCATTCATTTATTCATTCATTTATTCATTCATTCATATATTCATTCATTTATTCTATCATTTATTCATTCATTTATTCATTCATATTAATTCATTTATTCATTCATTCATATATTCATTCATTTATTAATTCATTTATTAATTCATTTATTAATTCATTTATTCATTCATTTATTCATTCATTCATTTATTCATTCATTTATTCATTCATTCATATATTCATTCATTTATTCATTCATTTATTCATTCATTTATTCATTCATATATTCATTCATTTATTCATTCATTCATATATTCATTCATTTATTCATTCATTTATTCATTCATTTATTCATTCATTTATTCATTCATTTATTCATTCATTCATATATTCATTCATTTATTCATTCATTTATTCATTCATTTATTCATTCATTTATTCATTCATTTATTCATTCATTTATTCATTCATTCATATATTCATTCATTTATTCAAATACGTATTCATTCATTCATTCATTCGTTAATATATTCATTCTTTTATTCATTCATTTATTCATTCATTCATATATTCATTCATTTATTCATTCATTTATTCATTCATATATTCATTCATTTATTCTGTGACGACTTGCCAAATCTTCTCTTCATTTTTATTATTATTTACGTGACATCATTTTTTCCCATCCTCAATGCATGATCGCAAAGTCCCGGGAAGTGTCACTTGCGGAAATTCTCCTAGCGTTCAGTGATTTTCTCCTCGCGTTTAATGCTATTTTTAGATACGACGTCATTGTTGACCCCTGACCTCGGTAGCTAGGAACCTGTTTTAATTTAAGACTGCTTAAACTGATAAAACCAGTTTATGCCACTTTCGGAACACCCCCACGTGACTTTTAACGCTATTGATTGGAGCGTTTATATGACGCTAAGGTCACATGATGCCCGCTATGGATCACGTGTCCAAGCGGAAATGACCCGTTAAAAGGCGGCAAATCCAGCGAGTTTTCACTTGCCCAGGAAACCTTGAGACAGCTAGGTCTAACCCAGATATCGGCGAATTCACGCATTAAAAAGCACTGAAGCCACGTGTCTAAATTGTGGGTTAGCGTCCATCTTTGAGTAGGTAAGTGAAAATCTCGTTAGAAAATAGTATTGTGATGAAATGTATAGTACCTTATAAAATTGGCATAACTGCGTTTACTTTATTCATAATTTTTGTTTTACGATCACATCCAGCCACATGTGATCGGGTATATTTTATGATCCCACGGGATATGTACAACATGTTCATAATAATGTATAACGGGAATATATATAGCTATTAATTTCCATATTATTTGAGTATTTTCGACCCGACGCTTAGACTAACGGAAATTAATATTAACGATAATGTTGACAGACCGTGACATATATTCATTATAAATTATATGATGATGCGACCAGACCTGAAGTGTGTGATAATGTTGTCAGACAATTCTAAAACACTGATGTCCAATTATTTGTTAAATTCATCATAATTGACATGACGATTAGGCTAGAGGCACAGAACTAGAATACTGTTGCCGACATTTCTATGATAAATTTGGTGGGTTTAACTGACATTTATAATAATTCATCGGGTTAAGTTGACGATAAATCAGTCTAAAGAATTATAATACTGCCACTGGGGCAGAGAAATATAATAAAGGACAGAAAGGAGAAACTTGAATTCAAGATTAGGCTCTAGACATATGATGTTAGAGACTAAAATCTGAGATGACTGGCAGAGGGACGGCTTAGGGAAAGACTGCTTTCTAAAGCTAGAAAATTAATGAAGCCGTCGTATTTGTCTTCAGTCTATGGTGGAGCCTTGCACGACAGTCCAATCTCAGAGCAGAATACGGAGTCGAGCACAGAGAAGGCGAATCCGAACCATTCAAGACCTACCTGGGACAACGTCAGGAGACCGGAGAACTAACCACGCTTCACTATCAGCCAGGGGCTGAAAAGCTAAGTTCCACGAAAAAGGGAACTCACCATATCAATGCATAGTTTTGTCATCCATGATGAAACACACTTGAATTGTGAGACACACATTACATACCGCAGACACTAATTCCATCGACAATACTATCATTCACCATCTATTCATTTTAGTTGCAATAAACCAATTGGGTGTATATACTGTACCCCATGCTTTGTTCCTTCTGTTAGATGTTACATATTGTCTGATGTTTATCTTCCTTTATAAGGGAGGGGGGGGGGGGGGGGGCTCGTAAAATCTAATATAAACCCAGTAATTAAGGATAATAATAATAATAGATATCTGAGAAGGGGACTATGGTAGCGAGAGACCAAATATCTCCTTACAACCTTTTCCAGACCTGTCTAGTTAGGAGAATTTACCCTCTTTGTCTCCCTTCAAGTGGTGGAAAACCCAGCAGGAATTCCTTGAGCCAGATCTTCCACAATCAGATCTATTATTTCTTCTAATAAATTCTTATCCATCCAACGCTACGTGACACTGGGGTCTCAGTCCGGGATTTGAACTTATGTATTTTATCATACCTCTAGGATAGTATCATTCATTCATTACAGTACACCATTTTAACACATGTATTTTCACACAGTGAGCTCTAGAAAGACAGAAAACATTTTTTCTAGAATTTCAGGCATTGATTGGTGAATCCCTTTATTTATGTTGTATTTAATTAAGTTAGTTCATGATTTTGTATTTCATTGAATTACAGACCTTAAGTCTCCATAACTGTAGTAATTTCATTCTACAGCAGTCTGATAATTAGTAAGTTTTTGCTTGTTGTTAGAAATACTATTGGAAGGTAGCACTAGCTTACTCAGGTGGACTTTAACTGCAAAAGATGGCTGAAATAGTTAAGCTTAAGGCAGCACTAGGGGGAGGCCGGTCGAGATCTAGGTTATAGTGGGGTGGACCTTGCGAATTATGTCAGTGTCGAGACTGATAAGTATTACGCTCGAGAAACAGCGAAAGCTGAAAGAGAAGAGCGAATAAAGTTAGCAGAAATAGATGAGAGGATAAAAGCTGTAGACGCTAGGGAAAGAAGCGAGAGAGATGAACGCGAGCATGCACTGAAGATGAAGCAGTTAGAGATGCAGGGACAGGCTCAAAGAGTTGAACCGGTAGCCGGTGCGACAGCATCTACCTCCTCAGGCAACCTATCGCCACGGTCAGATGATATGCCATCCTTGCACGCAGGGGGCACAGGACCTTTGCCATCCTCACTCATGTCAAACTTGGGACCCTTGACGTTTCCATTTGAAGCTTTCTCGGAACAAGCCGACTCGATCGATAGGTATTTGGACAAATTTGAGAAGTTTGCCCACGTACGTTTGGTTTGGAGAAGAGCAAGTGGAACCTGAAACTGTCGCAAGGGCTTAGAGGAACTGCTTATGACGTGTATAGCAAGCTTCCTCCAGGTTTACAGGATGACTACGACTCTCTGAAAAAGGCACTATTGGTTCGTTATGAGCTACATGCTGACGCCTATAGGAAGAGGTTCCGTAACTCTAGGAGGGAAGTCGGAGAGAACTTTGCTCAATTTGCCGCTAGACTGGATTCCTACGTGGAGAAGTGGGGTGCCCTAGGGAATTTTACTCATGATTGGGAAGGCCTGAAGGAAATGGTCATGATCGAACAACTGAAGGACACCATGACTTCCGACATGAGAAGATTCCTGACAGAGAATGGGGCCAGCACTTTAGAATCCATAGTCCAGTTAGCGGAACGATATCAGGCAGCACTATCAGAGAATCCACCACCCAGACGGAAACAACCAGATTACGTACCTAGACAGACAGCTCAGTCACACATGGACCCCCAAGTGAAACCACCGTATACTAACTTCAAAAAGCATGACAAGCCAGACTACAAGACTACTCAGAGATCAAATTTCCAGCAGCAGAGGCAAGGGGAAAAATGGTGTAAGCACTGTAGAACCATCACCCACAATACGCAGGAGTGCAACCGGAAAAAAACCCACCTCATCATGCTGCCTGCTTACGTAAAAGTGCCGCAAGGGGAAATGGACCGGAAGAACCTCTGGACAAACCCCGACATCCCCCGGTCGTTGAGACAGTCCTCGTAAATGACCAA
Source organism: Oreohelix idahoensis (assembly GCA_024509875.1). Lineage (NCBI taxonomy): Eukaryota > Metazoa > Mollusca > Gastropoda > Stylommatophora > Oreohelicidae > Oreohelix > Oreohelix idahoensis. Next base: position 20,970 of record JAMPIV010022829.1, read on the forward strand.
GAGGTGACCTGCCTTTATGATACAGGCCTTGCATTCGACGCAGTTGTCTGTGCATCCCTAGTCAAGCCTGACCAGATGACAGAAGACACTATAGAAATACAAGGACCTACTAAAAGTGCAGCACCTATGCGTTTGGCCATAGCCAAGATTCAGGTCAAATCGAAATATGTGACTGGGGAAATCAGTGCAGCGATTTTGGACGACCCTATTTATCCCTTGATCTTAGGGTGTAGGTATGTGTTCTTGGGAGAACCCATTCACCCTCTGGTTGTGGCGGCTGTCACCACTAGAGGACAGGCCAAACGGAATACGGAGTTGGAATCCCCACCCAACATCCTTCCTGAGGAATTAAAAAAGGCGCAAACTGAGGATCCATCTCTAGCACCCTGCTACAAAAAACTACCGAGAGCGCACACTCCTCTCCAAAAGGGAGATTCTACAAGAAAAATGGGCTGGTGCATCGGAAAGCAGGAAATGGAGGACAGGAACATGGGCAACTTGTGGTTCCGTCAGCATATCGAACCCAGGTCCTAGAAATGGGCCATGCCCTTCCGTTTAGTGGCCATATGGGCATAAGTGCCACGATTCAGCGTATTTCATGTCATTATTATTGGCCAGGTATCAACGCCGATATCCAGAGATATGTGAAATCATGCCCGCAGTGCCAGAGGACAGCGCCGAAACACTGGACGGCCCCAGCCACTCTGGGAGAAATGCCAATCTTGGGCACACCCTTCGAACGAGTAGCGGTGGATATTGTGGGTCCACTTACTCGTAGCAAAAAGAGAAACAGTTATATACTCACGTTAGTGGATTGTTGCTCCATGTGGGCAGAGGCTATCGCTATGCCCGCCTGTGATTCCAAGCATGTTGCTGAGGCTCTGCTCACCATATTTACTCGGCTAGGGTTTCCGTCACAGATCCTGACAGATAATGGTTCGCAATTCCGAGGAAAACTCACCGAGGAAGTGTTTAGGATATTTCAGGCCCGACATATCCACACCCTCTCCCTACCACCCCCAAGCAAATGGCCAGGTGGAGCGGTTTTAACGGGACCCTTATTTCCATCCTTCGGAAACTTGCACAGGAAAAAAAACCAGAGAGCTGGGATCAATACTTACCCGCAGCACTATTTGCTTACCGCGAAGTACCCCACAATTCTACTGGGATGCCACCTGCCACATTGCTGTTTGGTAGACCTATAAAAGGACCTTTAGAGGCACTGTTACGTACTTGGACAGATGATAAAGCTGATGAGACGGTCACCTCTGCATCCCAATACGTGAATGAGTTGACCCAACGCCTTAAAACAGGATGGGAACTGGCAAAGGAAAATGTACGCCGTGCCCGTCGTAAACATGCGCGTTACTACAACCGCACTGCGAAGGATAGGGAGCTAGAAGTAGGAGAACAGGTCTTATTACTCCTGCCCAGTAGCAATAATAAATTGCAAATCGGGTGGAGAGGTCCATATAAAATTGTTGAGAAAATGTCGCGCACCAATTACAAGATTGCCATAAAGGGGAAGCAGAAAATTTACCACATAAACCTGCTGAAGCGATATTATGAAAGACCGGGTGCAGAACCAGCACATTTCCTGACACTGGCTATTGCGACGAAAACTGAGGCAGAACCCCTGACCTCCTGTGAATACCCTCTTCGTCAGTGCGAAACTCATCAAGATGTTCAGATTAGTTCAACTTTAACGGAGGATCAGCAGGCACAGGTGCAACAGTTGTTGAGAAAACACACTAGTACACTCACGGATAAACCTGGCATGACCAACCTGATAGAATTTGATATGAAGCTAACAGACCTCGCCCCGGTACGAGTTAAGAACTATCCTGTTCCTTATGCTAAGGCAAAGGCATTGAGTGAGGAAATCGACTACCTGCTTAAGGAAAATATTATCTCAAAATCAGAGTCTCCTTATAGTGCGAGTGTGGTGTTGCTTAGAAAATCCACAGGAGAACATCGCCTCTGCATAGACTACCGAAGGCTTAACGCTGTAACGGAATTTCAAGCAGAGCCCTTACCTGATCAGAATCAGCTTTTCACCAAGCTGAGTAGAGCGCGATACTTTTCGAAGATAGACCTTAGCAAAGGGTACTACCAGATCCCGGTAAAAGAGGAAATTCGACACATGTTAGCATTAGTACTTCTGAGGGCCATTACGAGTTTAATGTATTGCCATTTGGGCTAAGCAACGCCCCAAGCGTCTTTACTCGTATGATGAGGAAACTACTGGAACCCCTGAACCACCCTGGAATAAGTAATTTCATGGACGACATACTTATTGCCACGAACACCTTTGATGAGCACCTGGACGCAGTTTCCCTACTCTTCGAAAGACTTAGAGAAACAGGACTCACCGCTCGCCCTACAAAATGTCAAATTGCCTGCGAGCAACTAGAATTCCTGGGACACACACCATCTCGCATGGATGCATCCACCCAGATGCACGTAATATTGAGAAGTTACAGCGGGCCCCACGACCCCAGACTAAAAAGGATGTCAGGTCATCTGTGTCTCTATGTGGCTTCTACCAGAGATATATTAAAGATTTTAATACCCTGAGTGCGCCACTGACCGCGTTAACCAAGAATGAGAACCCGGACAAAGTAACCTGGACAGCGGAGTGCGAAAATGCCTACATGCTGCTGAAGGAGAAACTCACAGCTAGGCCAATTCTGCGACTGCCTGACTAACTCTGAACTTTAAACTCCCAATCACATTCCCCGCCTACCAACTTGCTTAGACTATCCTAGACTCCCCGACTTACCCCACTTAAAACGCTAGTTTACGGAAAAAGAATTTCAGACAAGCTTTCTTCCCAAGCTGCGTAAAGCACCATACTTTTCGAAAGATAAACAAAAAGGGTACTTACACCGAATCCCCCCCAGCTTTTTTTCCCGGTACAAGAAGGAAATTTTTTTATGTTTAGCATTAGTACTTTTATCTGAAGGCCATTTAACCGAGTTTTAATTTTATTGGCCATTTTTGTGGGGTTTTCAGCTAAGCTGAAAGAACGCCCCACTGCGAATACCTTTACTTTGGTTTACCTACTCGTAGATGGAGGAAGCTTAGGCTCAAAGGGAACCTAAGGAACCACCCTGGGGCGCATTTTAAAATTAAATAAATAGATGGAAATTAACGTCCGACATAACTTATGGTGCCAAAAGCCACCAAACAATGCCACGAACACCTTCAGAGGGGGGCACATTGGACGCAGTTTCCCCACACCTACACATTACAAAATGCCCTTTTGGCCCCTTTAAGCAAAAACTATCCACCAAGCGTCTTTACTCATACTATACACACACTTAATTTTCTAACTCTATCCCTACTCTTATTACACTCACCCTAAACTCGTATGATGAGATATCCCTACTCTTGGAAACCCCCTGTAACCCACCCTATGGGAAAAGGAACTTTCATGGACAGGACTTATTCATCCTAAACGAACACACTACAATAGCAGGACTAGGACTTCAGCACCAACCAATGGAAGCAGTTGGATCTTCAAACACACCTCACACACTCAACACTCTCCGTCAAGACGCCCTAAGAGGAGGTCAAACAGGGACCTCGAGCAACACTCAGAATCCTTCACCCTTTCCTCATCCTGGAAACGCTATAGTTTCCTGTGACAGGGGGGAGGGAGGTCCAAGTGTATGGCCTAGATGTAAAAAGAAACTAGAACACCTAAATCTTCCGGGATCACACTATCACGCATGGATGCAATTTCCCAGATGCGACGTATATTGAGAAGTTACAACATCCGCGGAAACAACGGTGGCCCCCTCGACCCCCCAGACTTTAAAAAAAAAGAAGATGTAAAGGTCCATTTTGGTATGTCCTCTATGTGGCTTCTTTCAATCTAATCCTATCTTTCTCAAACCAGAGTTCTTTTCCTTCTACCAGAGATTATATTAAATATTAATCCCTGGGTGCGCCATTGATGACCACCCGAGTAGACTCCATTGAACCGCAAAACCACGAATTGTGGGGAACCCACCCCCACCCCGGACCCCCGCACAAAGTAACCTGGATAACCTGGACAGCGAGAGTGCGAAAAATATGGCCTACAAACGCTGCTGAAAGGAGAAACCTCCCACAACTAGGCCAATCACTGCTACGGCGGAGGGAAGGCTAGGACCCAGTTTTCCTTCCATACTTCTGAATTCTGCGACTCTGCTTGCTAACTTCACTACTCTACTCCTGAACTTTTAACTAAAAAAACTCTGAACTGATTTTTTTACAAAAGGCGTTGTATATGATTTTTTTATTAAATTAACGTTAAATTAAATAAAAATGCCCGCTGCGAACAATGCGTAGCAAAATAGGGATATAGGAGGGCCACTACTCACTCCTGTTCAGCCACGCCTCCCTGATAGACCTTTCTTCTGCAAAGTGATAAGCAAGAACCATCCTGGCAACTCTCTAACTCCCTGTTAATCCCCCCCATTGGCAAAGCCTAGTTCAGGAAAAATTGAACCCCTGAACCTTGCGTGAACAGAAACTACTCTAACTACTCCCAACTACTTCTTTACCATCCGAACGAGAAATGTCCCTGTCACCTAATAAATGATTGGATGGGCTGGGCAGAAGTTCAAAAATTCAATCAAATCAATCAACAACATCACATACCATATTTAATACGTGGAAAAAAAGTTTTTTCCATCCCACGGGCAGTGTGATTTCCCCACCAACCGTTGATTAATTTAATTCTCTATTGCAAGCGAACAATTCTTTGCAAGCTAAAGCGGTCGAAGAACCTTAACCGCCCGCCCCATATGCCAATGGAAACTAATAGGCCCCCGGCTTATTTATTGAGATGGTCACTCCAGTTTTCAGGGCATGCCATAATATAATTCCATTTTACATTTCATTCACATAGAATACCAATACCTGGAGGAAAACAACGTAGGGGCAGATTATTTTTTTTTGAGCAGACATTCGGACGCGAACTCGAGGAGATAATGAGAAAAACCTGAAAAAGAAAAAGAGGAAGACAAGGACCAGTGGAGTTGGAAAAAAAAAAAAAACGGAACGTTCGAAACATGCGGGAGGAGGGGGGGGGCTTGTTGTGACGAACTTGTTTTGCCCAATCTTCTGATCTTCCTTTTCCTCTTCAATTCTTTGTTTAATTATTTATTTACCCGTGACAAAAAATCATTTTTTTTTTTTTTGTTATTTTTTTTCCCATCCCTTCAATGCCAATTGATTCGCAAAAGTCCCCCGGGGTATAGTGTCCCCCCACCACCCCCAACCTTGATCCACATTTTGGCCGGGAAAATTCCCCTACTAGCGTTTCCAGTGATTCATAATCCCCTGATCGGCGTTTAATTATTATAATAAATAATGGCCTATTTTTTTTTTAGATACGACGTCATTGTTGGAACAGCTACCCTGGGGACCTCCGGTAGCCGACTAGGAACCTGTTTTTTAATGTTTAGAAACGCAAAGAAGTTAAGACCTGCTTAAAAAAAAAAAAAAAAAAAAAAGGAAGAAGAAAAATTAAAAAAAGTAAAAACTAAAAAAAAAAAAGAAACAAAAAAAAAAAAAAAACCCCCTGAAATAAAACCATTTTTAATATATTTTTGGATTATTAGTAAATGATGTATGCCTACTTGCGGAACCAGGACCCCACCGTGACTTTTAAATATTTAAAAATTTTTTAATTTTTAATTGTCATTTTTTACAATTTTTTTTCTATAAAATTTTTAAAAAAATTTTTCCAATTATTTGTTAAAAAAAAAAACGCTACTTGAATGGACGTTTATATGACGCCGCTAAGGTCACATGATGCCCGCTATGGATATCACCCGTTGGTCCAAGCCTGAGAAACAATGAACCCGCCTAAAAAAAATAAAAAAAAAAAGGGCCGGGCAAATTCCCCATAAACAAATGAATCCAGCGAGTTTGTTCACCTACTTCCCACAATTGCCGGTTTATTTAAATTAAAAGGTTAAAGAGCAAAAGAGAAAAAAAGACTGCTTAAAATTAAAAAAAAAATAAAAAAAAAAATAAAATAAAACAGAATAAAACCAGTTTATGGTTTATACGATAAATGCCACATTCGGAACAACCCCCACGTGACTTTTTTTTTTTTATTAGATAAAATTTATTATTTGTTTAACAACGCTAACTGATTGGAGCAGAGTTTTAATTATTTAATTTTTTTAATTAATAGGGACGCAGACAGGTCACCAATGATTGCCCGGCGATGGATCCACGTGATTCCCCAAGCTTGAAAAAATGTGACCCTAAAAAAATTAAAAAAAGGAAAAAAAAAAAAAAGGCGGCAAAAATCCAATGTTCCCGCAGCGGTAGTTTTTTGTTTCCCCTTCTTTCTCCTCCCCCCCTTTCCTTTTTTTTCACCTGCCCCCCCCGAAAAACCTCCGAGAAATCGCTAGAAAATTCTAACCCCGATAAAATCGGCGAATCTCTCCCTCCCCCCCCCCCCTCCCCCCCCCCCCCCCCCCTCGTTCCTCCCCCCCCTCGAATTAAATATAAGCCACTGGAAGC
>JAMPIV010022829.1:32500-125000 GCA_024509875.1 Oreohelix idahoensis
GATCAAGTCTCCCCACAACTTCCTGTCTCCAGTACTACCCAGCAATGCGGTTCTTGACTTCCTTCCACGCTGTGATATCAAACGGTCAAGTATTTTCTCACCCGTGTGTTACCGGGGCCCGAAAGGGGAGCAAAGAATAGTAACACTGTCCCCTGCCAAGCATGTCGTAGAAGGCGACTAAGGAGGGTTGGGCATGGGGCCGGTTACCCCATCCTGTAAAAAAAATTTAAACCACAAAAAACTTCAACAAATATGGACAAGTCAAATAAAGAAAATAAAACACAGCCATCCAAGACAGGGGAAGGTCCTCTCGCGGGGAGGCGTATGATGCAACACAGAGAAAGCCGAAAGGAATCTGTGTTGCTGACTAACCTTCTTTCTTCTAGGAGAACTTCCAGATTTGGCACCTGGAATGTTCGGACATTGAACGAACAAGGGAAAGTGGCACAAGTAGCAGCAGAAATGAGGGAATACAAAATCGAGGTTCTGGGAATGTGTGAAACAAAGTGGAAGGGGGTAGACAGGAAGAAACTCATCACAGGTGAATTGGTGCTGTCCTCAGGACACGAAGACGAAAGTTCACACCACAGTGAAGGGGTAGCTCTTATGTTATCTAAAGAAGCACAGAAAGCACTCATTGAATGGGAAGCTGTGGGACCCAGAATAATAACAGCTATTTTCAAAACAGCTAAAAAGAAAATTCATGTCAATGTCATCCAATGTTATGCACCAACTAATGACAAAGAAGAGTCTGTGAAAGAAGCATTTTATACTAAACTACAGGAAATTATGGATAAAGTAAAAAGAAGAGACATCATAATTTTGATGGGTGACATGAATGCAAAGATAGGTACAGTCAATACCGGATTTGAAGAAGTCATGGGAAAACATGGGCTAGGAGTAATGAATGAAAATGGAGAACTATTCGCAAACTTCTGTGCTTCAAATCAACTGGCTATAGGAGGAAGCATGTTTCCACATAAGAGAATACACAAGGCAACATGGATATCACCAGACCATAGAACAGAAAATCAGATCGATCATATATGCATAAAGAAGAAGTTTAGATCATCATTGCAGGATGTAAAGGTATATAGAGGAGCAGATGTGGCATCAGATCACCATCTTCTGATAGCCAAAGTAAAAATGAAACTCAAGAGATATGCAACAATGCAAAATTATAGACAACAGTTTAATGTAGGACAGCTAAGAAATCAAGAAACAAGAGACAAATTTGCGGTCACAGTATCCAACAAATTCCAAGTGCTCCAACAGTTGGAAGATGTAGAGAATACAGAAGACTATTGGCAGCAGGTCAAAACGGTATGGAAGGAGACATGTGAAGAAATACTGGGGAAAAGGGAAAGACAACAAAAAGCATGGATAACAACAGAAACCATCAATAAGATAAAAGATAGAAAAAACAAGAAAGCAGAGTTAAACACAAGCAAAACCAGAAGTTCCAAAGCCAAGGCTCAAGAAGTGTACACAGAAGCAAACAAAGAAGTAAAAAGAAGTATCAAAAGAGACAAGAGAAAGTATATTGAGGAGTTGGCAAGAGAGGCAGAAGATGCTGCAGCCAAAGGAAATATGAGAGAACTGTATAGCAGCACAAAGAAGCTAACAGGGAAATACAAGCAAACAAGTTGCCTCATAAAAGATAAGAATGGGAAACTGCTCAGCAATATACAAGAGCAAATGAAGAGGTGGACGGAATATTTTGGGGACCTTCTCAATAGACCAGCTCCAACAAACTCGCCGGACATCCAGCCAGCAGAAGAAGAGCTACAAATTAACGGTGAAAGACCAACGAAGGAAGAAATAAAGAAAGCCATAAAGCTTCTAAGAGATGGAAAAGCGTCTGGACCTGATGGCATTCCAGCAGAGGCCATCAAAGCAGATATCGACACGGCTGCAGAGATGTTATATAAATTACTTGGTAAAGTCTGGGAAAAAGAAGAGATACCAGCAGAATGGAAGGAAGGATATCTGGTTAAGTTGCCTAAGAAGGGAAATCTACAAGAGTGCACAAATTATAGAGGAATAATGTTACTATCAGTGCCAGGAAAGGTATTGAACAAGATTATCCTTGAGAGATTAAAGGAGTCCATAGACAAGAAATTGAGAGATGAACAAGCAGGTTTTCGACAAAACAGATCATGTACAGACCAGATAGCCACTTTGAGAATAATAGTTGAACAAAGTCTGGAATGGAATTCACCACTATACATCGGATTTGTGGACTACGAAAAAGCATTTGACAGTGTGGACAGAGAATCACTTTGGAAATTGATGAGGCATTATGGAGTTCCCCTGAAGATCATTAATTTAATAAAGAAAACCTATGAAGACATGACGTGCAGAGTTCTTCATGAACGACAGCTTACAGAACCATTTGGGATAAGAACAGGAGTGCGACAGGGATGCCTCTTGTCTCCATTTCTTTTCTTGCTGGCAATAGATTGGGTTATGAGATCATCGACAACACACAACAGAAATGGAATCTAGTGGACTCTGACTAAGCAGTTGGATGATCTGGATTTTGCTGATGACTTGGCTCTCCTGTCCCATAACCGTAATCAGATGCAGGACAAATTGAAAACACTCGATGAGAGGTCACAGCAATTGGGTCTGAAAATACACAGGGAAAAGACAAAAATAATGCGAATAAATGCAGGTAATGAAAACAGGGTTGAACTTGAAGAACACCAATACAAGATGTAGAATCATACACATATCTTGGCAGTAATATAGACAAAGTTGGAGGGACAGACAGCGATATCAAAATAAGAATACAAAAGGCAAGAGGAGCTTTCATTGCATTGGGAAATATATGGAGATCAAGAGAAATAGGATCCAACACGAAAATAAGAATCTTCAACTCAAATGTGAAGTCAGTCCTATTGTATGGCTCGGAGACATGGAGAACAACAAAGACAACAACCAAAAAGCTACAGACTTTCATAAATGGGTGCTTGCGTAGAATAGAGGGATTAAAATGGTATGACAAGGTTACCAATGTGGAACTGATGACAAGAACTGGACAAGTGCCAGTGGAACAAGAGATGAGAAGAAGACGATGGCGATGGATAGGACACACACTGAGGAAACCTGTTGATAGCATTACAAGGCAGTCCTTGTTCTGGAACCCCCCAGGGCAAGAGAGGCAGAGGAAGACCAAGAAGTACGTGGAGAAGAGAGTTGGAAACAGAGGTGAAAATGATGAGGAGAACATGGAAAGAACTTGAGATGATGGCACGTGACAGGAGGACTTGGCATGTGTTTGTTGAAGGCATGGGAGTGTTAATGTTGAAGGCGGCTTAAGTTTTATGCTAGCCCTTTGGCATCCGAACGTGGCTGCAAATATAAGCTTGAGTACAGAAAATATTAAATACGGAAAATGTTTTGGTCACAACGTATTCCAGCTTTCTTCTTGTCCTCATAACGGCTAAGTTTTAAAATTAGTTAAAAACATGCATAAAACAGATAGCCAGACATGAGGCAGAAATGACGTCCTGCGGATAGACAGACACAATGAAAGACTCGGGGCATCAGGACGTGGCTGCAAATATAAGCTGAATAAAGATAAATTGGTCTGAACACGCTCGTGTACAGAAAATATAAATACGGAAAATGTTTCGGTAGCTTGTGCTCCAAAATGATTAGGCAGACAAGAAGAAGCACTTTGGACACGTAATGAAAAGGGAAAATAAGATTAACAGAACAAAGAAAATATGCTCAAAACAAAGAGGGGATAAACGAGTGACGCAAGAAATGGGGGATAAAAAAGTAATGTGGCAAACATAATATAAAAGGCTAAAGACAGATTTAAAAAAAAAATAAAGTTTTGCCTCGTTTTGGCGAGGCGCGACCCGTTCAACCTAGTCGGTTATATTAGGGCGCATATCCAAACACAAAAGACCCTTAGGTCTGAGATTTATAATAGACAGATTACTTCTGAATAGACAACGGACAAAAAAACGTCTCGTTTGTTTTTGTTGTTATTTGTAACTGAATATTTTACCAGTGATAAGTGGTGTAAAGTTATTTTACTGTAGTACACCACTGTTAAAATTAACATTGTAATAGGTGACATATTTTCAAAACCCTTTTACTGTATACCTAGTTTAACTAATCGGACAAAAGGGTTCAAAAGTCGGGACATGTCCCGGAAAAATCAAGTTGATGTCAATTTAAAATACTATACATTTTATATATACATTTGAATAACATCAATAATCCTTACTTAAGGTGAAGAAAAACATCAATAATCCTTACTTAAGGTGAATCTTAGTTACTGTACTTTTCAGATGAGTGGATTTTTATCAATAGGTCCTTCTTTGCAAGCAGCATCTTAAAAAACTCGACTCATGTTTCCTCACAGTTCACTTTGGTTGTCAACATAGCTTTCAAAGTTTCAACACCTAGCTGTGTTTTATCACTTGCCCATAAGCTGTTCATCAAAGAAAACACTCTTTCTGTGGCAGCATTTGTTCCAGGTAGACAGAAAAAAAAAAAACGCTGCCAACTTCAAAATATTTGAAAATGTCACATTATTGTTTTTGAAGTGGGACACCATTTCAATCCAACGTTGTGGTGGCAATGTTTTTTTGGTACTCCATTCACTAATTTTCTGAGAAGTAATAAACTGCTTCATATAGACATATTCGTCATAAATTTCAGTTTCTTTAAAGTAGGCTGAAGGTAATGTTTGAATCACTAGTGATGATGATATCTCAATATCTGCCCAAATTGGTATTCTGTTCAGCGTTACCCAGCTGTAGGATTCTAGGTCTTGAACATTTTTTGCAGCCCATTTATTCAAATAATTGAAAGCTGTTTCATAGAACGAAGAAACGCTAGCATGAAACTTTTTCACATCCTCCTTTGGAAGTCCTTCCATTTCCATCTTTTCAAGGATTAGCTTAACTCTTGATGGCAAGAAACAATCTTCCAGTTTGGACTTCAAAATAGTTTTCAACCTGTTGATGCTGTCAATGACTTCAAACACAGTGACCGTCTGTCCCTCTATTTTTTGCACTGCTTCGTGGAATGGAGAGGCCTGACTGTGAACAAAAACAAGCCATGCCTCAGATAGAGGATTTTCAAAGAATATCTGTTTAAAAACTGGGCATCTGTCTTGAGATTGAAAATATGATTTTAGAGGCAGGAACATCAGAAGAACCCTTTCAACAGCAGGCAGCAGAGCAAGCCACCTAGTCTGAGCATAACCTAAGATCATCTGGAAGTCTGTTTCCACAAACTGGCAAAACTCATTGAGTCTTTCAACTCGTACTGTGTATGATTTGAAGAGTAGATAAACTTTAGCAATAATCAGCTCGACATCAACAGGCAGTACATCTGCAGCTGTTCGAACAGTGTTGTGGAAAATATGACCTGCACACCCAACTCCTATAAGACCATGTCCAAGGTTTTCTTGCAGTTTTTTGAAAACATTGTTCTGTCCTTTCTTTTCAGCACCTCCAAAATTGGAATTTGTGTTCTCTGCGCATAATCCAACTACTTTCCTGTCTAAACCATTTTCAGTTATGCAGTCATTAAGAAAACTACTTACAATATCAGATGTTTCACCTGGCAATGACTTTAACTCTAATATTTTAATTTTCACTCCATTACTGTGATCAAAGTATCTGACAAGCAAAGGAAAAATCTTGAATTCTTTATGGTTGGATGCATCTGTCAGTACAGAAATAAATGTAGACTTCTCTAGGTCACACCTTAACTCATTTAGAATATGGGGTGCCAAGACATTTCGAATAATGGCTTCTGTTTTCGTACGTGCACATGCAAATTTTGGCTCTAAAGTAACCTGAAGTAATTTTGATGTGCAATCCATAGACCTGAAAGTATGATTGTGTAGCACTGTATGGTATGCAAAGGCGCCTTCTATAGCAGCTAATTGCTCTTCTTGGTCACCAATTTTATCAGCTCTGAAAAAAGTGGTTAACGACGAGCTTGATGCAGCTGTAACGACGGCTCTCTTATGTTTCTCACTGCTTATGTGGTCATGACTCCCTTTCGAAAATGATCCTCCAGGTAACAGTCGAAGGTAAACGGAGAAGAGGAAGGCAAAGACAATCCTGGGCTGATAACATCAAAGAATGGGCAGGACACGGTTTTTCCACACTTGTACGCATTGCTGAGGATAGAGAGCAGTGGAGGACCCTGTCTGCTGATGCTTCCACCATGGCACCCCTACGACCCATGACGGGTTACGGGTTGAGATGATGATGATGTGGTTCTTAATATCACCACGTCCACTATGGCTTATCGAAAATCCGGAGGCACATATATTGCATCGTACATTGAAGTTTGATGTACTCTTTTTAATAAACGGATATTCCTTTCGTAAATCTTCATTGAAACTGCATTTACGCTTTGGTACCATTTTCTTACAACAATAACAAAATATGCACAAATAGTTCACCGTTTAAATTAAATAAACGTATACCGTACGCAAAATCTTGGTACTTTACCCCTACCTTTGCCCGCCTCACATCGCGTGTTTGGGGAAACTCGAAACTCACAATGAAGACCAAAGCTGCGGTATATAAGGCCTGCGTCACCAGCACACTCCTATATGGCAGCGAGACCTGGACGACCTATGCTAAGCAAGAAAGAAGGCTCAATACCTTCCATTTGCGGTGTCTACGCCGCATCCTCGGCATCTCGTGGAAAGATAAAGTGACAAATGTCGAGGTGTTGTCACGTGCTGGCCTTCAAAGTATGTATACGTTTCTTAGACAGCGCAGACTTCGCTGGCTTGGCCATGTTCGCCGCATGGAAGATGGTCGCATCCCAAAAGATATCTTCTACGGACAATTATCATATGGCAAGAGAACAGTTGGGCAACCACAGCTGAGGTTCAGAGATGTGTGCAAGAGAGATATGAGGGCACTGGACATGGATCCAGCAACATGGGAGGATGAAGCTGCTGATCGCACTAAGTGGCGATGCTATTTACGGCGCCACCTCAGATTGGGCGAAGAGAGGCTCACACAAGAAGCAGAGGTGAGGAGAAAACGTCGAAAGGAGCACCAGGAAAATAAGCAGCTGAGGGTTGTCACCTCAGGGGCGCATTCCCATAGTCAGTTATGACTGAAGGGGCTATTATTATTACCCCTACCTAAAATTTCAAATAACTGCGAATATCACATTGGAACTACAAAACTAATTCGCGGTCCTGACAACTTCTTGTGCTGTTCCGGCGCCAGTTCACTAATAATTAAAAATTCCCTCAAGTCAGCCACGGAATAATAATTTTTTTTTTTAATCTGTGAGATTTATGCCAAATTGGCAAATTCGTCCAAAACCGGGACAAATTGGCGTCCCGGATTGCATCAAAAAAAAGTCGGGACAAATTATCAAAAATGGTCGAAAACCGGGACTGTCCCCGAAAAACCGGGACGTCTGGTCACCTTAAGTGTAAGTCAATGATGGCTGGTAGTAGCCACTGTAAAGAATGGTGTCAGACTGTTCCCAGCTAACTCACTCCAATCACAGGTGGAAGTTAAGGATGTAAGGTAGTACTGTTGTATTCAAAGAGGTGCTGTCACCGTGAAGACAGACACAGGTCAACTCGACCTACACAGGGTAGTGTAAACATGAAGTGAGAGTACATTGTACGCGAATGGTAGAATGGTTCTGAAGAGTTGACAACTTGGTAACAATATATTCATACTCTCACATGTAGCAGTCAAGGATTACTGGGACTACTGTGTTCTTTTTATAATGTTTAATGAGACGCACACTGGAACAGTACGTGTATAGTTACAGGAACACATGTCGACATAAACAGCATCGTGTTGATCAATGGTGTATCATCTTAAGTTAGCATTCATCCTGATTAACCTCATACTGGAGCATTTATAGACAAGCATTCAGAGTTCCATAATTACTACACACACATATATATATATATATATATATATATATATATATATATATATATATATATATATATATATCGGGTTGTACTGACAGATCACGTCAGTTTATACATAATGTTCATAGTGACTCCTGTACAGAATCTCTCTTAGCATGAGTGTAGCTTGTACTCTAGCGTAGATTCTTTCAAATAGCATTCAGCACATATCTTCGGAGTAAATGCTAAATCTCCCATAATAGATCTTTCTTTCATAACTGTGATCTCTGGATCATTATCGGGTAGTAAGGGACAACCCTGTTCTCTGATGAATGATTGACAATAATACGGATTCCAAGATGGCTTCCTTGGTCCTTAACATCGCTCACACAACGGTGAGATGACAAAACTTCTAGAAAGATTCAATTCATAAGGGTATCAAAGTTTCCACCAATATCAGCATTATCTGTCCTCATAATTGCTGTGTAGAAACATTCTTAGTGCTGCTAAACGATATGTCGTTCTGAAATCTGAACATAAGTAGATTCATGTAGGCCTAAACATCACCCATCGTAAGCCTAGAGAACGAAGTCAGTAAAAGTACGTCTACCTTGGCCAAGAATCAATAGCAAGCACAAAAACACTTTTCTGGCGTAATAGAAATAATACTGGGGAACACATAGACTAAAACAGTCCTAGAAGACACAATCTTCTTCCCCATGATAACTTGAGATCACAAAACTTTGGACCGCTCGACATTGGCGTCCCGCCAGACTCCATAACCGAAGAACACACTCCCCTATCTTCATCCGCTCAGAGTGTAAGAAGAAATAATCCAGCCCAGACACACAAAGATAACATGATATAAGACCGAATCGTCTCAAACAGACAAACAGTAAACCTAGATTCGGACTTTCAATATTCCTGCAAAACCTTAAGCGAGAACAATCTGTTTCCAGCTATAATAGACATAAAATGATATAAAATCTAGATTCCTCCGCTTGTTCAATCCACGGAAACAAAACAGGAACCGATCACTCAAAGAATAAAATACACATTTACTATTCTGAGTTATTCCCCTTTCTTAAAAGTTGTAAGTTCATAAATAAATATCCTTTTATCAAACAGATAGTTACATTTTCATTTGTAATCGTATCAACTGTAATCTGTGCGACATATAAAAAATATGTACGCAACAAGTGGCTAAGAGGTATGGCGTCCGCCTCTAATTCTAAAAGTACCGGGTTCGCTCCCAGTACGGGGAATATAATTGATGGACATTTTTTTTTCAGGAACAGTGGTTCCTAATGATGATATTAGACAAACATACACTGTCGTATGTAAGGTCCGGGGTTCAAATCCTGGGTAAGCCACTCACGTCTGTTGTTTTTCTGTTGTCTAGTGTTCTACTTTTTTATTTCTTACGAGTGCCTGAAAACATACCTTTATGTTTGTCTAATATTTATTTACTGTTTACAGGCCTCGGGTTTCCCTTCCTTATGTGTTATAAATGGTCCTAATGCTGTCATACTCCCCCCTGATCTCCTGGGTAGTGAGATCGGATACCTAGCCTTCTCGGATAAGGGCGAAAAAATAGAAGGTCTCGTGTGCAAGTTGCGCACGTTAAAAATCCCTCGGCAGTTGAAAACCATACAGATTTGGCCATACAGCCGCTGCCATGGCAAAAATTTAAAAATTAAGGAGACCTACCCACCCCAAAAATATTTATAGAATGTGTGATTCTTGTGTACACACATTGAGATCCTCGCCGGTGCTACGGAGTTCGTGCACAGTGCTGAGTTCCTCTTTGTATGATCTAAGGAGGGATCAGAGCACTGGTGGAATTGTCCGTGTGCAATTAAGATGGTCCTTAGAACCAAACCAAACCAAACCAAATCAAACCAAACCAAACCAAATCAAACCAAACCAAATCAAACCAAACCAAACGAAATCAAACCAAACCAAACCAAACCAAATCAAACCAAACCAAACCAAACCAAACCAAATGGAATATCAACAATTTTCACTCCTTATGAAGCATAGAGCCACCACTAGCAGCTGATCTCCTTGCAGTAAGCCTGCACCAAGGCCCCTCATTTATGTACTCTTGCAGTAGTGGGTTCTGTAGCTCATCCATACACATCATCATGTTAATCACTGCTTACGACTTGTCTGAGTGAGCAGCAGTCATGATATTTCCATGTTTCCTCGGAGATCCCAGGAACTACACAGGGTGTTTTCAATCAATCAATCAATCAATCAATCAACCAACCAAACAATCAATCAATCAATCAATCGGTCAATACCTTTCAGCTCCCCAAGTGTGGTAAAGTGGGATGATATAAATATTTATAGGGGACTTAATGTACTGACTGAGATCAGCTGTGAAGGTATCTGTATCTAATAGGTGTAGTGTTTTACAGATAACCTTTCTTTGCTACCACATTTAGACCTCAGTCAGAATTTTTCTGGAATATTGTGATGACTACGTTGAATGTCTAGGGTTATGATAATGATGAAGTGTAAGTCACAACAACAACAGACAGATAAACAATTTACTTTAATCCACAACACTTTACACCACTGTGACACTCACATACATATAACACTTTATAAGACTATCTTAAATGAGTCAAGTTTTAAAGTTTAAAAATATATGTATTAATTCCTTCAAATATTAGATATCCTGATTCAACTACAAAGTGAACCAGGAATCACAATCAAATGTAATCACAAGTTATATGTACACAATTTATAGGTAGAATCTTTGTATTGACATATATTATTATTATTATCATATGTGTGTCAGTTGTGAAGTAGTACTATGAGGTAATACTGGCTTTTTCAAGCTAGGTTGTTGTTTGTCATCATGACTTCAAGTGTTTGCTTTTGGTGGACAGAGTATGTGGAAAAGTTCACAGTTCCTGTCATTTGAAACAATTAATTGTCCCTCTTTAATTAATATACTGTCAATTTTTGAGGGGGGTGCATAGGATTGAGCTGCTCTGGCCACAGAATCTTATCTTCTGTGAGGGCGGCAGGAAACAGTCTCCTCTGCTCGCTTGCTTCAATGTGTTCTTGAGACACCTCACTGGTCGCTATCTGGACCAAGGGGTATGCTATCAGCCTCTGGATTCAGCAAAACTCAGACCAGGTGCTGCTTCAATAAGTTCATTATTTCCTTCTATACAATAAGATAGGTGTCACAGTACTGTTTGGCAATTCCATGCAGTTATACTTTTCTCCGACAAGTTTTGTTCAGGTTGGAGCAATATCTAGGCTTTGCCTCATGTTTGCTACTGAACCACACACATATACAGACATAAATTATCAATTTACATTCAATTTTCATCAAAAAGATATCAAATATGTCAATCTTACCACAATTCATGGAAATAATAAACAAATACGTTGACTGGCGATGAATTATGGCACAATTCCGATCTGCCTCTGTCCCAGGCTTTTATTTAGAAAAATAGGAGCCGGATCTCAACGCACTGTTTCTTAGTAAGTTTATTTTAAAATGTGGCACTGAACAGACGCTCCTAATTGACTATATCAGCGGGTCTAGCCAATAGGACCATGTTTACAATAGCTTTTGAAAAAATTTACCCTTCCTACGTTTCCCCTAACAACCAAAATTAGTATTTGCAGTCCGACTAATCGTGTTTCGCCTTACATATACTTCCCGCCAATCAAATAGGATTTAACATGGTGGCCTATTTCCCGTAAAATGGTGGTTTCAAAACATGCCACTGCGCAATTCTGATTTGGTGCTGTCAGACAACCTCACTATTTTCTTTTTGGCTATAATTTGATAATTCCTAGACTATTTGCGTAACACTTAACATATTCTTTGTCAGCAAGTCCTAAGGAACCCAAATATATAATTTTAATGGAGCTAAGTGGCTGCGTTCAAAATACGCATTTTCTTCTACCACCGTTCACTTCGATACGATGTGGTGTCTCGGTACTGTCAGGCTTTCAGACATAAAACAGTATAATGTCATGTTTACTAATAAGCATTAAACAGGTTTTTAAACCTAACCCTCGTATTTGTAGTGTTTTTTATCACTGTCTATTTGAAAAAAAGTTAGTGCTTCATGCCTTACGCTTGGGGGTGGCATTAATTTTATATCGCGAGACGCGTGTTAGTGTTGCCGGCGTTCCTCCGTTCAGCCCTCTCTCTCTCTCTATCCTAAGTCGATCTGTCCTTTCGTTTATGTTAACGTAGTGTATAAAATGAAATTAATGGAATATTAATCTAGGTCATTACGCAGTGTGTCTATCTCAAGGTTTTCTTAGAAATACAGTACACGTTTTATTGTAGAAAGCGTGTATTGATGCAGTAGGCTTTACTATCAATGTGAAAGCGTTACAATTTTGCAGGGGTTTTTATTGTTCAACTAGCATGACGTTCTATTAACACAGGCGTACGCTATTGGAAAGCACGGGTCTTTAACCATTTCTCTTTCCTTTTATTGAGTTAATGCGTTAGGCTTTACATTTACTTTTTAATTTATATATGTGGATTTAGAATGTTTCACGACACCAAGTAACACAGACATTCATCAAACAGATGCCATGTCGTCCTGTTGCTTATTATCAGTTGAAGATCTTTCCAAATGCAATATATATATATATATATATATCAAGAGTCCGGACATTTTTTTTTACCGACTCCACTTAAAAAAAAACAAAAAACTATACCAACTTCACGACTACCGACTCCACAACCCTGATTAAAACATGAACAAATTTGTGTTTAGTCTTACACCGCTACAAAAAAAAAAAAAAAAAAAAAAAAAAAAACACAAGCCTTTGGCTCTTTATTTCAACTGCATGCTCTTTAAAAACGTAAACATCTGAGCACAAGACTTAAAAGGTTTCCATGGACGTGATTACCAATCCTTAAACTTACCGCGGCCAAAGTGGGCGCTCTGTATTCTGGAAGGCTTCATTTTGCAGGGTAAATTTGTCCGGGGGCTAGGAGGAAAATTTTCGTCTGAACAGCGAAAATATACGTTTGAAGTTTTTGAATATTTTTTCTAGCCGTGTTTGCCTTTTTTTTGTGGCGAGGCATGCCATGTTAATCTAGACCAGGGTTTTTTTTTCAACCGGGGTTCCACGGAACCCTATGGTCCCGCATGAGGTCGCTAGGGGTTCCGCGCGAGAACGTATTGAAAACAAATAATCGTTGATTTTTTAACTTTGCGCGGTGCCCAATGTTAGCGCCGTTGCACATGCCAAATTTCATTAAGCACCACGTAGAATAGAAATTAGTCTTAAGACTGTTGGGCCTACTTGGATAAAGTAAACAAAAAAATTAAGTAGGAAATTTTAAAAATGGAAAAATTGAAATCTCTTTATACTTGCACTACTGACTTGCATTAGAGTTGATATTAGAGTTGATATTAGGGTTGCTATTAGAGTTGATATTCTTTATGGGGAGAAGGAACCACACAATAACAGTAGGCTAATAAGTTGGCCAAAATAAACAGATCCACAGAAACAAATTAATTCTCTATTCAAAAGATCACACAATTATTATTGAATTATTATGTTTATAACTTACTGATCACGCTAAGGTACCATCAGCTGTAGATGTAATAATTTTTATGCAGGGGTTCCCTGAGATCTGACAATTATTTCAAGGGTTCCTCTGGGATAAAAAGGTTGAGAAAGGCTGATCTAGACCAAAGTCCATCGGTTATTCAATCAATAACTAATTCATTCATTCTTTCCTTTATTCATTCATGTAATCAATCAATCGATCGATCATTCAATCAATCAACCTGTATTTATTCAATCAATCATTCAATCAATCTTTCAACCAATCAATCAATCACTCATTCATTCAATAATCTTTAGCTCCCTGTGGAGCATAATCCTTCAAGAAATTCACACCAAGCCTCTCTGTCTTGTGCCATCCGTCGTTCAAAGTTTCTCTATTTCTTCTTCATCCATCTCATGTCTGTTGCCAGCTTCTGTGTGTGTTCTTCCTCCCCTTCTTCCTGACTCCGTGTCGCTCCTACCGGCGGAGCATGGAGCCAGCCATGTAGTAGGTTCTAAGAGAGCTTTCTAACTCATTTGCTCCTTGCGGAGTATGGAGTCAATATGCAAGATTATTTCTCCAGAATCCTTTGCCAAGCATATTCTTTATGCCGTCTACAGTGTGGTTCCTATGGCATTTGCTTTACATGACAGGTTGCCAGCCCATCAAAACCTCATGCTAGTATTTATAGGCATAAGTGATCCGTAGGACTTCTTTTTTATACGCTTTGGAAGATCAAAAGCACTTCCATCGAGTCGCTCGAAGATGTCGTCTGAACAGACATACTAACAGCTGTGCCCCATCGCTAAAGCTGGGAGGGTCCATTACCGGGAGCACCACGCACATAATTGAGGCTGGGGTATTCATCAGTCTTCCTATATTTCTCTTAACCTGGGGGATTTCCGAACATGGACTGCTCTGTAATGTTGCAGCTGGTATTCTCAATGTGTGTCCTGCATAGCGCCAGCATCTGTGTCTCAACTCTTGGAATTGATGTTTCTGGAATTTGCTGGAATTTGCCTGGTTCTTTCGGTCAGTTCTTCATTGGTGATTTTGTCATGATATTAAAATCCTTCTTTTCTCTACAAGTGTCTATTAATATATGTAACTGTTTCTGGTTGTTGGTTGTATTGTTTTCCGTGTTAGAGCGATACAATACGACTACCTTGGCATTTGGGTTGAAGATTATTTTTGTGTTTGGCTTATTTTTCTTCATTTTTTTAAAAGAATATTTCCCAAAGCATTGAAAGCGTCTCTTGCATTTTGCATTGTTATACAGTTATCACTGTTTGTTTCTCCAGTTTTATCTACCTTGCTACCATCTTAGATATACAGCGTCATGTGACAATCTGGATGTATATTACTCTTGGCTGATTGTATCGATAGTGTGTTTTCTCAACCAACGTGAAGATAGTTACAACGTATATCGTCAACTGTTACTAAAACTACAACTACTAAATCAATTTGGACAGCACAGTCCTAGAGGCCTGCTAGAACTACCATTAAGGTAACTGTTGAAACCACTACAACTACAACCATAATGACGTACACCAGTATGACTGCAACAACTGATGTCACATCAGCTTCTATCAAGGTTAGCACCTCTACGAGTGACGTGGTCGACTTGTAAAACAGAAATGGACTTTCTCCTAATGTTAAAATTATTGAAAATGTGTATCTAAAACTCAGTGCGAGAGGAGAAATGAAGAGACTGACAGATCAATCGATAGACCTACAGTGGTAGATAGACAAACAGACAAACAGGTAGGCGGGAAGGTAGCCAGACCGACGGACTGGTGGTGGGACGGAAGGACAGGGCAGGGCAGGGCAGAGCAGAACAGGACATGACATGACATGACATGACATGACATGACATGACATGACATGACATGAGATGGCATGGCATGGCATGGCATGGCATGGCATGGCGGCAGGCAGGCAGGCAGGCAGGCAGGCAGGCAGGCAGGCAGGCAGGCAGGCAGGCAGGCAGGCAGGCAGGCAGACAGACAGACAGACAGACAGACAGACAGACAGACAGATAGACAGATAGATAGATAGATAGATAGATAGATAGATAGATAGATAGATAGATAGATAGATAGATAGATAGATAGATAGATAGATAGATAGATAGATAGATAGATAGATAGATAGATAGATAGATAGATAACGTGGGAGAGAAAAATCAAACCGGAAATAGAATCAGTTTTGCAAGGAAAATGTCACACTAAAATTTTGAATATCCTTAAAATTATTCAGAGAGAGCAACAAAAAAAAAGCTTGAAGGGACAGAAAATGAGGGTGAGAAAAAGAAAACGGAAGAAACAAAATACAGGGGAAAAATTGCATATCGAGAAATTCCTAAATTGGAAAATTCGATACACAATGTGTACGAGATTCATAGGAAAATATAAAAGTTGAAAACGGCGCGAATATTAGCAAAATGAAA
This sequence comes from Oreohelix idahoensis, assembly GCA_024509875.1. NCBI lineage: Eukaryota > Metazoa > Mollusca > Gastropoda > Stylommatophora > Oreohelicidae > Oreohelix > Oreohelix idahoensis. Next base: position 48,389 of record JAMPIV010022829.1, read on the forward strand.
ATCATTTTCTTACAAAGAAAAAACGGAACAAGCTTCCTGCATCTCTGTTCTGTGCTGTCATTTATCAGAAGGGCGCTTGCAACTGAAGCATTCATTTAAAAAAAAAAAAAAACTTGAGCACTTTAATATGACAGAGGCATTAAAAGACAAAAATGAATGATAATTATAAAATTACTTTACAATCATCATCGTACAGATCATCTCGAAACATTCCTAATATTTGACCTTAAAGGTAAAGGATCCCGTTACACACCCATTGAGGCATATTGGGAATATGGTGTTAGGCCCATATTTTCATGACCATCGGCATACTAGGGGTGACGTGGTCAACATAACGCCGGCCGCCTTAATCTTCCCAGAGTTGCTCTGGTACCCAGTTGGGGCTGGGTGGACCCAGGAGCCGTTTGCGGCCTAAAAAAATCCCACCTCATCTGGGGATCGAACCATAGACCACTGAGCTAGGAAGCCAGTGCACTAACCACTATGCTACCGCGGCTCCCATATTTGACCTTACCTTTAGGTAAAAGGTCAAGGTAGACACACAGTAGATCCTGCCGTAGAGGAGTGAAGTACTAGAGACCTCCATGTACTAGGTCCATCATCGAGAGGTGGGGTGATCAGTTCCCTTCCTCGTTGCCTTTTCCTTCCCTAACTCAAAGTCAGGTACCATTTTACAGCTAGGTAGACTGGAGCTTGTCAGTACCGCGATGCGAACCCGGCACCTTTGCCGCGAGAGGCCAGCGCTCTAACCACTCTGCCAATTGGACGCTCTTAGCTTTAGGGCACATGCTTATATAATAACTCCTAATATTTTAACCCCAGTTTTACGAGATACGGTTATACAATCTTGCAAAATTGCTTATTATTTTAACCCCAGCTTTAGGAGATACGGTTAAACAATCTCGCAATATTCCTTACATTTTAAACCCAACTTGTAGAGCGCACGGTAAAACAACAATTGAACATTTTAACCTCAGATTTACGAGATACGGTTATATAATCTCGCAAAATTCCTTATTATTGTAACCCTAACTTTAGGAGATACAGTTATACAATCTCGCAAAATTCCTTATTACTGTAACCCTAACTTTCGGAGATACGGTTATACAATCTCGCAAAATTCCTTATTACTGTAACCCTAACTTTCGGAGATACGGTTATACAATCTCGCAAAATTCCTTATTATTGTAACTCTAACTTTAGGAGATACGGTTATACACTCTCGCAAAATTCCTTATTATTGTAACTCTAACTTTAGGAGATACAGTTATACAATCTTGCACAATTCCTTATTACTGTAACCCTAACTTTAGGAGATACAGTTATACAATCTCGGTAAATTCCTTATTACTGTAACCCTAACTTTAGGAGATACGGTTATACAATCTCGCACAATTCCTTATTACTGTGTAGTGATTTCTAAATACAATATCTAACTTAATATATAACTGTATAGGGCATAAAGGCAAAGATAAGAAAGTACAAAAGAATTTTCTGCTAGAACGGTTGGTGTCGCCTGCGCCTTCAGATTATTATTTGCCAACGAATAGCCGAACAAAACGGTACCCAATTTTTCAAATTCGTCCTTGACATAAACACCCACTTTTCCTAGTTCTAAGAAAATATTTGCCTAAAATGCATTGTGGAACGAGGAGGGGCAAGGACAGATGAAATGCTAATTCGTTTCGCATTGATTTTAAACTAAAAGCCAACTGTAGCACAGTGGCAAGCCTTGCCTTAGGGGTTTCCCCAATACGAAAAAAAAAAGATAGAATTATGAACCAAACCCCATAGCCCCTTGAAAATCGTATATTCGTGTACCTGAAGACTTGCTGACCAAGAATATGTTGTTAGTTATCTCAATAGTCCCTTAACTAATCAAATAATGATAACACAGTACATAGAGATCAGAGATACTGTCAGGTCAAGTCATATCTGCTTAGATTGGATCGCATATTTTTTGGGAAAAAAGTAGGTGACAGATAGGCTCAGATAGTACAGTGAATCCGATTGGGTGGCATTTGAAGTGAGACGAAATATTATAGGCTGACCTTTGAATAAACATAAATAGCCTAGTAACGTAGAAAGGTTTGAATGATAATTTTTTAAAGACTGTTTACCCTTGTAATATTAAGAACGATTGGCCAACTGAACCGATATTGTCAGAATAAGCGTTAGGGGGGACGCCATTACTAGAAACATTTTCACCAGCGATAGATGAGATCAGGCTGTGCTTTCAAATACAATTTCTGGGCAGCCTGGACAACAAAACAGATCGAAACTGTGTCAGTCATCGTCTCTGTGTATTTCATTAAACAAAATTGTGGTAAGATTGACATTTATTAACATGTATTTTATATAAAAATTGAATGTGAAATAATAATATATGTCTGGACATGAGTGGGTCTATAGCGAACATGAGGCAAAGAATAAAGATTGATCCACCATGTGATAGACTGTCAGAGAGGTGTAAAACTACAAGAATATGTATGATTGTCATGAAGGAGCATAACACCTATCCTATTATATGGAAGAGATTACAGCTGGAATTGCAGTGGCGTTGTAACTGTTAGGGGAGAGGAATACTGGTGTACATTGTCACATCAAAAGAAAATGGTGGCATAGGTTTGTATAAGGCTATGACCCTTTTTGTTTGTTTGTAATGTACATGTCCTTAACTGTGGACTATTAGTGTATGCTAGTTATTAAGAAGGATGCATACCTTCACATTTCAGAGGTCCTGGGTACTGACGTTAATGTGGTACCAAACGCTTGAAAACTGATTGATTCAGGACTCTGCCGGTTTACTGCGAGCCCATGCTAGTGGCCATTGCCTATCAAACATGGAACAGATTGTCAAGCGAGCAGAGGAAAGGTTCAACCTGTATTCTACTGCCAAGATAAGTTCTCGTTCGGCACCTGAGAGCTCAACTACAGAATTAAAAAAGAAATATAAAAAGTGACAGTGAATAAACTGGGATAAATATTTAATAGTTCCACAAGTGACAAAATAGAAACAAACATTACTAAAAGGGTATGACTTCAAACAACAACCTAGTGGTACTACCAGTATTACCTTAATGTAGGAGAACACTACAGACGTATATTAGAAAAATATTTTATGTATGGACAGAGGATCTATTGTGCTATTTGACTGATGTAAATGATTATTTTGATTTCACTGTTAAATTGTCAATCATGATTCCAAATAAATTAGAATCAGGATAATAAAATTGTAAAAATCATATTTACACAAAATTCAACCGCAGTCTTAAATAAGATAGCCTTTTAGAGTGTCGTTTGTATGTTATTGTGGTAGTACTGTGTGCTGTTGTGAATAATAAACTATTTGTTTGTATGTTTGTGGATTATTGTACATTACACTCTACATTCATAACCCTAGACACTAAACGAAGTCATTTACTATAATAATAAATACATTTTGAATGAGATAAAAGGGGTGGTAACGGAAAGGTACCCTGAAAAGTTCACAATACTATTGGGTAGATTCAGGGACCTTCATAGCTAATCTCATTTAATACAAATATACTACATAACAACAATTCATAACATCAAATCCACCACATACTGTAACCCTAACTTTCGGAGATACGGTTATACAACACGCCTAATATATTAACCCTAGCTTTAGGAGACACTGTCCTAAGACACTTTAAATATATTAACTGCAGCTTTATGAGATCTGGTTATTAATCACGTCTAATATTTTAATCCAGACTTTATGAAACACGGTTATGCGACTCTCTTAATATTTTAATTCAGTTCAGAACAGAGTGGAGCGCACACGACAACAACCTCAAGCATCAGAATGGAGGTAGAGGCAGATACTGCAGCACAGAGGTGGCTGTCTGAAACTCCATCAACCAAGGCAGTTAGGCTATATTGTCAGACTATGAAGTCATGCTTCGCAAAGTTCAGAACGGATGACTGCGCTGCGGCAGGAATGGAAATCATCAATAGAATTCTCGAGTCTTCGGGAACTGGTGTGGAGCTACTGTCCTTGCCGCACGGTAACAAATGATGCAGATCAGTAATTATTACGCTTCTATAAATTATTGGAAATACTTTATAAGCAACGAAACGGGGGCACTTGACACATGTGAACATTTTCTCATTGGAGCAGATATATTTTTCCTACGCACTTTCCGCACTTCTGGAAAGTGCACCAAAATGAAAATATGCGTAAATATTAACTGGCTTTTGCAGTACTCAACCATTCAAAGTGACACTAGAAAAAGTAGTTTCATCCCCACCGTAAAAATGTATATAGAGCCAACAAATGAACAAATGCAAGATAATGAAAAAGTGAAACGTTTCTCGCATCTTAAAAAATAATGGCGGGGGGTGTTTGGGCCGCATGATTGCCAGTCCTCAACGTAGAGCTGCCATTTTGAATAAGCTGATTTGTAACGTGCCCCTGAGTGAGGACACAAAGTAAGTAGAACAGTTAATCAAAACAGACATTCAATCGCTTCTGGAAGGGCGAACGGGACAAATCAGATCGTGCCTAGGATTGCATGACTTTTACATACGGCCTTTTCAATCAAGTGAAATAAAAGTTACAGTTTATTTGTGCACTCTATATTTTTTCTTATGTCCAAGTCCTGGCTGGTCTGGAATTTGTCATTTTCATTTTTCATGTCGTTCTCGGTGTCACTCGATATTTATCTCTTTGTGTTCTACAGGTTCATGTCGGTGATCTGTGTGTGTGGTTGTTGGAGTATTTGCATATTTGATTGATTATTGATGTAATTTTATGTTGTTGTGATGATATGCATTATTTTCATGCTTGTCTTCTTTAATAAATTTTACACATTTATTAATGCGCTGTTCACGACCTTTCCATCCATATTTGTATTTTTAGCTCTTTACTATAATCTCTATGTATGATAAGAGAAAAGAGAGAGAGCAGGAGATGCTTAGACAGACATAAGTGAGTTGAGGCTTGGAGAGAGAGATCCTTTTGGTAAATCTTCTTCCAGGTTGTCTCAAGTCCATCTCCTATTTTCACCTTTCTGTGTGTGTAATCTATAACTCTGTCAGTCCACTATCCCTTGTCGATTTCACTACTATTGTCCAACTCGACAAATACTCTACACTCTAACTCAACCACGACACTCGGGAGATCTTCGGGCATTATATATATATATATATATATATATATATATATATATATATATATATATATATATATATATATATATATATATATATATATATATATATATATATATATATATATATATATATATATATAATATATATATATATATATATATATATATATATATACCCAGATAAGCAGATAGAAGTACATTCTTAGAGTGTTTTTGGTTTCTTTCCATTATACAGTGTAATCAAACTGTTCATGAACACCGTCATTTGAACGCTTTTCTTTGTTGATTGTAACTATTTTCGGGAGAGTATATATAATGGAAACAATACAATTTTTCAATACGGTTGCATTCCTCAGCCGTGAGCAATGTACACACGGCGAGAATTATGTTATTTTAGATTCAATTAAAAAGTTCTTTGATGACAACATTTCGTGTGAAAGTGCGTGGATTGTTTTCAAAGAGTGTTCCCTGATAATAAGTGGTTTTCTTTGCCGAGCGCTACTAATTTCGTGAAAGAAAAAAGAAATGAAACCAAAGTATTTGTTTTATATAATACCCACGCCGCGCAAGTTGCACACCATGTGTTGCGCACTTTTTTTTCTGGCGCGAGTTATTATTTTGAGTGAGACCAACCAACGTAACATACTGTGACCGCTTGGCCTTTCACGCTAGCTTTGTCCCTCCTACTTTAACGCTAAGCGTTTATATGTGCTAGAAGATGATACATGTAAGAATGACAGACCTTAAATGCAAATAAGACGTTTTTACACAAAACGCAGTATTCATTCAAAGTTCAGTTGCCGTTACTGCTCTGACAGGGCAAACGTAGGTCAGTCCCAGACAATAATGAATGGGTTTTATAAGCGCGAAAGTGGGAAATGAATGTTTGTGTGATCTGGTTTTTTTTAAAATCCTATTGTTAAGTTGGAAAAGATCACACATGTGAAAATAAAGTCGAAATAACAGAATGTCGTGTGCAAAAAGGTCGAAAAGCTGAGGAGAGGAGTGCAAATGTTAATTATTGTGTCGTGTGAAAAAAGGACGGGTCGTGTGAAAAAAGGCGGGAAAAAAGAAGAAATAGTATAAATAGAAGAGTTGTGGGCGAAAGGCAGAGATTTTAGGATTTATGATTCCAAGGATACCATGATTTTAGACTAGAGGATTTTTACACATAGCGGTAGGAGAACTTCGTCTTTGAGGATACCAAGACAAGTTTTTTCTTTAGTAGACAAGTGTGTATATTATTCAGTTGGATTATAGATTGTTCATTTTGGATAAACAACCATCATTTTGTGAAATTTACAGTGTTTGTCTAATGTCATCAATAAACTCTAATATAATTTTCTACATTTGCTGTTTGTGGAAATTTACAGTAATTTCTTTCGGATATAAGTTGTTGTGCTGAAACTGTTTTGCTTATCCCAAACTCAAAGGGAAGAACATTCCTGGGTTGAAATAAATTAACAAAAGGTCAAGTATCACCATCTCTGGCGGAAGGCCAGTTATCACTTGAACCACCACAACATATGAAGGATTAACACTGACTAAATAAAATCAATATAACTACTAGTGCCTTATAAACATACACGGCTACAATACATCGGTAATTATGTTAGTTGGGATAATACCGAGTGATCAGTAAACCTATTTTTTTCTTTGTGTCATCAGAGACACTCGTGAACTCCGGGTGTCACCCCTGGAAATAACGAACACAACAACAAACAAGAACAATCAGTGTAAGAATGATAATGTGAATATGTGATAGACAGAAAGTTTAACACCTCCAGTCAAGCTCCAGGAAAAGCTAGATTTGATGAGAAGACGAGGGATAAAAATATACACTATAAAGATGGCACAACATAATGGAAGAGCTGCACAGCGTCAGGACTACAATCACGAAATCGATCTGTAAGGAGAAAATTGATCGGCAACTTCCTGATAGAAGAAGATGCCACATACGTATATTTTCTGAACAAACAGTGACGTTCTGTAAACAAAAAGAAAACTGAATCATGTATAGTTTCTACATAAACAATGAAAGTCTGCCAATAAACTAGACAACTGAAAAGTAAGACAAATAAATAGATTCTACATACAACAGTGAAAAGCCAGCCAATAACTAGAAAGATATATGAATAAGTATAGATTCTGCATAAAACAGTAAAAATCTGCAAATAACTAGAAACTAAATAGGTATCGATTTTACATAAAACAGTGAAAGTCCCCAATTAGCTAGAAAGACAACTGAATAAGTATAGATTCTACTTAAAATAGTTTTTAAAAAGTATGCCAATAACTAGACAGATAACTGTATAGGTATAGTATTTACATAATCCAGTTAAAGTCTGACAGTAACTAGAAAACCGAATCGATGTTGATTAACATACAACAGTAAAAGTCTGTCAGAAACTAGAAAACTGAATAGGTGTAGATTAACATATAACATTGAAAGTCTGTCAGTAACTTGAAAAAACAACTGAATGGATATAGCTTCTACATAAAGCAGTGAAAATCTGGAGAGAAAAAAAACTAGAAAGACAACTTAATAGGAATCGATTCTACATAAACAAAGACAGTTTGGAAAAAAAAAACAACAAACAAAAAACCGTAAAGGCCAAGGAAGAAGGTTATGTTTCACGAAACCAGTGAAGGCTGCCAGAAAATAAATCTCAGTACCGGATGCATGGAACATACGAGAATAATAGAGATAAGAAATCGATGTGCTGATAATGCATTAAAGTCAGTAAAGATTTTTATTTAACAGTTAGCACACCAGCATAAAATAATCTGATAAGTAAACAAATAGAAATTTTTTTTTTTAATTTAGAAAGGTAAATAGAAGAGATGATGCTGACGTTAAATAAGGCACTATTTAGGAAACCATTTCAGCCGCGGTAGCGTAGTGGTTAGTGCACTGTCTTCCCAGCTCGGTGGTCCATGGTTCGATCCCCAGTTGAGGTGGGATTTTTTAGACCGCAAACGGCTCTGGGGTCGACCCAGCCTCATGAATTGGGTACCAGAGCAACTCTGGGAAGGTTAAGGCGGCCGGCGTGATGCTGACCACATCATCCCCAGTGTGCCGATGGTCAAGACAATATGGGCCTAACACCATATTCCCAATATGTCTCCATGGGCGTGTAACGGGATCCTTCCTATTTCAGCTTTACAAGGCAGTCCTTTTTTTGGGAGCATCACGGTAAAAGAAATAGTGGTGGTCCTGGAAACAGGCTGCATCACTGCAGTCTGGCTGAGAGAGTAGGGATCTAAGAGGGAAGGCAAACCCGGTCCCAAAAAATGCCATGCTGAAGTCGGATGTTTCGGCCGAAAGGCGCAGATATCGCAGCTCCGGCGTAAACAGACACAACGCAACCAACGTCCTTATCAGGACTAACGAGGCAGAAGTAGAAGAAGAAGAAAAGCATACGTAGAGGAACAATGTTAAATACAGAAAAAATATGGGGAAGGGGAAAGATGGAAAGACCTAAGAGGATGGGGCAGGACAGGATGGCATGGCGTGTAAGTTCTCCTATACTCCCCAGGGAGCAGGCAAGATAATGAAAGAATGAAAACACAAGAGTTATTACACCGACATACAGTACTGACCCTTGGCATTTTTCGAGGTAGTGGGAGGTCTCGTTTTTATGCCCTCCCCTCATGCCGCACTGTATTATTCTCTTAAAAAGGTAACGGTATTCACATAGCATATCCCGCCGAAGGGGAGTGCAGTATTACAGACTTCACTATATCAGGTCCCAGCATCGAGAGGTGGGGTAACCCAGTCATCTTCCTCGCTGCCTTTTCCCATCCTAACTTAAAGGTTGAATCAGGTATCACATGAAATGACTACTGGACATCCGCTTCAAAGATGCTCAACATATGTGGAACAGAGAAACAAATATGGCCGTCACAAGTACCATTCCTGGAGAAACTCTATGGAGACACAAAGAACCTTAGTCTAACTATTGCTTTCTTTAAAAATATTCAAGTAGAGTCTGAGAGTGTACGAAGAAGTTTCGAGACAATAAAACCTGTTACTGTAAAACATTTTATGTGCCAGAAATGATTGGTTTTGGTTTGGTTGAATGTTAAGGACTATCTTCACTGCACACAGACAACTCCATCAGTGCTCCGATCTCCTTCCTTAGATCACACAAGGATGATCTTAGCACAGTGAACGAACTCGTAGCACCGGCGAGAATTCCACTGTGTGTATATAGGAATCACACATTCTATAAATATGTTTTGTGGTGGGTAGGTTTCTAATTTTTCAATTTTGCCATGGGACTTTCAACGTGCGTAACTTGCACACGGGACCTCCTATTTTTTTCGCTCTTATCCGAGAAGTCTAGGCATTCGATCTCACTACCCAGGAGACCCGGGAGGGGGGGGGGGTGTTGGAGTATGACATCATTAGGACCACCGGTTCTGAAGAAAAAAATGTCCATAAATTATATTCCCTCAACTGGGGAATCGAACCTGGTACCTCTAGAATGTGAGGCGGACACAATACCTTTTAGCCACTCCGACCCCACATGAAATTGATTGCGCCATAAATGAAGAACGAGCTTAAGATCGACACAGGCAAACAACAAAAAGATAGGTATGGAGAGAGAGAAGGAGACAGGGAGTAGAGTAGAGTGCAGTAAAGGAAGTAAAATTAGAGATACCTAACTCAGTGGCAGGCACAAGTAAATTAAATAAAAACAGAACACACCATCAATAAAAAGAACCAAAAAATGTGATGCCAAAACGAATGTTGTTTATGAATAATTGTAATCAAAAGCCACTGACAGGATTGTCAGCTTGATGGAAACTGTCTCCTGGAAGACAGATGCTTTCATGCGGTCATTCGTTACTCCAGGACAAAACGGCGTATGTGCTTTAACTCTTGGTTTTTCTTCTTCCTTTTTGGCTACTGCTTTTTTGTGTGTGTGTGTGTTAGTTCTTGGAAACGGCAGAAATTAATTTCCTGCTGAAACTTGTCACTTGAAGAGGAAATAGATGTGCCTACAAACACGAGGTGAAGTAAAAATAAGATGAAATAAGTGAAGAAGTCAGTTGCAGGGAAAAATACCCGTGGGAAGATATAGGGGAAAAATAGTGAATGAACATGTCTTTTATAAAGATTATGTGACATTTTGTTTTGCCGCGTGTAAAGCTACCCGGGGATGTCGGGGAAAAGAAAGAAGGAATAGTCCCACTGCGCCTTCAGGCGTGTCGTCCTGAAAGATTAACACGGGGCTTGCAAACTCATCACGTAAAATAATTTGCTACAGAAAAACCGCTGCTTGAAGACCAGGTGACTGCTTCGTGCAGGGTTCCAGCAACGGAAGCAGTTGGAGAGATGGCTCAGTGATTAGTAAGGCAGGCAAAGGGAAATGATTATGATGATGATAGCGACGACGATAATAGTGATAATGATAATGATGATGATGATCATATGAAATTATTAGGACGTAAAGATATACATGGACAGTATCATTTACAGAAAAACAGTTTTTGGAGATGAGTATATTGAGTGCATGAGATTCTGAGAGAGAGAAGAGAGAGAGAGAGAAAGAGAGAGAGAGAAGAGATACATACAGCGCGACAAAACCTAAGCGGAGACACTGAAAGACAATAGCAAAGGTAATAATTATAAAACTGGTACAGTATATTAAACCAGGTAGACAAATAGGAAGGTATAACGATATATAGTTGATTGGAAGATAGAACACTGAGAATGCGAGAGATAAGAACTCGTCTTTAAGGTTTCTGATAAAAATGAAAGTCACGCCATTTACCCCAATCACAACCATACAGAGCACAGAAAATCAACAAATGTTGCTTCTGGGCTGGGAGAACATCAACTAGCTCCAACGATGCAGACCAACTGCATGTTTGTATATTGTTATATTATTGATAGAAATGCCGCGTTGTGAAATCCAGAAGGAAGGCGAAAGCGAGGCCTGCCAAAAGCTACCTGGCCGAGAACTGTGGAGGCAGAGATGCAATGCATAAACCAGAGCTGGGACACCACTGGAAGAATGGCTGCCGACCGATCAAAGTGGAGACAGTTTGTTGCTGCCCTACATGACGCCACCAGATGAGATGGTCGCTGACAGTATCATCGTTAGTGCAAGTCAGTTGGGGGTTCTACTTGCTGGGGGCCCTGAAGCTTGAACTCTTTTAGGGGCAACTTTTATTTATTTTTTTTTAAAGTTTTGGGGGATGGGAAAGAAACGTATTATAGAGAAATCTGCACTTGGGGAACCTGAAGCTCAATCTTTATTAGCTTCATAGTAGATCCGCCTCTGGGGCTAGTAATATTAATGGTAACAGTGCTGTTATAGTAGTCGTAGTAATATTAATAGTAGTAGTAGTAATGCAACTGGTGATGGTAGTAGTAGTAGTGATGCTGATAGCGTCTCGTACGTTGTGGTTGTTCCTGTTATTTGTATTAACCAGTGCAAAAACGACCAGAAATACAGACTTATAGTTTATAAAGTTTAATCAAAAAATTACATGTCTGGACGTCTTACAGGCAAACGTAATCACGAGTAGTTCAACCCGGATAGATTATAAATTGCTACTCTTGACTTTTTCTTGATTATATCTGTGAAAGAAACTAGCTGAACTCAGCTACGATAAACTTCTATTTTTATTCCTTGGGGACATATCCAGCCCCATAATCAAGTTAGAAAATTTGATTTCAAAATATGTCAGCTATTCTTGAAGTTTTCGAGATGATTACCACCACTTAAATCATCAAAACATTTACGCATCCTTCATCACAAAGTCACAATGAAAAGGCAAGACGTCAATGAAAAGAAAAACACTATTTCAAACAATGAAGGGTGCACGATACACTTGTCAGAGACGAAAAACGAGACAAAGAATTGAGTCGTGTGAATTTTTTATTTATTTTTTTTGGTTACGTTTTTGCTACTTTACTTCGTAGCTCGCTCTCCTTTCAACCGCTTACCATATGCATCGACCTGACGCGTTTCACTAAGTGTGCTATTTTATTTACTGTGTGTATTATATGCTCTGTATTGTATTATTCCTCTCGATTATGTTTTTACCTATTAGCTATCGTTTAGACTGGTGTGATGTTCAGAAGCTTGGCTGCGCCTATACTGGCATGCATGTGATATTGGTTGGAAGCAGGGTCGGATTATCTATTAGGCTAAGTAGGCTGAAGCCTAGGGGCCCGAAGAACTTGGGGGCTCGTGTATGTTAAACATTTTTTAATGCATAGATTTATGCTCAAAAAGAAAATGTTTGCACTTTGCAATGGCATTCATAACGCTCTGAAAAGACAGTAAAAACAGAAATAGCTTAAAAGACATAATGCACCCAGGCAAAATCATAACGGCGCATGAACTATTTGCTATTTAAAAAAAAACATTAATGAAAAATAATTACTAATACAAGAAATAAGCAATTCTAACACAACATACCAGTCTATACATATTACAAGTACAGTATATACAGAGTGATCGAGAACTCTCTCCGCAGTGGGTTCAGTCCTTTAGTAATATGAATGTAACATTTTATGGTGCAGTAAATAGTATTATTTTAATTGACTTTAATTAGATTTACTTTACTACTACATAAAAGTAGTATTTTTATTTTCGCATAAAATATTAGTGTCTGCTTAAATAATTTAAATTGCTATATAAAATAAAGAAATATAGAGTTGTAAATTACGACCTTTTAATAATAATTTTATCATTTGGATTGTTTCCCTTGATTCATAGTATGTATTCAAGCACTGAACCCACTGCGTAGAGACTTCTCGATCACTCTATATCATCACAATGCTAAGGGGTTTGAAAAAATATTAAAATTATTGCCTATTAGGTGAAGGGAAGCCCAAACACACAAAAAAGCCTAGAGGCCCTTCTTGGTTTAATCCGGACATGGTTGAAGAAGGTCTATTTATATCAATCCATTATGGTTGTGCGGAAACCTACCATAGTGGAGCTACTGACTAAGCAAGCGGGTGGTTCTGAAAAGTTCTAGGGGCATCATTAATTTTTAAATATTGATAATCGGCCTTTTAAACCGAGAAAAATCAAGGTTATTCCGTTATTTTCTCCCCCTGTAGAGTTGAAACTGTATTTATTTTTCTTTAAATACTATTGAAGCCAGTCCACTGCCACATAGAGAGTCACAGCAAACTGGACGATTAGGATAACCTGGGTCTAGTTTAGAGTATGGTCGACTTTCAAATCTCCAGGCAAAATGTAATTTGGTCCAATGTATACGTTAATGTGGCTGCTGTTATGTAGTCTAGACCAATTATTCATTGTTCAATGTGCGTCATTTCCCGCCAAACTCCGGGATTGAGAATGATAGATCACGGCTCTCCCTTCAGATACAATCTATCGCATTTTCAAAGAGAACCTCCACGTTCGGGTGCGTTATAACCTCGAGCAAGGTTTGTTTACGTAAAGCTTGGTGCGGATGAAATCAAAGCACGTTGCATGCTCTAAGAAAGCGTCCATGTTTTTCTGCATACAATATGATGCACATAGAAGTAGCACTGTATGCTTTTCAAAATCACAATGTCAAGGTTGTTCACATGGTAACGTGACGTAAACAAAATGAGAACAAAGCATTCAAAGAAAACGAATTGAACGAGATAACATATTTAGGTCCTCTGAAATTATATCATATTTTCAAAGATACAATTGAACCTTTCACTACCATCATCACCCTTGAACTCGTCAAGGAGCTGAGGCTTTCAAAGTATTTATGGCAAAGTCTCCCTTTCTTCTGCCATTAACTCAAGGTCTTCCTAGGTCTTCTTCGTGCCCTTCATGTCTGTCTCCCCAGGTTTTCTTCGTGCCCTTCATGTCTGTCTCCCCAGGTCTTCTTCGTGCCCTTCATGTCTGTCTCCACAGGTCTTCTTCGTGCCCTTTATGTCTGTCTCCCCAGGTTTTCTTCGTGCCCTTTATGTCTGTGTCCCCAGGTTTTCTTCGTGCCCTTCATGTCTGTCTCCCCAGGTCTTCTTCGTGCCCTTCATGTCTGTCTCCCCAGGTCTTCTTCGTGCCCTTCATGTCTGTCTCCACAGGTCTTCTTCGTGCCCTTCATGTCTGTCTCCCCAGGTCTTCTTCGTGCCCTTTATGTCTGTCTCCCCAGGTTTTCTACGTGCCCTTCATGTCTGTCTCCCCAGGTTTTCTACGTGCCCTTCATGTCTGTCTCCAGTTCTCTTCTCCTTGCGTTCCTTGGTCTCCCTCTACCTTTCTTACCCTGGGAGTTCCACAACAAAGACCGCCCAGTAATGCTATCTACAGGTTTCCTCAGTGTGTGCCCTTTCCATCTCCTGCGTCTCCTCATTTCTTGTTCGAGTGGCATGTGTCTGGTTTTTGTCACCAGTTCCACATTAGTGATCTTGTCATCAGTTACACATTAGTGATCTTCTCATCGGTTCCACATTAGTGATCTTGTCATCAGTTCCACATTAGTGATCTTGTCATCAGTTCCACATTAGTGATCTTGTCATCAGTTCCCCATTAGTGATCTTGTCACCAGTTCCACATTAGTGATCTTGTCATCAGTTCCACATTAGCGATCTTGTCATCAGTTCCACCTTAGTGATCTTGTCACCAGTTCCACATTAGTGATCTTGTCACCAGTTCCACATTAGTGATCTTGTCATCAGTTCCACATTAGTGTACTTGTCACCAGTTCCACATTAGTGATCTTGTCATCAGTTCCACATTAGTGATCTTGTCATCAGTTCCACATTAGTGATCTTGTCATCAGTTCCACATTAGTGATCTTGTCATCAGTTCCACATTAGTGATCTTGTCATTAGTTCCACATTAGTGATCTTGTCACCAGTTCCACATTAGTGATCTTGTCACCAGTTCCACATTAGTGATCTTGTCACCAGTTCCACATTAGTGATCTTGTCATCAGTTCCACATTAGTGATCTTGTCATCAGTTCCACATTAGTGATCTTGTCATCAGTTCTACGTTAGTGATCTTGTCATCAGTTCCACATTAGTGATCTTGACATCAGTTCCACATTAGTGATCTTGTCATCAGTTCAACATTAGTGATCTTGTCATTAGTTCCACATTAGTGATTTTGTCATCAGTTCCACATTAGTCGATTTTGTCATCAGTTCCACATTAGTGATCTTGTCATCAGTTCAACATTAGTGATCTTGTCATCAGTTCAACATTAGTGATCTTGTTATCAGCTTCACATTCGTGATCTTGTCATCAGTTCCACATTAGTGATCTTGTCATTAGTTCCACATTAGTGATCTTGTCATCAGTTCCACATTAGTGATCTTGTCACCAGTTCCATATTAGTGATCTGGTCACCAGTTCCACATTAGTGATCTTGTCATCAGTTCCACATTAGTGATCTTCTCATCGGTTCCACATTAATGATCTTGTCAACAGTTCCACATTAGTGATCTTGTCATCAGTTCCACATTAGTAATCTTGTCATCAGTTCCACATTAGTGATCTTGTCATCAGTTCCACATTAGTGATCTTGTCACCAGTTCCACATAAGTGATCTTGTCATCAGTTCCGCATTAGTGATCTTGTCACCAGTTCCACATAAGTGATCTTGTCATCAGTTCCACATAAGTGATCTTGTCATCAGTTCCACATTAGTGATCTTGTCATCAGTTCCACATCAGTGATCTTATCATCAGTTCCACATTAGTGATCTTGTCATCAGTTCCACATTAGTGATCTTGTCATCAGTTCCACATTAGTGATCTTGTCACCAGTTCCACATTAGTGATCTTGTCATCAATTCCACATTAGTGATCTTGTCATCAGTTCCACATTAGTGATCTTGTCATCAGTTCCACATTAGTGATCTTGTCACCAGTTCCACATTAGTGATCTTGTCATCAGTTCCACATTAGCGATCTTGTCATCAGTTCCACCTTAGTGATCTTGTCACCAGTTCCACATTAGTGATCTTGTCACCAGTTCCACATTAGTGATCTTGTCATCAGTTCCACATTAGTGTTCTTGTCACCAGTTCCACATTAGTGATCTTGTCATCAGTTCCACATTAGTGATCTTGTCATCAGTTCCACATTAGTGATCTTGTCATCAGTTCCACATTAGTGATCTTGTCATTCGTTCCAGATTAGTGATCTTGTCACCAGTTCCACATCAGTGATCTTGTCACCAGTTCCACATTAGTGATCTTGTCACCAGTTCCACATTAGTGATCTTGTCATCAGTTCCACATTAGTGATCTTGTCATCAGTTCCACATTAGTGATCTTGTCATCAGTTCCACATTAGTGATCTTGTCACCAGTTCCACATTAGTGATCTTGTCACGAATTCCACATTAGTGATCTTGTCATCAGTTCCACATTAGTGATCTTGTCACCAGTTCCACATTAGTGATCTTGTCACCAGTTCCACATTAGTGATCTTGTCACCAGTTCCACATTAGTGATCTAGTCGTCAGTTCCACATTAGTGATCTGGTCACCAGTTCCACCTTAGTGATCTTGTCATCAGTTCCACCTTAGTGATCTTGTCATCAGTTCCACATTAGTGATCTTGTCATCAGTTCCACATTAGTGATCTTGTCACCAGTTCCACATTAGTGATCTTGTCATCAGTTCCACATTAGTGATCTTGTCATCAGTTCCACATTAGTGATCTTGTCATCAGTTCCACATTAGTGATCTTGTCACCAGTTCCACATTAGTGATCTTGTCACCAGTTCCACATTAGTGATCTTGTCACCAGTTCCACATTAGTGATCTTGTCATCAGTTCCACATTAGTGATCTTGTCATCAGTTCCACATTAGTGATCTTGTCATCAGTTCCACATTAGTGATCTTGTCATCAGTTCCACATTAGTGATCTCGTCATCAGTTCCACATTAGTGATCTTGTCATCAGTTCCACATTAGTGATCTTGTCACCAGTTCCACATTCGTGATCTTGTCACCAGTTCCACATTAGTGATCTTGTCACCAGTTCTACATTAGTGATCTTGTTATACCCCTTGATTCTTTCTATTCTAAGCAAGCAACCATTTATGTAAGTCTGTAGTTTTTTGTTGTTGTTTTTGTTGTTCTCCATGTTTCAGTTCAACGTCCGTTTATATTTAATAATAAGAAATACAAATGGGAACAGACAAAGCAACGGTGTGTATTTTTTTTTTAAACAAAGAAACGTTTGTTTAGTTGTATTTTTTCTATATAGCAATCTGATATACAAACTGAAAGCAAGGCTCAGGTCCGAGAAAAATGTGTAAATTTGTTCGCATACCTATTCGCATGATCAAATTTAAAGCCTGTGATGTTTACAAAGGAAGGTTCGAAAACTCGTAACTGCGTAAACTGGCGTAAAGGGAAATTTGTTAGTTTTACAACGCTACAGCAATTTCCTCCTCCCCCCCCCCACCCCCCCCCCCCCCCCCCCGGCATGAAGGTACCCACATGTACATATATCTACTTCTATAAATGCAAGGCAGGCAGGCGGTCGGACAGACGTAGGGACGGATGGACAGACGTGCAGGTAGAAGGCAGGCAGACAAACAGACAGATGGATGGACGGACAGACGGACGGACGGACAGACGGATGGACAGACAGATAGACAGAAGACAGACAGAAGGCAGACAGACATATAGATAGACAGACAGACAGACAGACAGACAGACAGATAGATAGATAGATAGATAGATAGATAGATAGATAGATAGATAGATAGATAGATAGATAGATAGATAGATAGATAGATAGATAGATAGATAGATAGATAGATAGATAGATGCACAGACTTTGACAGGTGCAATAGTGCCATCAGGGCTATAGCCAGTGGTCGGGAGAAATAAAGAAACACTCACATTACAGAAGCCTTTGACGAAAGCCTCACCCACTCCTTTTTTCTCGGTATACGCTCCCTGCGCCCCTTGTTTGTTTACAAACAAACTCAGATTTAAACTACCTTTTATGTTGCTAGGAAGGCAGATTTTATCAAGACGAACTCTGCAAAGGTCTCTACCAAGCACCACGGAAAGAAGTATGGTGTCAGCAAGCACGTTCTCTAACGGAGCGAAATTTACTGAGACGGTGCAGGAGACGGGTCTGTTAAGTCACTCGCCCTGTTTGTCTCCTCTTTCAGCTTCACCCGAACAGTTTGAACTTTACCAGCAGCATTTCTGACTTACTGGGAACTCTACTCCATGTTTTAAAAAAAAAAATAATAATAATATCATCATCATCATCACCATCACCATTATCATCATCTTCATCACCATTATCATTATATATATATATATATATATATATATATATATATATATATATATATATATATATATATATATATATATATATATATATATATATGTATATGAATAAAAACGTAACCGTCGTCCCATAGCAGATACTGCCGTTGGCAGTGAGGTGTTAGAGACTTCACAAATCTAGGTCCAGTATGCATCATTTTGTGTGTGACCTGGAAGCTCTACATTCCTGTGACGAAACGTCTGTATGTGTTCTTTTGGTGGCTCTCTCACACCTTTAGCCACTAAGGCAGTATCATTTCTTTTCTTCATTTTCTCTCCATTTGCTTATTATTTGGCAATTGTATGCCCTTTCATTCATTATTTTACTCTCTATGCTGAATCTAGTAGAGTAAAGTCTCTAACACTCCACTCCCCTACGGAAGTATCTGCTATGGGACTGTCTTTATCGTGTTTACCATTCCTCAGACGTATTTACGTTTCGCCAGGTAATTACACCGGTCAGCGATAATACGCTTATCAATCGACTCAGTCGCCGGCCACCTTTGAAAGGAGACAATCCTCGTTTAACACAATATGGTCTCGTACAAGGATAAATAGGTAGCCAAGATTGTCTGTCTGGATTGCCGACGACCGTGTCTGTTTGTCTGGCAGATTACACAGGTGGTAGATGCGTTTATAGCTTCACGGGACCATCCCTATGTGTAATTATCACGACAGTCTGTCTGCAGATACAATATTGGCGATAGGTAGCATCTGGACATCAAATGAGTTCACAGATGGTGTTTATGAGTTATGCACAAGATGCCACCAGAAATATTACCGTATGATTAGACAGAGGTCACTCGTGGAATATTAAAATTAATATTTTAAAACACGCGAGGGGATATTTTAAATGAAACACCCCAACCCATGTAGTGCTAGAGAGATTTGGTTGGTTTGAATGAAAGCCGGAATATACAATGCATTCTATTGGCACATTCGGTGGAAATACAATCTGTGATTTGAACTGAGAATGAGAGATATAATCTAGGGAACTTAGAGACAGAGAACAGACAGCTTCGCAATTTCATACGACCAAATGTAAGTAACAGATCAAGTATTTGGCAACTTAGGAATTTACAAGTAAACCCGCATTTTTAATACAAGACTGGAAACTTAAGAATTTGATCACAAGTCATAGAGGAATTAAACAAAAGTTTTCCCCGGACCAGTGATTTCGCCGACCACCCGCCGTCAGAGGAATTAACTCTAATTTCCCAGACCAAGCTATAGAGGAATTTAACAAAAGTTTTCCCAGGCCAGTGATTTCGCAGAACATCCGCCGTCAGAGGAATTAACTCTAATTTCCCAGACCAAGTCATAGAGGAATTTAACAAATGTTTTCCCAGGCCAGTGATTTCGCAGAACACCCGCCGTCCGAGAAATTAACTCTAATTTCCAGACCTAAGTGATTTCGAAACTTCTAATACAGAGCTTCGTCCATTCTAAAAACTGTGCAAGGAGATTGTGTATAACCCAATTTGGGGTAAGTTGTGAACATTTCTTTTACAAATGTGAATTTAACATGTTTTTCTTGCTAAATGGTTATATATGAGGCTGGCAACCTCACCATACGACAATAGTATGTCCATAAACCACTACACCAAGCGCTGGTGATTTCTTCTGGCTATTCGTGCGGAAAACACGACAGCAGAAGTGACCCCAGACTCCGACTGGAGCAGTGTTGAGTGATGATTACATCACATGTGCCTCAAATGTAGCATATCATTTTGTGAGACATACGTAACTTGTTAATATTAGTCCAGGCACAAATCATTATTCGCGCTGTCCAGACACAATTTCCCAGTTAATCCCCAGAGGAATAGTGGTGATTTCTATTCATCTTTCCTGAGTTACACTGTGTATACTCAAGAATTCAATTCTTCTGAGAGATTAACATTGGTGGGTGGACAACGAGAAGATGCGCCTGTTAAGCTTCCAACTCAGTGTACTTAGCAGGGGCATTTTGTTCTTTCTATTTTGTCCAAAAGTTCGTGGTACGAAGCTAGTTGTGAGTGGAAAGCAGGGAATCCACACCAACCGCCTAAATCGGACAAGTTGTGTGAAGAAGTGCCCTCATCACCAAGCAGTGACGAAAATCACAGCTGGAGGACTCACCTAAAAGTTAAGTGCTTATAAAAAGGCACCAGCAAAAAGGACATAATTTTTCGGAACTACGAGGGTTGCTCAGAAAGTAATGCCCCACATTTTTTTCTCGGAAACTATTTATTCACAATGAATGAAATTCACGCACAGTATAACTGGATGTATCTTTTACACATGCTATTTTTCCACATAATCTCCGTCCACTTCTACGGCCTTACGCCTGCGTGAAACAATTGCATACATGCCTTCCCTGTACCAGCTCGTTTCCTGTTCACGCAGCCATGTCCTCACTGCACGCTCTCGTCATCTTCAAACCTTGTCCGCCGCAGTGCATCTTTCAGTGGCACAAAAAGATGAAAATCGAAGGGCGCCAGATCAGGACTATAGGGGGGATGGGGAAGCACAGTCCAACCAAATTTGGTGATTGCCTTCTGAGTTTTCAGACTTTTGTGAGGGCGGGAAATGTCGTACTGGATCATGTCTACTGCATTCCTGTTAGGCCGCACTCGCCGGTAGCCCTCTTTGAGTTTGTTGAGGGTTTTGATGTATGCGTCTGAATTGATTGTCTCACCTCTGGGCATCACATCCACAAGAATCACTCCAACAATTCAGAACAGATGGTTTTCCTTTAACGTCTGTGGTCGGTTGTGAGACTGCGAGGAACCCATCTTGCGCATACCTTCGAATATCCGAGAGCGTCGATAATTGCCATCGCACTTCCATTGCTGACTGAAAGCTGTAGGGACAATTGTCGACTTGAGATGCGATAATCCTCACGAATAATGGCATCAGCGCGATGCAACATGTCTTGGCTGATGACTGTGGCAGAACGCCCAGACCGCGGCCGATCATGCAGCTCCGTCTCGTTACTTCCTGAAGCATTCACTCTCGGAACCCAGCGTCCAACGCTGCTCCTATCGACTGTACAATTTCTATACACAGCACACAAACGTTTGTGAATGTTCCCCACACTTTCTTTCTCCGCCAAAAAGAATTCAATTACAGCTAGTTATTTGTAACGCGTGTCGTACACAGAC
Source organism: Oreohelix idahoensis (assembly GCA_024509875.1). Taxonomy (NCBI): domain Eukaryota; kingdom Metazoa; phylum Mollusca; class Gastropoda; order Stylommatophora; family Oreohelicidae; genus Oreohelix; species Oreohelix idahoensis. The sequence goes on from JAMPIV010022829.1 coordinate 69,953, forward strand.
GCCATTTTCACAGACTACTACAGCGGCGCTATCTGTCGGACGACCATGCAATTACGCACATGTACGCGGGAAACATCAATGTTGCTACGTGTACATTTTCGCTTTGCTATCTTTATTCTGGGATGAGAAAAAAAATGAGAGGTATTACTTTCTGAGCAACCCTCGTATATCCTCACCCTAAATCTCTGTGAAGAGAAAATTTTATTCCAATATAAAAGTCACCAGCAGATTATTTATTTTAAACTGTTAATACTAATTGATTATTAAATTTGTTACCTGTTGTTTTAAAACTAAACAATCATAGTCGATTCAGTGTTTTATATGTATGAAAGCAAACGTATGAGCCAGAACAATTTAAAAAAAAAAATATATAACTTATGAGTTTTGGCCATTGTTGGACCACTAATGCAAAGCAGGGGAGGCATTCCGTGACAATCCCATGTGTTTCTGTTTCTGATAAAACTCTTTGCCTACTAGAAAGTTGTGTTCAAATATTGTGTTTGGTGTTGACATCTACTTGGTGTGATAGTTCTGTACTTCGAAGTGCACATTTTTCTTATAATTGAGTCCTTGATGTTGCTTTCTTTTCCTACTCTGTGTTCTAATTGTGTGCTTAGTTTTGTTTGATATTTTCTACTTTGTGTTATAATTTTGTACTTAGTTTTGCTTGAAATTTTCTACTTTGTGTTATAATTGTGTGCTTCATTTTGTTTGATATTTTCTACTTTGTGTTATAATTGTGTGCTTCATTTTGTTTGATATTTTCTACTTTGTGTTATAATTGTGTGCTTCATTTTGTTTGATATTTTCTACTGTGTGTTATAATTTTGTGCTTAGTTTTGCTTGATATTTTCTACTTTGTGTTATAATTGTGTGCTTCATTTTGTTTGATATTTTCTACTTGTGTTATAATTGTGTGCTTCATTTTGCTTGATATTTTCTACTTTGTGTTATAATTGTTTGCTTCATTTTGCTTGATATTTTCTACTTTGTGTTATAATTGTGTGCTTCTTTTTGCTTGACATTTTACACTTTGTGTTATAATTGTGTGCTTCATTTTGCTTGATATTTTCTACTTTGTGTTATAATTGTGTGCTTCATTTTGCTTGATATTTTCTACTTTGTGTTATAATTTTGTGCTTCATTTTGCTTGATATTTTCTACTTTGTGTTATAATTGTGTGCTTCATTTTGCTTGATATTTTCTACTTTGAGTTATAATTTTGTGCTTCATTTTGCTTGATATTTTCTACTTTGAGTTATAATTTTGTGCTTCATTTTGCTTGATATTTTCTATTTTTGTGTTGGCAGCAGTCCAGATCCGATCACAATCCAGAAAGGAAGAAGATGAACCTATAAATACTCATCCAGAGAAGATGAGGAAGGCACAGGCTCAAGATAGGTCACTGAAGCAGTGCTTTCAAAAATTGCGTAACTGCCAAATACCTCCCAGAAAAGGAGAATTTTACATAAAGAATAAATTGTTATATAGGAAGGCCGGCACTGGTTCAGCTGGACATGGACAGCTGGTTCTTCCTAAAATGTATAGGGCAGACGTAATACAGAGTTTACATGTTGGAAAAGATGGGTACCACGAGAAAGTAGGGACCATCTGCCAAAAAGTAGCTCAAAAATATTATTGGCCAGATATGATGGTCATCGTTGAGAATTTTGTAGAAGCATGTGGCGTATTTCATGAGGGAACACCCACAAGTGGGAAAATTGATCAGGAGCTAGACATGCCACGGGGCAAACTTAGGCCTGGAAATAAAAATAATTGTAATAAAGTAGACAACGTGGAATGGGAGCCCCCTTTTCACACACAGTCTTCACTCGAAGGTATTAGAATGGCCACTATGCGACGAGTAGTTTTACCCCAGACTAAGCTAACAATCCCTCGGTCAGAATTATATAAACTGGAGGAAACGAAAAGAGAGCGAAGATCTCTCACAATGAACTTAAAGTGGGGAGAAAACCCCAAGAAAAGAATTGGTAGTGGACGATTTGTGAGTGATGATTCTAGGAAGAAAAGTCCTCACTACAAAGCTTCTAATGTAAAGGACCTGACGGGTGCCATGAAAAATAAGTATGAAAAATTAAAAGTCCACATGTAATTTGTTAAGGACCTGGACAGATGAGAAGGCAGAGGAGACTGTTACCTCATCTTATCAATATGTGAACGAACTGACCACTCGTTTAAAAACTAGTTGGAAACTGGCAAATGATAATTTGAGACAAGCCAGGAGAAAGCATGATGCTTATTATAATAAAAAAGCTAAGGATAGGGAACTTGCTTTAGGGGAGAAGGTGCTTCTTCTATTGCCAGGCAGCAACAATAAACTTCAGATCGGATGGCAAGGGCCTTACACAGTTTTGGAAAAGGTATCCAGAACAAATTATAAGGTAGACAAAAAGGGAAAGGAAAAAGTCTATCATGTGAACCTTTTGAAGAAATATCTGGACAGACAAATCCAGGAAGGAACACACCTATTGGCCTTGTCTATTGCTACCGAAATGAAAAATGACCCTCTCTCCTCATTCGAATATCCACTGAAACCCAGTGAAACGTTTGCCCAGGTGAAGATCAGTAATCACCTGACAAAAGGACAGAGAGAGAAGGTTCAACAGGTCCTTGAGAAACATACAGATGTGTTAACGGATAAACCGGGGCACACCAATTTGTTGGAATATGATATGAAACTACTAGACCCAGCACCTATCTGTATGAGGCCCTATTCTATTCCTTTCGCTAAGGAAAAAGCTTTGAAAGAGGAGATTGATTATTTGTTACAAGAAGGGATTATTTCTCACAGTGAATCTCCTTATAGTTCCTGTGTGGTTTTGTTGCGGAAACCATCGGGAGAACATAGACTGTGCATAGATTACAGGAAACTGAATGCTGTCACAGAAGGTCAGGTGGATCCATTACCTGATACTACTCAACTATTTGCCAGGCTGAACAAGGCAAAATATTTTTCTAAGGTGGATTTTAGCAAAGGCTATTACAAAATTCCAGTAAAGCCTGAGGTTCGATCTTATTTAGCATTTAGCACCTCGGAAGGTCATGAGTTCAACATGTTACCATTTGGGTTGAAAAATGCCCCGAGTGTGTTTTCAAGGATGATGCAAAAATTATTGGATCTCCTGAAAAATCCATGTATTTCGAATTTCATGGATGATATCCTCATTGCTACTGAAACTTTTGAGGAACATGTTAACTATTTGAATATGCTGTTTGATAGATTCAGAGAGGCTAACTTAACCGCTAGGCCAACAAAATGTTGTATTGGTTGTAAAGAGTTGGAATTCTTGGGACATACTGTACATCCGGGTAGCATGATCCCTGATCCCAAGAATCTGGAAAAATTGAAAAGAGCGCCTAGACCACAAACAAAGAAAGATGTGCGATCTTTCGCGTCATTGTGTGGTTTCTACCAAAAGTACATCAAAAATTTTAACTCTATATGTGCTCCTCTGACGGATTTAACTCGCAAAGGTCAACCTGATACAATAAATTGGTCAGCACAGTGTGAATTGGCTTACCAGGAGTTAAAAGAGAAACTTACAAGCAGGCCAGTATTGCAATTGCCTGACTTGAATCAAGAATTTATCGTGAGATGTGACGCAAGCAATGTGGGCCTAGGCGCTACATTGTTGCAAAGGTTCTCCTCACAGGATGGGGAATTGAACCCAGTCGCTTATGCAAGCCGCAAGTTGAACAAGGCGGAAAAAAATTATTGAACAATTGAAAAGGAATGTCTAGCTTTGATATGGGCTATAAAAAAATTCCAGATTTATTTATATGGCAGGATATTTGTGGTCCAAACGGATCATTCACCACTCGTATTCCTGTCACAGGCCAAGCATGAAAATTCCAGATTATTGAGATGGTCCTTGTTATTGCAGCCATACTCATTTCTGATAGAATATATTCCCGGCCCTCGGAACGTAGGTGCAGACATTTTAAGTAGACATCCTTATGATGAAGATCAGAAAAACGCGTAAGACTTCATTGAGCTAAGTTATCTCGCAGATTATAACCTACTAATGATTGCATGTTTTAGGATGGGAGGTGTGTAGTAAAATCTGCGAGAATAATCGCTCATTTCAGTAAGATTTTAGTCATAAAATGATAATAAATAAACCCGCACTATTGTGTCTGACGGTGATGCTCTCACACGCCAGCAACGCTGCCTTTTGTGCAGTGCTAAAGCCTATAGAACGATCCCACGGTAAAAATCTAACACGCGCTTTAGTTTCGGTTTCGAAAACGTGTCGTGGAACATTCTAAATCCACATAAATAAATCATAATTAAATGTAAAGCCAAACGGATAGATAATTACATAGGAAGAAGACTGGTATAGGACTGTGCTTTCCTAAGGCGTACACTGCATTGCATTGAGACATGAATGTCGAAACGCGTTCTGCATATTAATTTGCTACGCTATGGCTTGAAATCAAACTGACAGTCTAGGCTAAAAATAAACTATGCATTTCTTGGAACACACGAACGAATGCGTATGACCGGCCAGATTTTTTTTAATAAACAGTGGAAAAGTTAAATATTAACATGAGTTTAGGTTGAAATCATGTCTCTCCACTGACAGAGTAGACCATTTAAACTTATATAGTTAGATGCAGTAGAATTTGCTGATAACGAATATAGTAAGTGTTGCACCATTAGTTAAAGAATAAACAACTTATAGCCAAAATAAAGTAGTGGTGTCGTATTGACAACACTTGATCATGGTTGCTCCATTTGGCATGGTAGATAAGACTTTTAAAATGAATGGAGGCCACACTGTTAGAATCGATTTGATTGGTTACCATTTTATGAAAGACTAACTACGATTAGTCGAGAAAAAGTACTAGTGGGTTGCTAATAGAGACACGATAGGAAAGCTGCTTTTAAATTCAAATACTTTGTAAACATAGGGCCTTATTGGTTAGAACTCCCGATATTGGCAAACAGAGCGTCAGTTCACTGCCACATTCAAATATTTCTTCATTGGAGAAACTTAGGCGTTGAAAGCCAGTGCAATTATTCTTTGAAAGCCTGGAACGACAGCAGATCGAGAGTGTGCCATATTGGTCTTGCTATTCAACGTAATTTGTTCTCAGATTTCTTAATTGTGGTAAGCTGCAGATTTTGAATATATATATTTATGAAAATTGAATGTACATTGATGATTTGTGTCTTTGTGTGTGTGGTTCAGTAGCGAAAAGCCTAGAAAATTGCTCCAACCTGCACAGAACTTATAGCAGAGGAAGTTAAATGCCTAGGCTTATACATGGAATTGCAAGGTAGTGTGATACCTGTATTATTGTATGGAAGAACATAATACTGGAAGTGCAGAGGCGTTGTACACATTAGGGACAGGAAAACTGGTGAAAGCTGTGTCATGAGAAGATATTTGTGGGCCTACCGCGCTGAACATTGTCTGTCCTGTATTGTCGTAAAATATGGAAATATAACCTAGCTTAGTTCTGAAGGGGCATGACCACCTTATTGTTTCAGGGACAGTGGTCCTCAAACTGTTAGAGCAGCACCTGGTCAGATTATCGTACAATCCGGAGGCAGAGAATATATGCCTGGGACAAGAGAACGACCAGAGTGATGAAATCCAGAGTATGCTGACCTTACGAGCATAGGAGTCTGTTCCTGTCAGCCATCTCAAAGTTAAGAGGTGTAAACAGTGACGCTCAGTCTTATGACCCCTCTTAGAATTGAAAATCAAAGAACATAAAGCCAGAGAGACACGACAGTGTTTCCTTGATAGGAAAGTGAAAGTGTAGACCTTATTTCCATCAAAGACAGACTAGAAATGTGATGAGGAGCAACAACCACATAGCTTGAACATTCAGTATTTCCGCAAAGACTACAACACACACAGCGATTACATGACACAGTTGTTAATTTTAACATACCCTTTGTATAATGTGTAAATATTTCATATAATTATAGTGATTGGGATTCCTGATTCCTTTGACATTGGATCAGGATATCTTTTTATAAATACATAATACATAAATTTGAAAAGTTAACACTCGACTTACTTAAGGTCCCTCTTAAAGTTGTTGAGGTTTGTGAGAGGTTTGGTGTTATAAGTGTTGTGGGTCTTACCATAGGTGTTTAGCTGGCTGTTAATTATTGTGTACTCTCATTACATCACTATCATACCCTAGACATAACACGCAGTCATTATACAAATCCAGAATAAGTCTGACTGAGGTTGACATATGTGGTAGCAAAGAAGGCTATGTAATAAATCACAATATTAAATAGATACATAGACCTTCACAGCTGATCTCAGTACACTAAGTCCCCTATAAAGATATATATTATCCCCATTCACCACATATATTGGGTTAGCTCGTTCCGGGATATTTAAGACTTCTCCCATTACATAAATTGGGTAGGCTAGTCCTGGGATATCTAGAACTTCCATTAACATATAATTGGGGTAATTCACTTCAGGAAATATAAAGAATTTAAAAGGTATCCTCGGGTGAAAATAAATAAGACTGAGCTCTCACTGCCTGTGGTCCTTAGATAATTAGTATATTGAAGTTTGTTTGCTTAGACATTGTATAAATTTACCTATTATAGGAATGGCAGACTTGGCAAAATTTCGATCTGCTGCTGTGCAGACGGCCAAAGAAATGAACATGGAGGGGCAAGTTCTGATTGATTATGTCACATCAGAGTGTGATAAGTTCATTGCCAGGGAAGAAAATAGGGTGGCTGAGGAAAGGAAAATGAAAGTAGAAGAGGCTAGAGAGATTAAGAAACTTCAGTTACAGATTGAGGCTGAAAAGGAAATTAAGAGGTTACAGATGGAGGCTGAGGCTAAAAAGCTACAGATTGAGGCTGACCAGCAAGCTAGGGCATAAGAGGCTGAAAGTAAGAGATTACAATTGGCTGCAGAAAAGGAAGCAGAAGAAAGAAGATTGGCAGCAGAGGAAAGAAAACTGGCTGCCGAAAGAGAAGAAAAAAGATTGGCTGCAGAAGCAGAAAAGGAAGAAAGAAGATTGGCTGCGGAAGCAGAGGATAGGAGATTGCAGCGGGAGCATGAGCTACGACTCAGGGAGTTGGAAATTCAAGGCCATGCTCCTGAAAATGGTGCCAGTCCCTTTGCCTCTGATGCTCCGGCTAGTCAGGGGGCCTCAACCTCAGCTATGAACTTCCATCTAGATCACTTTGTTGAAAAAGAAGATGACATTGAGAGTTATATAAGTAGGTACGAATTGTTAGCTACCTCATATGGGTTGGAGAGAGAAAGGTGGAGTTTAAAGTTATCACAAGGGCTCCGTGGTACGGCTTATGAAGTTTTTGCCAAAATGAGCAGGGATGACCAAGAAAATTATGACATGCTGAAGCAGGCTCTGTTGTTAAGATACGAAAAGAATGGTGAGTTTTATAGGAAAAAATTTAGGAATGCTAAGTTACTGTCAGGTGAAACTTATCACCAGTTCTCTGCACGGTTAGAGACATACTTGGAGAAATGGACTTCTCTGGGGAAAACCCAAGATCTTAAGGAAATGATCCTTATAGAGCAATTAAGAGAGTCCATGGCTCCTGACCTGAGAAAGTTTCTCATGGAACAAGGTGCAGAAAGACTGGGTGAGTTACTGAGTGTAGCTGAAAGGTATCAAGCAGCTCAGGCTGAGGTAACAAGTAACAAAAAGAAACAGGTAGACTATTTTAAGGCACCACAAAACTCTGATACGTTTGATCCTAGAGATCAGAACAAAGGTAAGCAACAGTTTGATAGACCACGAAATGACTATAAAAATAAAAAACCCACAATTTGATGAAAGAAAATCTTTCAACCCAAAAAGGAGATGGTGTAAAATTGTCGTATGGACAATCATGATACTGACTATTGCAGAAGGAAACCTGTGTATATGGCAACCCTGCAGGTCAGATCCAACTCTAGACAGGAGGAGGATAGTCTAATAAATACCACGCCAGAAGAGGTGAAAAGGAGCTTACCTGTGAGAAAGCAGGAGGGACCACCAAATATGGGGTCTCGTAAACAGTGGAGAAAGGCACAGGCTGGAGATAGATCACTGAAGCCGTGTTTTGACAAACTCCAAAAACTACATACCCCTCCTAGGAAGGGAGAATTCTATTTAGATGATGGAATGCTTTACCGGACGGTTAAAGCAGGATCATTCGTGGGTGCACAGTTGGTAGTGCCCTCGAAATATAGGGAACCAATTTTGAAACAAACACATGTTCTAGACGGTGGACATCTGAGAATGGGTCACAACTGTTCAAGGACATCTATATCTTATTACTGGCCAGGAGTGGTGGATGACTTAAGAAAATTTGTCGATGACTGTGACCAGTGCAATAAAGAAAATTCCACAGGATGGAAAAATAATAACCAAATGCAAGAGAAGCATTATGGCAAACCTGAGCCAGAAAATACAGAGGGAACACCCACTCGTGGGAAGAAGAATCAGGACCTAGACTCGCTACGGGGCAAACTTAGGCCTGACAACAGAAAGAATAATAAAGTGGACCAAGTGGAATGGGACCCACCCTTTCACGGACAATCATCAATTGAATGTTTTAATATGGCCACTATGAGGAGAGTGCAAAGAGATATCTTACCCCAGGATAAGCCGAAAATCCCTCAATCGGACTTATGTGAACTGGAGGAAGAAGATGGAGAGAGGAAATCTCCCATCAAGAATTTTAAGTGGGGAGAAAGCCCCAAGAAAAGAATTGGTAGCGGTAGATTTGTGCATGATGATTCTAGGAAGAAAAGTCATCACAACAGTGCTTCTAGTGCAAAGGACCTGACAGGTGCCTGGGAAAACAGGTCAACCAAATTACAGGCCCATATGTAACATTGTTAAAGAAGTGGATCTGAGAAAAAGCTACCATCAGATTCCACATAAGCTGAGATCAGAAAATTGTTGGACAGAAACATTTCGGAGGAACATAATGAATCCATGAGTTGCCTCTTTGGTTGAGGATATTCCGAATGTTTATATAGGCTGATCATGAGATTATTGGATCCCATACGGAAACTCTGCTATCACCATATATAGATTATCTCCTCATAACGTACAATTTGAGGAACATCTAATGTTCTCTGGACATGTCATTGAGCAGACTCAGAGAAGAGAAATGGTGAATACTGGTTGCTAAGCAGCATTAAGACAAGCAGTAACACTTGCAGCTGTTCAGTAACATAATTGAAATAGCTTCTTGGTTGTAGAGGTCTGGGGCAGATTTCTTGAGTCGTGCCTACTTTGAATAGACCCAACTGCATAAAACCAGGATAACAAAGGCAGAGTAAAGGCATAGATAGTAATTTATCTATGTGTATATAGACTTATAGACTGACATATAATGTCTGTTTTAAGTGGGGAGATTTTGTCGTGGAACATTCTAAATCCACATAAATAAATCATAATTAAATGTAAAGCCAAACGGATAGATAATTACATAGGAAGAAGACTGGTATAGGACTGTGCTTTCCTAAGGCGTACACTGCATTGCATTGAGACATGAATGTCGAAACGCGTTCTGCATATTAATTTGCTACGCTATGGCTTGAAATCAAACTGACAGTCTAGGCTAAAAATAAACTATGCATTTCTTGGAACACACGAACGAATGCGTATGACCGGCCAGATTTTTTTTAAATAAACAGTGGAAAAGTTAAATATTAACATGAGTTTAGGTTGAAATCATGTCTCTCCACTGACAGAGTAGACCATTTAAACTTATATAGTTAGATGCAGTAGAATTTGCTGATAACGAATATAGTAAGTGTTGCACCATTAGTTAAAGAATAAACAACTTATAGCCAAAATAAAGTAGTGGTGTCGTATTGACAACACTTGGTCATGGTTGCTCCATTTGGCATGGTAGATAAGACTTTTAAAATGAATGGAGGCCACACTGTTAGAATCGATTTGATTGGTTACCATTTTATGAAAGACTAACTACGATTAGTCGAGAAAAAGTACTAGTGGGTTGCTAATAGAGACACGATAGGAAAGCTGCTTTTAAATTCAAATACTTTGTAAACATAGGGCCTTATTGGTTAGAACTCCCGATATTGGCAAACAGAGCGTCAGTTCACTGCCACATTCAAATATTTCTTCATTGGAGAAACTTAGGCGTTGAAAGCCAGTGCAATTATTCTTTGAAAGCCTGGAACGACAGCAGATCGAGAGTGTGCCATATTGGTCTTGCTATTCAACGTAATTTGTTCTCAGATTTCTTAATTGTGGTAAGCTGCAGATTTTGAATATATATATTTATGAAAATTGAATGTACATTGATGATTTGTGTCTTTGTGTGTGTGGTTCGGTAGCGAAAAGCCTAGAAAATTGCTCCAACCTGCACAGAACTTATAGCAGAGGAAGTTAAATGCCTAGGCTTATACATGGAATTGCAAGGTAGTGTGATACCTGTATTATTGTATGGAAGAACATAATACTGGAAGTGCAGAGGCGTTGTACACATTAGGGACAGGAAAACTGGTGAAAGCTGTGTCATGAGAAGATATTTGTGGGCCTACCGCGCTGAACATTGTCTGTCCTGTATTGTCGTAAAATATGGAAATATAACCTAGCTTAGTTCTGAAGGGGCATGACCACCTTATTGTTTCAGGGACAGTGGTCCTCAAACTGTTAGAGCAGCACCTGGTCAGATTACACTGACAAACAACATTTTTCTTTCTTATATAAGAATAAGTGTTCTTAGGTCAGTTTCTTGCACTGATTTCAAATCTGAAATCCGTTTATCTCTATCACGTCAGGTTCTTAAGATATTTGTGAATAAATATATTTTTGGGAAACCGTTATTTGCTCCGTTTCATTTTTACTATATAACTTATTAAAAATTAATAAAAAGCAACATAATTCTACTTTTTATACTGCTAAAAGATGCATGACATATGTTAAGCTACTTTTTCAAATAGTTACTGTATTTTGAAATAATTCTGAGCAAAATATGGCTTCTAGAAGTTGTAGAAATTCGGCTGATCTGTTCTGTTACGTGTGCGGATATTTTACCGATCGTGTTGACCAGAAAAACTTTACACCATTACTAAAGAAAGCATATGAACTTTATTTCGATTCGAAAGTTGAAGATGCAAATAAATCTTGGAAGCCAAATGCAGTTTGTTCGACTTGTGCAAATACATTGGCAAGTTGGTTACGAAAATCGCCGAAGCATAAGTCGATGCCTTTTGGAGTGCCAGTAATATGGCGTGAACATACAAATCACACTACTGATTGTTACTTCTGCTTGACAAATATCCATGGTTTCACTTTTAAAACTAGAAAGTCTGTGGTTTATTCAAATATTGAATCGGTTTCGAAACCAGTGCCTCGTGATCCAATCACGTGTCTGATCCAAGTACCATCAGAACAATATCCGCTGGATGTGAATGAACCATCAGAAAGTGATAGTTTACCTGCTTTAGAAACTAATTCTTACTCAGATTACATACCGTTGAATGATGGTGTTTACTTAATTAACCATTCAGAACTTTCAGATCTAATACGTGATCTCGCTCTTACCAAAGGACACGCGGAATTACTCGGTTCGCGACTCAAAGAATGGAATCTTTTAGCGCCCAATACTCCGATATCTAAATTTTGTCATAGACACAGAGAACTTGTTCAATACTTTGAGATGGATGATGACATTTGCTATTGCAAAGATGTAAATGGTCATGAGCACATAGTCAACGAATGGCGATTTTTCATCGATTCTTCCAAGACTAGTCTAAAAGCCATGTTATTGCATAACAGAAATTTATTTTCATCAATTCCAGTCGCCTACTCTGTTCATATGAAAGAAACTTATGACAATATGGCTATACGTTTGGAAAAAATAAAGTACAATGACTACCAATGGCGGATTTGTGGAGACCTAAAGGTCATTGCAATTCTCACGGGCATGCAGACTGGGTATACTAAATTTTGTTGCTTCCGATGTAAATGGGACAGTCGCAACAGACAGGAACATTATGCAAGAAAGGTGTGGCCTATCCGGGATCTATGCAGCTCGGGCATAAAAATGTAATACACGAGCCATTAGTTAACAAAGACAGCTTCATTTTACCACTGTTACATATAAAGTTGGGGCTCATGATTGTGGTGAAGTGGGATGTTATAAATATTTATAGGGGACTTAGTGTACTGACTGAGATCAGCTGTGAAGGTATCTATATCTATTAAAAGTAGTGTATTATAGATAACCTTACTTGCTACCACATATCTCTTTATCTCAGTCAGAATTATTCTGGAATAGTGTGATGCTACGTTATGTGTCTAGGGTATGAGTATGGTGAAGTGTAAGTCACAACAACAGACAGATAAACAATTTAATTTAATCCACTACTCTTAACAACACTGTGACACTCACATACATATAACACTCTATGAGAATATCTTAAAGAAGTCACTAGTAACGTTTCAAATAACAATATGTATTCATTACTGGCATGAATGAATATGTGTCCTGATTCAACTACAAGGGAACCAGGAATCACAATCAATTTAAATTACAAGTTATGTACAGAATGTATTTAATATGAATATTGTAGTGACATATATTATTACCAATGTTCTATGTGTGTCAATTGTGTAGTGGTAAAATGAGGTAATACTGGTTTTGTTTTGTTCAAGCTCTGTTGGTATTTGTCATCATGACTTCAATAGTTTGTCTTTAGGGACCATTATTGTAGATGTTCACAGTTCCTGATTTTAAGACAAGTAAATTCCCCTCTTAATGTTAATTTTAAAAAATCAGTTCAAGATGAGGGGACATAATGTTGAGCTCAGCTGGCCAACTCTGCTTATCTTTAGTGATGGCGGCAGGAAAGGACTCCTCTGCTCGAATTCTCCTCTGGGCTCAGGAGACACCTCACTGATAGCTAAAAAGACCAAGGAGTATGCTGTCCGACTCTGGATTCAGCAAATCTCTGACCAGGTGCTGCTCACTACCATCAAGACCACTGTCCCTGAAATCAAGAAGGATGTACCTTCTACTTCATAACTAATTTATATTCTCTTTTACACTGATCACAATACAGCACAAACATTGCGTTCAGAGCGTTAGGCCAACAGTCAGCTTCATTTGAAATACTTTATTCCAGTATTACCCTTCTTAATGGTTACTACGCCTCTGCACTTCCAGCATTATTTCTTTCTAGTCCATCATCCAGGTGTCAGTGTACTACTTGGCCATTCCATGCCGTTTTACTTCTCTCCGACACCCTCTGTTCAGGCTGGAGCATTATAGGCTTTACCTCACGTTTGCCACTGAACTACACATATATATACAGGCATAAATCAACAATTCACATTCAATTTTTCATTAAAAGATACTGAATGGTTCAAGCTTACCACAATTTCATGGAAATAAACACAGATACGTTGATTAGCAATGAATTCTGGCACAAACTGGCACAAATTCCGTTCTGCCTATGTTCCAGGCTTTTATTTTAGCAAAAATGTGAGCTGGCTTCAACGTACTGTCGCTTTATCAAGCTTATTTGAATTAGTGGTCTCGAACTAACGCTCCCAAGTGTGTATATCAGCGAGACTGGCCAATGAGCCACGTTTCGACAAGTGTTTGAAAAAATGTTATCTTTTCCCGTCTCCCCTAACAACCAAGATAGTATTTATAGCCCGACCAATCGTGGTTAGGCTTTCATTTGTTGCGCTCCAATCAATTTGAAGTTTACATTGTAGGCTATTTCTGTAACGTAAATTTTTTCAAACACGTTAAAAAAAAATCTTATGAGCAGAAATGATTTTATGCTGTCAGGCACCCCCAATATTTTATTTTGGGTATAATTTATTAATTCCTGGACTATTTGCGTAACGTTTTACATATTATTTGTCAGCAAACCCTAAGGAACCCAAAAATACTAATTTAAAGGAGCTACGTGGCTGCGTTCAAAATATGCAATTTCTTCTATCTCCTGTTTAGAAGATGTGCTGTCTGGGTACTGTTATGTGTTCAAACGTAAACCCATATAATGTTGTCTTTTCTAATAAGAGTCTGTTATGATTTATAAACCTAACTCTGGGAAAGGGTAGTGTATTTTATCACTGTCCGTCTGAAAAAAAATTAGTGCATGTAGACTTACACGCGTGATGGTAGTAATTGTGTATCGCGCGAAGCGGGTTTAGTGTTCGGCTTTCTGCCTCTCCCTTCTCTTTTTATCCCTTTAGTCCATCTGTTCGTTCGTTTTGGTAACGCAGTATAATTAATGTTAGGGTTAATTTAGGTCATTACGCAGTACGTCTCAATGCTTTTCCAAGAAATACAGCACACGTTTCATTGAAGAAGGCGGGTAATAATACAGTAAGCTTTACTATCAACGTGAAAGCGTTACAATTTGCAGACGAAGCAGAAAACAAGGGGGATTTCGAGTACATTCTTTGTGATAGCACTGTCATTTTACCATTGCTCTTTTCTTTATTATATGTATTTATTAGGCTTTATATTAATTGATAATTTATATATGTGGATTAGAATATTCCATGACACCTCCCCTCTTAAAACAGACATTATATGTCAGTCCTTTATTCTATATACACATAGAGAAATTTATTATTATTTCTGGGGTTTACGGTGATTCTCATCACACGGATGGCGGCTTAAAAAATCCGCTCCCAGATTGGTTTTTCCAGATATATATTCAATGCTAAAATTATATGGAGCCAGAAGCAAAGACCATCGGAGTAACCTAGAGTTCTCATGCTTAGCCTGTGCTAAAAACGATAAAGGTTTGTGGTCAGTTTGCAACTTAAATGCCTTCCCATATAGATAAATATTGAATTTCTTTATTGCCCATATTACTGCAAGACATTCTTTTTCGCTAGTTGAGTAGTTGATTTCAGCTTTATTCAACTTTCTGCTAGCATATGCCACTGGGCTTAATTCCCCATCCAATGCCTCTGATTTCTGTAGTAAAGTTGCACCTAGCCCAATATTACTTGCATCCGTCCTTACTATGAATTCTTGACTTAAGTCAGGTAATTTTAAAATGGGTTTACTTGTGAGCTTTTCCTTCAATTCTTGGTAAGTCATTTCACATTGTGGTGTCCATGTAATGCGATCTGGAAGTCCTTTACGTGTCAATTCAGTTAACGGTGCACATATGGAATTAAAGTTCTTGATATACTTCTGGTAGAAACCACATAATGAGACAAAGGATCTCACGTCCTTCTTGGTTTGTGGTCTCGGGGCTTTCTGTAGTTTCTCTAAATTCTTTGGGTCAGGGGTCATGTTTCCCTGATAAACTGTGTGTCCCAAAAATTCCAATTCTTTACATCCAACGCAACATTTGGTTGGTCGGGCTGTTAAATTTGCCTCCCTAAGTCGATCAAACAGCATGTTCAGAGAGTCAATGTGTTCCTCAAATGTTTCTGTTGCTATAAGGATATCATCCATAAAATTTGTTATACAGGTATTATTCAGAGGATCCAATAATTTTCTCATCATTCTAGAGAAGACACTAGGCGCATTCTTCAATCCAAATGGCAATCTATTAAACTCATAGTGTCCTTCTGAGGTACTAAAAGCTAGGTATGGTCTAACCTCAGGCTTTACTGGAATCTGATAGTATCCTTTACTCAGATCCACTTTTGAGAAATATTTAGCTTTATTTAGTCTGGCAAACAGCTGATTTGTATCCGGCAATGGATCCACCTGTCCTTCTGTAATAGCATTCAGTCTCCTGTAATCTATACAGAGTCTATGTTCTCCAGAGGGCTTCCTTAAAAGTACAACACCGGAACTATACGAAGACTCACTGTGCGAAATAATTCCTTCCTTCAACAGATAGTCTATCTCTTCCTTCAAAGCTTTTTCCTTAGCAAACGGAATCGAATATGGTTTCATACAGACAGGTGTGGAGTCTATTAATTTCATATCATATTCCAATAGGTTTGTATGCCCTGGTCGGTCTGTTAACACCTCTGCATGATTATTTAGAACCTGTTGCACTCTCTCTTTCTGAGTTTTCGTTAAATGTGTACTGATTTTCACCTGTGCTGCTGT
Source organism: Oreohelix idahoensis (assembly GCA_024509875.1). NCBI lineage: Eukaryota > Metazoa > Mollusca > Gastropoda > Stylommatophora > Oreohelicidae > Oreohelix > Oreohelix idahoensis. The sequence continues at coordinate 86,010 of JAMPIV010022829.1, forward strand.
CTCACAGGGGTGTAATGGATATTCAAATGATGAAAGTGGTTCCTTTTTCATCTCCATGGCGATGGACAAGGTCAACAAGTGTGTCTCTTCCTGATGTTCTCTTTCCAAATATTTCTTCAGGAGATTCACATGATAGATTTTTTCTTTCCCCTTCTTATCTATCTTATAATTTGTTCTAGACACCTTCTCTAGAACTGTATATGGACCCTGCCATCCAATTTGTAACTTATTCTGACTCCCGGGCAAAAGAAGCAGTACCTTCTCTCCCACAGCCAAATTTCTGTCTTTCGCCTTCCTGTTATAATAGGCAGCATGTTTCTTCCTGGCTTGTTTCAAATTTTCATTGGCAAGTTTCCAGCCAGTTTTCAACCGAGTGGTCAGCTCATTCACATACTGGTATGAAGATGTAATGTTTTCCTCTGCCTTTTCATCAGTCCACGTTCTTAACATAGCTACATATGGACCTTTAATTGTGTGGACCTATTTGTCCATGCACCGGTATGGTCTCTTCCACTTGAAGCTTTATAGTGATGATTTTTCCTTCCAGAATTATCATTCACAAAACGACCGCTACCAATTTTTCTTTTGGGGCTTTCTCCCCTCTTAAAATTCTTGATGAGAGATTTCCTCTCTACATCTTCTTCCTCCAGTTTGTTTAAGTCCGATTGAGGGATTGTCGGCTTATCCTGGGGTAAGACATCCTTTTGCACTCTTCGCATAGTGGCCATTGAAAAACAGTTAAGTGAAGCTTGTCCGTGAAAAGGGGCTTCCCATTTCATTTGGTCCACTTTATCAAATCTATATCTCTTTTTATTATCAGGCCTAATTTTGCCCCGTGGCGTGTCCAGGTCCTGATCCATGTTCCTACTTGTGGGTGTTCCCTCATGTGCTATGCTACACCTTTCTACAAAATTCTCAATGTCCCACCTTGCTTTGGGCCAATAATAATTGTGAGCCACCTTTTGAATGATGGTACCTATCTTCTCATGGTCCCCATCTGGTTTCACATGTAGACTCCTTATTAATTCTGTCCTATATCTTTTTGGAAGAACCAGCTGTCCGTGACCATTGGATCTAGCTCCAGTCTTCCTATACATCAACTTGTTTTTCATGTAAAAATCTCCCTTGCCTGGAGTTGTATGACAAGTTGACAATTTTCTGAAACAAGGCTTGAGTGTTTTATCCCCAGCCTGTGCCTTCCTCATCTCTTCTGGAGTGGTATCCAACATAATATCCTCCTCCTGTCTTGAGGTCGACCTGACCTGAAGGGTTGCCATATACACAGGTTTCCTTCTGCAACGGTCAGTGTCATGATTGTCCATCTGACAATTCTTACACCACCTTTTTCCTTGGTTGAAAGATTTTCTTTCATCATATTTCCTTTCATCGAATTGTGGGAATTTATTTTTATTTTCATACCGTGGCCTATCAAATTGGTGCTTACCTTTATTTTGATCCTTAGGATCAAATTTATTAAAGTTCTGTGGTGCCCTAAAGTTGTCCACCTGTTTCTTTTTATTACTTGTTACCTCTGCTTGAGCTGCTTGATACCTTTCAGCAACATTTAGCAACTCACCCAGCCTCTCTGCACCTTGTTCCATGAGAAACTTTCTCAGGTCTGGAGCCATGGACTCTCTTAGTTGCTCTATAAGGACCATTTCCTTAAGATCTTGGGTTTTCCCCAGAGAAGTCCATTTCTCCAAGTATGTCTCTATTCGTGCAGAGAACTGGTGATAGGTTTCACCTGACAGTAGTTTAGCATTCCTAAATTTTTTTCCTGTAAAACTCTGCATTCTTTTCATACCTTAACAAAAGAGCCTGCTTTAGCATGTCATAATTTTCCTGATCACCTCTGCTCATTTTTGCAAAAACTTCATAAGCTGCCCCACGAAGTCCCTGAGATAACTTTAAGCTCCACCTTTCTCTCTCCAACCCATACGTGGTAGCTAATAGTTCGTACCTATTTATATAGCTCTCAATATCATCGTCTTTCTCAACAAAATGATCTAAATGAAAATTCATAGCTGAGATTGAGGCTCCTTGAGTAACCGTAGCATCAGAGGCAAAAGGACTGGCACCATTTTCAGGAGCATGGCCTTGAAACTCAAACTCCCTTAGTCGTAACTCATGTTCCCTTTGTAATCTCTTCTCCTCCTTTTCTGCTTCCCTCTCTGCAGCTAATCTCTTCTCTTCTCTTTCTGCAGCTAATTTCTTCTCTTCTCTTTCTGCAGCTTGTCTTCTTTCCTCGGCTTCCAATGCTTTAGCCTCTTTGTCAGCCTCAATCTGCAACCTCTTAGTCTCAGCCTCAGCTTGCAACCTCTTAGTCTCAGCCTCAGCTTCAAATTGTAACTTCTTAATTTCCCTTTCAGCCTCTAACCTTCTTTCGGCTTCTTTTTCTAATCTTCTTTCTTCGCGTTCAATAAATTTGTCACATTCCGTTGTGACATAGGCAACCATAACTTGCCCATCTAATCCTAACTCTTTTGCAGTCTGAACCGCAGCAGATCGAAATTTGGCCAGGTCCGCCATTGTCTATTATGTAAATTTATACAATGTCTAACCAACAATTCAATCTCTAATGGACAACACAGGCACCGTGAGCTCAACCTTATTTAACTCCACCCAAGGATACCTTTTAATTCTTATATTCCCTGAAGTGAATTACCCCCCAATATTTTTAATAGTGAAAGATTCAAAATCCCAAGAGCGAGACCCCAATATATGTGGTGAAGTGGGATGTTATAAATATTTATAGGGGACTTAGTGTACTGACTGAGATCAGCTGTGAAGGTATCTATATCTATTAAAAGTAGTGTATTATAGATAACCTTACTTGCTACCACATATCTCTTTATCTCAGTCAGAATTATTCTGGAATAGTGTGATGCTACGTTATGTGTCTAGGGTATGAGTATGGTGAAGTGTAAGTCACAACAACAGACAGATAAACAATTTAATTTAATCCACTACTCTTAACAACACTGTGACACTCACATACATATAACACTCTATGAGAATATCTTAAAGAAGTCACTAGTAACGTTTCAAATAACAATATGTATTCATTACTGGCATGAATGAATATGTGTCCTGATTCAACTACAAGGGAACCAGGAATCACAATCAATTTAAATTACAAGTTATGTACAGAATGTATTTAATATGAATATTGTAGTGACATATATTATTACCAATGTTCTATGTGTGTCAATTGTGTAGTGGTAAAATGAGGTAATACTGGTTTTGTTTTGTTCAAGCTCTGTTGGTATTTGTCATCATGACTTCAATAGTTTGTCTTTAGGGACCATTATTGTAGATGTTCACAGTTCCTGATTTTAAGACAAGTAAATTCCCCTCTTAATGTTAATTTTTAAAAAATCAGTTCAAGATGAGGGGACATAATGTTGAGCTCAGCTGGCCAACTCTGCTTATCTTTAGTGATGGCGGCAGGAAAGGACTCCTCTGCTCGAATTCTCCTCTGGGCTCAGGAGACACCTCACTGATAGCTAAAAAGACCAAGGAGTATGCTGTCCGACTCTGGATTCAGCAAATCTCTGACCAGGTGCTGCTCACTACCATCAAGACCACTGTCCCTGAAATCAAGAAGGATGTACCTTCTACTTCATAACTAATTTATATTCTCTTTTACACTGATCACAATACAGCACAAACATTGCGTTCAGAGCGTTAGGCCAACAGTCAGCTTCATTTGAAATACTTTATTCCAGTATTACCCTTCTTAATGGTTACTACGCCTCTGCACTTCCAGCATTATTTCTTTCTAGTCCATCATCCAGGTGTCAGTGTACTACTTGGCCATTCCATGCCGTTTTACTTCTCTCCGACACCCTCTGTTCAGGCTGGAGCATTATAGGCTTTACCTCACGTTTGCCACTGAACTACACATATATATACAGGCATAAATCAACAATTCACATTCAATTTTTCATTAAAAGATACTGAATGGTTCAAGCTTACCACAATTTCATGGAAATAAACACAGATACGTTGATTAGCAATGAATTCTGGCACAAACTGGCACAAATTCCGTTCTGCCTATGTTCCAGGCTTTTATTTTTGCAAAAATGTGAGCTGGCTTCAACGTACTGTCGCTTTATCAAGCTTATTTGAATTAGTGGTCTCGAACTAACGCTCCCAAGTGTGTATATCAGCGAGACTGGCCAATGAGCCACGTTTCGACAAGTGTTTGAAAAAATGTTATCTTTTCCCGTCTCCCCTAACAACCAAGATAGTATTTATAGCCCGACCAATCGTGGTTAGGCTTTCATTTGTTGAGCTCCAATCAATTTGAAGTTTACATTGTAGGCTATTTCTGTAACGTAAGGTTTTTTTCAAACACGTTAAAAAAAAATCTTATGAGCAGAAATGATTTTATGCTGTCAGGCACCCCCAATATTTTATTTTGGGTATAATTTATTAATTCCTGGACTATTTGCGTAACGTTTTACATATTATTTGTCAGCAAACCCTAAGGAACCCAAAAATACTAATTTAAAGGAGCTACGTGGCTGCGTTCAAAATATGCAATTTCTTCTATCTCCTGTTTAGAAGATGTGCTGTCTGGGTACTGTTATGTGTTCAAACGTAAACCCATATAATGTTGTCTTTTCTAATAAGAGTCTGTTATGATTTATAAACCTAACTCTGGGAAAGGGTAGTGTATTTTATCACTGTCCGTCTGAAAAAAAATTAGTGCATGTAGACTTACACGCGTGATGGTAGTAATTGTGTATCGCGCGAAGCGGGTTTAGTGTTCGGCTTTCTGCCTCTCCCTTCTCTTTTTATCCCTTTAGTCCATCTGTTCGTTCGTTTTGGTAACGCAGTATAATTAATGTTAGGGTTAATTTAGGTCATTACGCAGTACGTCTCAATGCTTTTCCAAGAAATACAGCACACGTTTCATTGAAGAAGGCGGGTAATAATACAGTAAGCTTTACTATCAACGTGAAAGCGTTACAATTTGCAGACGAAGCAGAAAACAAGGGGGATTTCGAGTACATTCTTTGTGATAGCACTGTCATTTTACCATTGCTCTTTTCTTTATTATATGTATTTATTAGGCTTTATATTTAATTGATAATTTATATATGTGGATTAGAATATTCCATGACAATGATAACTGTCAGCCATCTCAAAGTTAAGAGGTGTAAACAGTGACGCTCAGTCTTATGACCCCTCTTAGAATTGAAAATCAAAGAACATAAAGCCAGAGAGACACGACAGTGTTTCCTTGATAGGAAAGTGAAAGTGTAGACCTTATTTCCATCAAAGACAGACTAGAAATGTGATGAGGAGCAACAACCACATAGCTTGAACATCCAGTATTTCCGCAAAGACTACAACACACATAGCGATTACATGACACAGTTGTTAATTTTAACATACCCTTTGTATAATGTGTAAATATTTCATATAATTATAGTGATTGGGATTCCTGATTCCTTTGACATTGGATCAGGATATCTTTTTATAAATACATAATACATAAATTTGAAAAGTTAACACTCGACTTACTTAAGGTCCCTCTTAAAGTTGTTGAGGTTTGTGAGAGGTTTGGTGTTATAAGTGTTGTGGGTCTTACCATAGGTGTTTAGCTGGCTGTTAATTATTGTGTACTCTCATTACATCACTATCATACCCTAGACATAACACGCAGTCATTATACAAATCCAGAATAAGTCTGACTGAGGTTGACATATGTGGTAGCAAAGAAGGCTATGTAATAAATCACAATATTAAATAGATACATAGACCTTCACAGCTGATACGATTTTGCGGAAGTGTGCCGCAAAATAACTATCTGAATTAACGTATTCTGTCAACTTTAACGCAAAATTTAGTAGTAATCCTTACATTTTTTGGTAGTGTTACACGATACAATACAAATTATTAACGCCAATTCTTAACCCGCCACGCCAACACCCCGCCTCGCTTGACAGTCCGCCATGCATATATACACGCTGGAGCAAAGCCAACAGAGGCAAAACACGCAGACAATTTTATTGCCTCCTCGCGGTAATGTTTCTGACTTCACAAAAACAAGTTAGTTATTTGAAAAATACATGCTAGCGAGATGAAAGAGAGGGGAAGATGGCGGTCTTGTGTAAAATATTTATTTGACGATGACCGGTGACAAAATTGAAAATCTAAAACCATAATGAAACTGAACATAAAAATCATATGGTAGTATAGCTTAGAGTCCACTGAGCAAGAATGTGTTTTAAATAATATAATAGTCCCAGTATTAGCCAAGTTATTGAGAAAATACTAAATGTCCACGGACGCACGACCAGACAGACTGTTGTTCCTGCTTGTTTTTTTCATAACGTTAGTGGGGACACCGGCTTAGAAGGGAGGCATTGAGGTAAATTCAAATTCGCTTGGGTAACAAGAGTATAGGAGGAGAGGGGAGCGGTAGGAAAATTGTTACAAAAAACTAACATCGTTTTGTATTGGCATAACTAAAGCAGACTGGCCAATCGACTGTAGCGGGAGGTTATATAAAATTAGTTACTTATGTAAGAGTATGCCAGTAAAGAGTTCTGGTCTTACAAGTAATACCCCAGTCTTAGAAATAAGCACTGGTGTATTGTTATCATAAAAATAGTCAGACTGTGAAAACCCTGGCCCAGTTGGTAAGAAGTAGTACCAGGATTTAAGGTGTCTCCTCCCTATGACTATCTTATGATTACTTTGTCGTGAATTATTCTAATCCCCATATATAAATTAAAACGTAAATGCAAAGCCTAACAAATAAATTTAATAAAAGGAAAGAAGAATGGTAAAGAACAGTGCTGTCACAATGACTGTACTCGAAATCCCCCTTGTTTTCTACTTCGTCGGCAAATTGTAACGCTTTCACGTTGATAGTAAAAGCCTACTGTATTATTACCCGCTTTCTTCAATGAAACGTGTACTTTATCACGCAGGCTGATCAATGACCTAGATTTAATATTTCATTCATTCCATACACGGCGTAACTAAAGACAGATGGACTAAAGGATAGAGAGAAGGGAGAGGCAGAAAGCCGAACACGTGCAACACTAAACACGCGTCGCGCGATACACAATTGCTGCCATCACGCGTGTAAGGCCACATGCACTAACTTTATTTCAAATCGACAGTGATAAAATTCACTACCCTTCCCAGAGTTAGGTTTTAAAATCCTGAAAAACGCTTATTAGGAATTATGACATTATACCGGTTTACGTTTGAAAACATTACAGTACCCAGACAGCACATCTTCGAAACAGGAGGTAGAAGAAATTGCATATTTTGAACGCAGCATATTAGCTCTATTAAATATATATATTTGGGTTCCTTAGGGTTTGCTGACAAAGAATATGTAAAACGTTACGCAAATAGTCTAGGAATTACCAACTGCGAATATACACCATTCAGAGCGTCTGTTCATTGCCACATCTTGTAATAAACCTACTAAGAAGCAGTGCGTTGAGCACCAGTGTATATTTTTTTATAAAATAAAGCCTGGAACATCGGCAGATCGGAGTTGTGCTATATTCATTGCCATTCAACGTCACTGTGTAATATTTCCATGAATTGTGGTAAGCTTGTAATATTCAATATCTTTTAATGAAAATTGAATGTAAATTGATAATTTATGTCTGTATATATGTGTGGTTCAGTAGCGAACATGATGTAAAGCCTATAGGCTCCAGCCTGAACAGAAGGTGTCGGAGGAAAGTAAAACTGCATGGAATGGCCAAACAGTACACTGACACCTAGATTATTAACTAGAAAGAAATAATGCTGGAATTGCAGAGGCGTAGTAACCATTAGGGAGGGAAATACTGGTATAAAGTGTTTCAGATGAAGCTGACAGTTGGCCTAACGCTCTGAACTCAATGTTTGTGATGTATGTGCTCAGTGTAAAAATAGAGTATAAATTAGTTCTGACGTAGAAGGTACAACCTTCTTGTTTCAGGGACCGTGGTCTTAAAGTTATTGAGCAGCACCTGGTCAGAGCTTTGCTGAAGCCAGAAGTGGACAGCATACTCCTTGGTCAATATAGCAACCAGTGGGGTGGCTCCAGAACTCATTACAGTTATCGAGCAGAGGAGTCTTTTACTGCAGTCATCACGCAAGATAAGAGAGTGTGGCCATGGAGCTCAACATTATGTACCCCCATCTTAAAATAACATTGTAACATAAAATTAAGAGGGGAAGTAAATTGTTTTAATACCAGGAACTGAGAACATCTCCAATACTAGTTCTAATAGAAACAAACTATTGAAGTCATGATGACAAATACCAACAGAGCTTGAACAAAACAAAACCAGTATTACCTCATATTACCACTACACAACTGACACACATAGGATACCATTGATAATATATGTCACTACATGAATCATATTAATAAATTCTGTACATATACCTTGTAATTAAAATTGATTGTGATTCCTGGTTCCCCTTGTATTTGAATCAGGACACATATACATTCATGACAGCTGTAGTGGTGTTGATGGTATTGTATGATGGTGATATTACTAAATGTAATTGTATGAGGCCAGCTGTGAAGGCTCCTGAGATAAAATGTAGTTGTGACTTGTCAGAAGGCCTTTCTTGCTACCACTACGACCTCACACTTAATTTTTTTTAAATGAATGTGGCTACGTAAAGTGTCTAGGGTTATGATATGTAGTGTGGTGTAATAGGTTATAGATATACCCACAGATATTTAACAAGACTAATAATATTAATAAATGTTAAAATACACTGAACTAACTCACGTGTGTAAAATTTCTTGATAGAATTATATTACATTTATTTTGTTCTGGATCAATTTTTTAGGTTGACCAGAACTTAAAAGGATTTAGAGATTATGAAAGAAATGCATGGAATATTATATCATAAATGCAATAGTGTACATATATATGTACTATACTAGTTAGTTTTATTAAAATGTTCTAGTAGTCATCTACTTGGGAGGATAGTTAATGTTTGTGCTGTTGGGGTGGTCTCATCACACCTGTCTATATTGACTACACAGTGTCCAGAAAATGGTGGGAATTTTTATGAGGGTATTAGTAACTACACAGCGTTGGTGAATGTCCAGCAGACCAGAGGCTCACTCATCTTGTAGTTGTAGCTCTGGTGCTGAAATCTGATGGTCCCACCTCTCCGTGCTGGCGGGCAATAATGGTGGTCTCTGTCACAAGTACTGCACAGATACACTCGAGTAAAGTCACCAACTGAATAGTCACTGCTTTGTTGACAACAGAAACTCACAGCTCTGCAATCAAAGTATGGGCCATGTGTCAAAATCTATTCTCTACCCACGTCTGGACACAACACTGACACAACAACCACATCATACAGACAGGTCAGATCTCTCTGACCAAACAGCACATTTACCATGGTGGGTTTACATCAGATAGATCCTCCCAGACTATAGATTCTGAAAAATATTTATTAGTTGTCTGCCCTAAAAGAGGATAGGTAATATGTTTCATTATTCTCAACACTTGATCTGTCTTGCCTAATCCTTGCTGGAGTTTATGTACATTGTTGGTCCCTAGACCCTGACTTGGGCGGGGGGTCTAGAGCAAATCCCTACTTGTTTGTAAGGCTAGATTTCGATATGGCAGTATCAAATCACTCGAACATGAAACAATATTCAAAATATATAAGGAAATAATTTCAATCTTACCAGATTATGAATAAATAACACAGAATTGCTAGCAAAACTCAGCTGAGCTGCTGGCTATAGTATGGCGTCCCTAAACTTCTTACACTTTCTTTCATATGGAAATCACCACACTTTAAAATCTGTGTCTATCACTGAACAACTATTGAAGAATGGCCCCACTTTCGCGTCTGAGCGCTAATGATATGATTGTCTGTGGCCAATCACTGCCTAGGTTTATTTTAAATTTCAAATTTCCTACACTAAAGTCATTTCAGTCATGCTTCAGTCAAGTATGGATGGTTATCTGTTAGTCTGTCCGTCTCTACTTGTGTTTCTACAAAATGTACTTGATTTTTGAACCAACCTTTCTCTCCCCTCCAAAATTTTGTCGTTAAAAGTTATTTTTAGACACAGCCACCACAATATCCCCTCTCCTCCATACCAAGTAGATTTGAACACCTGCGTCTCGAGGTCGTGTTTTTTTGTGCAAATAGCGACACTTTTAGATTCAATACAGTCTGTCGATGATGTAAACAACACTGTCTTTTGTCATTATCTTCAATATTATCTATCCGTCTGTAAAATTAAGAACATATTAGTTCACTGCTCAGAATAGGCCATCCGGCCAGCTAATTTTTATATTCCTAACATTAATATTAAGAAAAAAGTACTTTTTAATTTTTGTAATATTCCTAACATCTGCGTTTAGCCGCTGAATTCAAATCAAGGGCTTGGTATCGCAAAAGCGTCCAATAAATGACTGTGGCGTAACATATCTATGGTCCCTTCTGTCGAGTTGCTTACTTTTTATGTCAACTTGGGAAACGTGACTTTTCTCCGTTTCCCCCCCCCCCCAATTGCGTCTCCTTAGCCTTTCTAGTCTCACGCAATCTTTCCAGTCATATTTTTCCTTTTTGATCCTCCGTTCCCCTCCTGTCTAGCAAGTCAATTTTTATGGAGGGTGATGACCCGCGGTCTAGGCGATCATGTACATCAGCAGCCTACGCATTATGTTTTTATCCTTAAATGTTATCTTTGGAGATATTTTACCGTTGTATCTCTGTCAATTTCACTACACATCTCCCCACTTGAAAACATGCCTATGGCAAGTTCCAAAACCAGCGATACACATAGGTAAAATTACTCCTCACGTCTGCCACTACTCTAATTTTGATCACAGGGGTGCCGACTGAGGAAATCTGCACCGACATTTAATTTGCCTGGGATATATTGGATACTAAACTGATAAGGTTGAAGCAACAAAGACCACCTCAGCAATCTTGCGTTTTCATGCTTAGCCTGAGACAAGAACACGAGAGGCTGATGGTCCGTCTCCACCACAAATGTCCTACCATACAGATAGATTTGAAACTTCTTTATTGCCCATATTAACGCTAAACATTCTTTTTCGCTTGTGGAGTATCCTTGTTCCGCCTTATTCAATTTGCGGCTTGCATAAGCGACTGGTTTCAGTTCCCCATCAGGTGAAGATGATCTTTGCAACAAAGCCCCTCCGAGTCCTACATTACTTGCATCGGTTCTTAAGACAAAGTCCTGTGTCAAATCAGGCAGTTTGAGAATAGGCTTGCTAGTGAGTTTTTCCTTTAACTCTTGGAACGCTAGTTCACATTGTGCAGTCCAAATAATTTTATCTGGAAGTCCCTTGCGAGTCAAATCAGTCAGAGGAGCACATATAGCGTTAAAATTTTTGATGTATTTCTGATAAAATCCGCATAACGACACGAATGATCGCACGTCCTTTTTTGTTTGTGGCCTAGGTGCTCTCTGCAGTTTTTCCAAGTTCTTAGGATCAGGGGTCATATTACCCTGATATACAGTGTGCCCCAAGAATTCCAACTCTTTGCATCCAATACAACATTTTGTTGGCCTAGCAGTTAAGTTCGCCTCCCGAAGTCTATCAAACAACATCTCCAGAGCTTCAATGTGTTCTTCAAATGTCTCGGTGGCGACGAGAATATCATCCATGAAATTCGTGATACATGGGTTATTCAGGGGATCCAACAATTTGCGCATCATCCTTGAAAACACACTCGGAGCATTTTTCAGTCCGAATGGTAGCATATTGAATTCATAATGTCCATCCGAAGTGCTAAAAGCCAAATAAGGTCTCACTTCAGGCTTCACTGGGATCTGGTAATAGCCTTTACTAAGATCCACCTTTGAAAAGTATTTTGCCTTGTTCAGTCTGGCAAATAACTGTTTTGTGTCTGGTAATGGATCCACTTGTCCTTCTGTGACAGCATTCAGTTTCCTGTAATCTATGCACAGTCTGTGTTCCCCAGACGGTTTTCTCAACAAAACGACACTAGAACTAAAAGATGATTCACTGTGCGAAATAATCCCCTCCTTCAACAAATACTCTATTTCTTCCTTCAATGCCTTCTCCTTCGCGAACGGAATAGAATAGGCTCTCATACAGATTGGGTTTGAGTCTACCAGTTTCATGTCATACTGTAGCAAATTTGTATGGCCTGGTTTATCTGTTAATACATCTGTATGTTCCTCCAGAACTTGTTGAACTCTCTCCCTCTGGTTTTTAGTCAGGTGCTTACTGACTTTTACCTGTGCTGCGGTTTCACAAGGATGTAATGGGTATTCATGTGAGGTGAGTGGTTCTTTTTGCATCTGGGTTGCAATAGCCAAGGTCAATAAGGGGGTGCTTTCCTGGAGTGGTCTGTCCAGATACTTCTTTAACAGGTTTACATGATAAACTTTTTCCTTCCCCTTTTTGTCAATTTTATAGTTTGTTCTAGACACCTTCTCTAGAACCGTATATGGACCTTGCCAACCAATTTGTAATTTATTCTGGCTTCCGGGTAGTAGAAGCAGCACCTTCTCTCCGACTGCCAGTTCCCTGTCCTTTGCCTTCCTATTAAAATATGCTGCATGTTTCTTCCTGGCTTGTTTCAAATTATCATTTGCCAGTTTCCATCCAGCTTTCAAACGATTGGTCAGTTCGTTCACATATTGATAAGATGAGGTAACAGTCTCTTCCGCCTTCTCATCTGTCCAGGTCCTTAATAAATTACATCTGGATCTTTAATTTATCATACGTATTTTTCCTGGAACCCGTCGGGTCCCGTCCATTAGAAGCTTTATAATGAGGACTTTTCTTCCTAGAATCATCACTCACAAATCGACCACTACCAATTTTTTTCTGGGGTTTGTCTCCCCACTTTAGATTGCTTATGAGAGATCTTCGCTCTCTTTTCTGTTCTTCCAGCTTATATAATCCTGACCGAGGGATTGTCAGATTATTCTGGGTTAATTTCTTCTTTGTACTTGTCGCATAGTGGCCATGTTAATCCATTCAAGTGACGACTGGGTGTGAAAAGGGGGCTCCCATTCCACTTTGTCTACCTGAGTATAATTAGTTTTCCTTTCAGGCCTAAAGTTGCCCCGTGGCGTTTCTAGGTCCTGCACATATTTTCCCTTTGTGGGTGTTCCCTCATGAAATACGCCACATGCTTCTACAAAGTTTTCAACATCGACATTTACGTCGGGCCAATAGTATTTTCGAGCAATCTTTTGGCAGATGGTACCGACTTTCTCATGGTCACCATCTTTTCCAACATGTAAGCTCCTTATTAAGTTTGCCCTATATATCTTGGGAAGAACTAACTGTCCGTGACCAGTGGATCTAGTTCCTGTCTTCCTGTATAATAGTTTGTTCTTCATGAAATATTCCCCCTTGCTCGGAGGTGTGTGGCATTTGGGCAATTTTTTTAAAACAGGGCTTGAGTGTCCTATCCTCAGCCTGCGCCTTCCTCATCTCCTCTGGATGAGCATTTATAGGTTCACCCTTCTTCCTCCTTCTTCTGTGACCTGGTCTGCACTGTCGCCATGATCACAGGTTTCTCGGGATTCCCCAAGAAGACGTATCTACACCCCAATATCAGAGGGTAGATTGGTTCATCTATCACTGCTGCTCTGATTTCTCCTTCCACATAGCGAGTTTTCACCGTTATCCTTGCGATGGGAAGTGTCATGAGTGGTATGTCCTTAGTCGCCCCTTGTATTTCCACTGTTTCTGTGGTATACTGACTTGGGTCCACTAGGCTAGACTTCACAACTGAATCATAATCCAAACCTGTATCATAAAGGCACCTTATGGTGACCCCATTACAAATAACATCCTCACAAACTGGGGGGTGATAAGGTTCCTGTTGTCCATTAGGATTAACCTTTAATCTTTGCGTCCCCGACTTCATTGCAGCAATGTTTGAAGGTTTCCTTCTACAAAATTCGGTGTTATGGTTATCCTTCTTGCACCATTTACACCATCTTTTTCCTTGGTTCAACGGTTTTCTTTCATTGAACTTTTGGTCATTGAACTGTGAGTTTCTGTCGCGATAGTCATTTCTTGGCCGCTCAAAGTTTGTCCTACCTTTATTTCCCTGCTCTCTATTATCAAATTTATTAAATTGCTGTGGAGCTTTAAAATTGTCTATGTGCTTCTTTTTAGCACCACTTACCTCTGCCTGAGCTGCCTGATACCTCTCAGCAACATTTAAAATTTCCCCCAACTTCTCTGCACCTTGTTCCATGAGAAATTTTCTCATGTCTGGAGCCATGGACTCTCTCAATTGCTCAATCATGATCATTTCTTTAAGATCTTGGGTCTTCCCCAGAGCCGTCCATTTCTCCAAATAGGTTTCTAGTCTGGCAGAGAATTGGTGGTATGTCTCCCCAGACAACAGTTTGGCATTTCTAAATTTCTTACGATAAAATTCACCATTCTTCTCGTACCTTAATAACAAAGCCTGCTTTAACATGTCATAATTGTCTTGGTCTTCCCTGTTCATTTTAGCAAATACTTCATAAGAAGTACCCCTCAATCCTTGTGATAGCTTTAAACTCCACCTCTCTCTCTCTAGCCCATATGTAGTAGCTAATAACTCAAAACGTCCTAGGTACCCCTCTATGTCATCGTCTTTTTCAACAAAATGGTCTAAATGAAACCCCATAGCTGAGTTTGAGGCTCCCAGACTGGGCGTAGCATCTGAGGCAAAAGGGCTGGCACCATTTTCAGGAGCCGGGCCTTGTAATTCCAGCTCCCTTAGTCGTAATTCGTGCTCCCTCTGCAACCTTCTATCTTCTGCCTCCCTTTCGGCAGTCAACCTTTTTTCTTCTGCCTCCCTTTCGGCCTTTTTATCTTCTGCCTCCCTTTCGGCCTTTTTATCTTCTGCCTCCCTTTGCTGTCGTTTTTCTTCTGCCTCAATCTGCAGCCTCTTAATTTCTCTATCAGCCTCTAACCTCTTCTCTTCAGCTAACCTCCTTTCTTCCCGTTCAATATATTTATCACATTCAGCCGTTACGTATTGAATTAAAATTTGACCATCCATTCCCATCTCCTTCGCGGTGAGCACAGCAGCTGATCTAAATTTTGCCAGCTCCGCCATACTTTTTAGACAATATAATAATATACAAGCTAAATCTCTAACCAGTAAATACACTAAGTACTTCTTATGACTATAGTCTAACTAATTCTAACTAACCAGTTAACTAATTAATTATTACTGGCTGTGAAGATTCACCAACTTTTATCTGCAGGGACACTTTTAATGTTAAAGGGAATTTTACAATTTATTTCCCTACTTTTATTTCTCCCACCAGGAGATCCTAATATTACTGTTGGGCTAATTATCCCCTGGACAAGACCCCAATATATGTAGTGGTGTTGATGGTATTGTATGATGGTGATATTACTAAATGTAATTGTATGAGGCCAGCTGTGAAGGCTCCTGAGATAAAATGTAGTTGTGACTTGTCAGAAGGCCTTTCTTGCTACCACTACGACCTCACACTTAATTTTTTTTTAATGAATGTGGCTACGTAAAGTGTCTAGGGTTATGATATGTAGTGTGGTGTAATAGGTTATAGATATACCCACAGATATTTAACAAGACTAATAATATTAATAAATGTTAAAATACACTGAACTAACTCACGTGTGTAAAATTTCTTGATAGAATTATATTACATTTATTTTGTTCTGGATCAATTTTTTAGGTTGACCAGAACTTAAAAGGATTTAGAGATTATGAAAGAAATGCATGGAATATTATATCATAAATGCAATAGTGTACATATATATGTACTATACTAGTTAGTTTTATTAAAATGTTCTAGTAGTCATCTACTTGGGAGGATAGTTAATGTTTGTGCTGTTGGGGTGGCCTCATCACACCTGTCTATATTGACTACACAGTGTCCAGAAAATGGTGGGAATTTTTATGGGGGTATTAGTAACTACACAGCGTTGGTGAATGTCCAGCAGACCAGAGGCTCACTCATCTTGTAGTTGTAGCTCTGGTGCTGAAATCTGATGGTCCCACCTCTCCGTGCTGGCGGGCAATAATGGTGGTCTCTGTCACAAGTACTGCACAGATACACTCGAGTAAAGTCACCAACTGAATAGACACTGCTTTGTTGACAACAGAAACTCACAGCTCTGCAATCAAAGTATGGGCCATGTGTCAAAATCTATTCTCTACCCACGTCTGGACACAACACTGACACAACAACCACATCATACAGACAGGTCAGATCTCTCTGACCAAACAGCACATTTACCATGGTGGGTTTACATCAGATAGATCCTCCCAGACTATAGATTCTGAAAAATATTTATTAGTTGTCTGCCCTAAAAGAGGATAGGTAATATGTTTCATTATTCTCAACACTTGATCTGTCTTGCCTAACCCTTGCTGGAGTTTATGTACATTGTTGGTCCCTAGACCCTGACTTGGGCGGGGGGTCTAGAGCAAATCCCTACTTGTTTGTAAGGCTAGATTTCGATATGGCAGTATCAAATCACTCGAACATGAAACAATATTCAAAATATATAAGGAAATAATTTCAATCTTACCAGATTATGAATAAATAACACAGAATTGCTAGCAAAACTCAGCTGAGCTGCTGGCTATAGTATGGCGTCCCTAAACTTCTTACACTTTCTTTCATATGGAAATCACCACACTTTAAAATCTGTGTCTATCACTGAACAACTATTGAAGAATGGCCCCACTTTCGCGTCTGAGCGCTAATGATATGATTGTCTGTGGCCAATCACTGCCTAGGTTTATTTGAATTTCAAATTTCCTACCATAAAGTCATTTCAGTCATGCTTCAGTCAAGTATGGATGGTTATCTGTTAGTCTGTCCGTCTCTACTTGTGTTTCTACAAAATGTACTTGATTTTTGAACCAACCTTTCTCTCCCCTCCAAAATTTTGTCGTTAAAAGTTATTTTTAGACACAGCCACCACAATATCCCCTCTCCTCCATACCAAGTAGATTTGAACACCTGCGTCTCGAGGTCGTGTTTTTTTGTGCAAAATAGCGACACTTTTAGATTCAATACAGTCTGTCGATGATGTGAACAACACTGTCTTTTGTCATTATCTTCAATATTATCTATCCGTCTGTAAAATTAAGAACATATTAGTTCACTGCTCAGAATAGGCCATCCGGCCAACTAATTTTTTATATTCCTAACATTAATATTAAGAAAAAAGTACTTTTTAATTTTTGTAATATTCCTAACATCTGCGTTTAGCCGCTGAATTCAAATCAAGGGCTTGGTATCGCAAAAGCGTCCAATAAATGACTGTGGCGTAACATATCTATGGTCCCTTCTGTCGAGTTGCTTACTTTTTATGTCAACTTGGGAAACGTGACTTTTCTCCGTTTCCCCCCCAATTGCGTCTCCTTAGCCTTTCTAGTCTCACTCAATCTTTCCAGTCATATTTTTTTTCCTTTTTGATCCGCCGTTCCCCTCCTGTCTAGCAAGTCAATTTTTATGGAGGGTGATGACCCGCGGTCTAGGCGATCATGTACATCAGCAGCCTACGCATTATGTTTTTATCCTTAAATGTTATCTTTGGAGATATTTTACCGTTGTATCTCTGTCTCTCGCCCTCGGGATTTTGAATCTTTCCCTATTACAAATATTGGGGGTAACTCACTTCAGGGAATAATAAGAATTAAAGGGTATCCTTGGGTGAAAATAAATAAGGTTGAGCTCACAGTGCCTGTGTTGTCCTAAGTTAATTAGTCATAGATACAATTGTTTAGTTGATTATTTTAGACATTTATCTGTTAGACAATGGCCGACCTGGCAAAATTTCGATCTGCTGCTGTACAGACTGCGAAAGAGTTAGGAATGGACGGGCAAATTATGATTTCTTATGTCACTGCTGAATGTGACAAATATATTGAACGGGAAGAAAGAAGATTAGAAAAAGAGGCCGAAAGAAAATTAGAGGCTGAGACTAAGAGGTTGCAGATTGAGGCTGAGGCTAAGAGGTTGCAGATTGAGGCTGAGGCTAAGAGGTTGCAGATTGAGGCGGACAAAGAGACTAAAGCATTGGAAGCCGAGGAAAGAAGACAGGCTGCAGAAAGGGAAGAGAAGAAATTAGCTGCAGAAAGAGAAGAAAAGAAATTAGCTGCAGAAAGAGAAGAAAAGAGATTAGCTGCAGAGAGGGAAGCAGAAAAGGAGGAGAAGAGATTACAAAGGGAACATGAGTTACGACTAAGGGAGTTTGAGTTTCAAGGCCATGCTCCTGAAAATGGGGCCAGTCCCTTTACCTCTGATGCTACTGCTAGCCAGGGAGCCTCAACCTCAGCTATGAATTTTCATTTAGATCATTTTGTTGAGAAAGACGATGATATAGAGAGCTATCTAAATAGGTATGAACTATTAGCTACCACATATGGGTTAGAGAGAGAAAGGTGGAGCTTAAAGTTATCTCAGGGACTTCGTGGGGCAGCTTATGAAGTTTTTGCAAAAATGAGCAGAAGTGATCAGGAAAATTATGACATGCTAAAGCAGGCTCTTTTGTTAAGATATGAAAAGAATGCAGAATTTTATAGGAAAAAATTTAGGAATGCTAAACTCCTGTCAGGTGAAACCTATCACCAGTTCTCTGCACGAATAGAGACATACTTGGAGAAATGGACTTCTCTGGGGAAAACCCAAGATCTTAAGGAAATGGTCCTTATAGAGCAATTAAGAGAGTCCATGGCTCCAGACCTGAGAAAGTTTCTCATGGAACAAGGTGCAGAGAGGCTGGGTGAGTTGCTAAATGTTGCTGAAAGGTATCAAGCAGCTCAAGCAGAGGTAACAGGTAATAAAAAGAAACAAGTGGATAACTTTAGGGCACCACAGAACTTTAATAAATTTGATCCTAGGGATCAAAACAAAGGTAAGCACCAATTTGATAGGCCACGGTATGAAAATAAAAATAAATTCCCACAATTCGATGAAAGGAAATATGATGAAAGAAAATCTTTCAACCAAGGAAAAAGGTGGTGTAAAAATTGTCAGATGGACAATCATGACACTGACCGTTGTAGAAGGAAACCTGTGTACATGGCAACCCTTCAGGTCAGGTCGACCTCAAGACAGGAGGAGGATATTATGTTGAATACCACTCCAGATAAGATGAGGAAGGCACAGGCTGGGGACAAGACCCTCAAGCCTTGTTTCAGGAAATTGTCAACTTGTCGTACAACTCCAGGCAAGGGAGATTTTTACATGAAAAACAAGTTGATGTATAGGAAGACTGGAGCTAGATCCAAAGGTCAGGGACAGCTGGTACTTCCTAAAAGATATAGGGCAGACTTAATAAGGAGCCTACATGTGAAACCAGATGGGGACCATGAGAAAATAGGTACCATCATCCAAAAGGTGGCTCACAATTATTATTGGCCCAAAGCAAGATGGGACATTGAGAATTTTGTCGAAAGGTGTAGCATAGCACATGAGGGAACACCCACAAGTGGGAACATTGATCAGGACCTGGACACGCCAAGGGGCAAAAGTAGGCCTGAAAATACAAAGAGATATAAATTTGATAAGGTGGACCAAAGGGAATGGGAAGCCCCTTTTCACGGACAAGCTTCACTTAACTGTTTCACAATGGCCACTATGCGGAGAGTACAAAAGGATGTCTTACCCCAGGATAAGCCGAAAATCCCTCAATCGGACTTAAACAAACTGGAGGAAGAGGATGTAGAGAGGAAATCTCTCATCAAGAATTTTAAGTGGGGAGAAAGCCCCAAAAGAAAAATTGGTAGCGGTCGTTTTATGCATGATAATTCTGGGAAGAAAAATCATCACTATAGAGCTTCGAGTGGAAGAGACCATACCGGTGCATGGACAAATAGGTCCACAAAATTAAAGGTCCATATGTAGCTTTGTTAAGAACGTGGACTGATGAAAAGGCAGAGGAAAACATTACATCTTCATACCAATATGTGAATGAGCTGACCACTCGTTTAAATACTGGCTGGAAACTTGCCAATGAAAATTTGAAACAAGCCAGGAAGAAACATGCTGCCTATTATAACAGGAAGGCGAAAGACAGAGATTTAGCTGTGGGAGAGAAGGTACTGCTTCTTCTCCCCGGGAGTCAGAATAAGTTACAGATTGGATGGCAAGGTCCATATACAGTTCTAGAGAAGGTGTCTAGAACAAATTATAAGATAGATAAGAAGGGGAAAGAAAAAATCTATCATGTGAATCTCCTGAAGAAATATTTGGAAAGAGAACATCAGGAAGAGACACACTTGTTGACCTTGTCCATCGCCATGGAGATGAAAAAGGAACCACTTTCATCATTTGAATATCCATTACACCCCTGTGAGACAGCAGCACAGGTGAAAATCAGTACACATTTAACGAAAACTCAGAAAGAGAGAGTGCAACAGGTTCTAAATAATCATGCAGAGGTGTTAACAGACCGACCAGGGCATACAAACCTATTGGAATATGATATGAAACTGATAGACCCCACACCTGTCTGTATGAAACCATATTCGATTCCGTTTGCTAAGGAAAAAGCTTTGAAGGAAGAGATAGACTATCTATTGAAGGAAGGAATTATTTCACACAGTGAATCCTCATATAGTTCCGGTGTTGTACTCTTAAGGAAGCCCTCTGGAGAACATAGACTCTGTATAGATTACAGGAGACTGAATGCTATTACAGAAGGACAGGTGGATCCATTGCCGGATACAAATCAGCTGTTTGCCAGACTAAATAAAGCTAAATATTTCTCAAAAGTGGATCTGAGTAAAGGATACTATCAGATTCCAGTAAAGCCTGAGGTTAGACCATACCTAGCCTTTAGTACCTCAGAAGGACACTATGAGTTTAATAGATTGCCATTTGGATTGAAGAATGCGCCTAGTGTCTTCTCTAGAATGATGAGAAAATTATTGGACCCTCTGATAATCCATGTATAACAAATTTCATGGATGATATCCTTATAGCAACAGAAACATTTGAGGAACACATTGACTCTCTGAAGATGCTGTTTGATCGACTTAGGGAAGCAAATTTAACAGCCCGACCAACCAAATGTTGCGTTGGATGTAAAGAATTGGAATTTTTGGGACACACAGTTTATCAGGGAAACATGACCCCTGACCCAAAGAATTTAGAGAAACTAAAGAAAGCCCCGAGACCACAAACCAAGAAGGACGTGAGATCCTTTGTCTCATTATGTGGTTTCTACCAGAAGTATATCAAAAACTTTAATTCCATATGTGCACCGTTAACTGATTTGACACGTAAAGGACATCCAGATCGCATTACATGGACACCACAATGTGAAATGACTTACCAAGAATTGAAGGAAAAGCTCACAAGTAAACCCATTTTGAAATTACCTGACTTAAGTCAAGAATTCATAGTAAGGACGGATGCCAGTAATATTGGGCTAGGTGCAACTCTACTACAGAAATCAGATGCATTGGATGGGGAATTAAGCCCAGTGGCATATGCTAGCAGAAAATTGAATAAAGCTGAAATCAATTACTCAACTAGCGAAAAAGAATGTCTTGCAGTAATATGGGCAATAAAGAAATTCAATATTTATCTGTATGGGAAGGCATTTAAGTTGCAAACGGATCACAAACCTTTATCGTTTCTAGCACAGGCTAGGCATGAGAACTCTAGGTTACTCCGATGGTCCTTACTTTTGGCTCCCTATAATTTTAGCATTGAGTATATATCTGGAAAAACAAATTTGGGAGCGGATTTTTTAAGCCGCCATCCGTGTGATGAGAATCACCGTAAACCCCAGAAATAATAATAAATTTCTTTATGTGTATATAGAATAAAGGACTGACATATAATGTCTGTTTTAAGAGGGGAGATGTCGTGAATTATTCTAATCCCCATATATAAATTAAAACGTAAATGCAAAGCCTAACAAATAAATTTAATAAAAGGAAAGAAGAATGGTAAAGAACAGTGCTGTCACAATGACTGTACTCGAAATCCCCCTTGTTTTCTACTTCGTCGGCAAATTGTAACGCTTTCACGTTGATAGTAAAAGCCTACTGTATTATTACCCGCTTTCTTCAATGAAACGTGTACTTTATCACGCAGGCTGATCAATGACCTAGATTTAATATTTCATTCATTCCATACACGGCGTAACTAAAGACAGATGGACTAAAGGATAGAGAGAAGGGAGAGGCAGAAAGCCGAACACGTGCAACACTAAACACGCGTCGCGCGATACACAATTGCTGCCATCACGCGTGTAAGGCCACATGCACTAACTTTATTTCAAATCGACAGTGATAAAATTCACTACCCTTCCCAGAGTTAGGTTTTAAAATCCTGAAAAACGCTTATTAGGAATTATGACATTATACCGGTTTACGTTTGAAAACATTACAGTACCCAGACAGCACATCTTCGAAACAGGAGGTAGAAGAAATTGCATATTTTGAACGCAGCATATTAGCTCTATTAAATATATATATTTGGGTTCCTTAGGGTTTGCTGACAAAGAATATGTAAAACGTTACGCAAATAGTCTAGGAATTACCAAGTTATGGCCAAAATAAAATAGTGGGGGTGCCTGACAGCATGAAATCATTTCTGCTCATAAAAATTTTTTTATAACGTGTTTAAAAAAACATTACGTACGGAAATAGCCTACCATGTTAACTCCTATGTGATTGGAGCGCAACAAATGAAAGACTAAACACGATTGGTCGGACTATAAATACTATCTTGTGTTGTCAGGGGAAACGTGAGAAAGGGGTACTTTTTTGAAAAGATGTGTAGACATGGTTTCATTGGTTAGAGCTGCGAATATACACCATTCAGAGCGTCTGTTCATTGCCACATCTTGTAATAAACCTACTAAGAAGCAGTGCGTTGAGCACCAGTGTATATTTTTTTATAAAATAAAGCCTGGAACATCGGCAGATCGGAGTTGTGCTATATTCATTGCCATTCAACGTCACTGTGTAATATTTCCATGAATTGTGGTAAGCTTGTAATATTCAATATCTTTTAATGAAAATTGAATGTAAATTGATAATTTATGTCTGTATATATGTGTGGTTCAGTAGCGAACATGATGTAAAGCCTATAGGCTCCAGCCTGAACAGAAGGTGTCGGAGGAAAGTAAAACTGCATGGAATGGCCAAACAGTACACTGACACCTAGATTATTAACTAGAAAGAAATAATGCTGGAATTGCAGAGGCGTAGTAACCATTAGGGAGGGAAATACTGGTATAAAGTGTTTCAGATGAAGCTGACAGTTGGCCTAACGCTCTGAACTCAATGTTTGTGATGTATTGTGCTCAGTGTAAAAATAGAGTATAAATTAGTTCTGACGTAGAAGGTACAACCTTCTTGTTTCAGGGACCGTGGTCTTAAAGTTATTGAGCAGCACCTGGTCAGAGCTTTGCTGAAGCCAGAAGTGGACAGCATACTCCTTGGTCAATATAGCAACCAGTGGGGTGGCTCCAGAACTCATTACAGTTATCGAGCAGAGGAGTCTTTTACTGCAGTCATCACGCAAGATAAGAGAGTGTGGCCATGGAGCTCAACATTATGTACCCCCATCTTACTTAAAATAACATTGTAACATAAAATTAAGAGGGGAAGTAAATTGTTTTAATACCAGGAACTGAGAACATCTCCAATACTAGTTCTAATAGAAACAAACTATTGAAGTCATGATGACAAATACCAACAGAGCTTGAACAAAACAAAACCAGTATTACCTCATATTACCACTACACAACTGACACACATAGGATACCATTGATAATATATGTCACTACATGAATCATATTAATAAATTCTGTACATATACCTTGTAATTAAAATTGATTGTGATTCCTGGTTCCCCTTGTATTTGAATCAGGACACATATACATTCATGACAGCAATGAATACATATTGTTATTTGAAAAGTTATCAGTGACTCCTTTAAGATATCCTCTTAGAGTGTTTTATGTTATAACGTAGTCATCACAATATTCCAGAATAATTCTGACTGAGGCATACATATGTGGCAGCAAGTAAGGTTATCTATAATACACTACTCTTATTAGATATAGATACCTTCACAGCTGATCTCAGTCAGTACACTAAGTCCCCTATAAATATTTATAACATCCCATTTTACCACATACTTATATTCTAGTGGATAAATAAAAGGAACTTCACTGAAACCACAAATGGAAGAAGTGAATAAATCCTCAGGTACAGTTAAAATAGTTTAATAATTACACTAATATTCTATTTCTACTAGTTGGAAAAGAGCATATACATATATATATATAAAAGTGTTCACACAATTACTATTATTGTCTGTTTAGACTTCAAGATCTTGAATATTAAAGTTACTGCAATCTGCAATCACTATTTTTAGTCTCTTGACTTTCCAATTAATTGTCATCAGTTGACTGAACTATGGATTTTCACTATTAGCTGTTTTATATATTGTGGTGGTCAGTGTCCTAAGTGACACTTATCTGACTCTTGATCCTGCTGACACGGACTGTCCGTTGCATATATCAGTATCGGTAGACCCAGCACTAGGGATGCCGAAGACCAGTTGAAGTTCACTCTTTGGGGTCCTGCACGTTTGTGGGATTGCCTCTGATGAACAACACAGGTTTCTGATACTGGACAGTCTGGTTTGAGTTATTTCATGGAACCTGAAACATCATAACAGCCTTGGCTAGTATCTGGCTAGACTTGTAGCTGACTAGCACAGATGTCAGACCAGTCAGTCATCAGATGTCACCGTTATACAATCATAGTAAGTAAGGACATCATTTCAGTGATATAGCAGTATTAACATTTCAATTAATTGTAACTGACTAGCACATAGGTCAGACTAGTCAGTCATCAGATGTCAAAGTTATACAGTCACAGTAAGTAACAACATTTCAATGTTACAGAAGTAGTATTAACATTATCAGTAATAACCATCATCTGGTTTGTTCCTCTCCTCTCCTGTACATCCTTTCATATTCTATAACTTGATCTTCCCAAATCACATCAGGTACAAATTCAAATACTAATGCCATTCTTAGCATCTACACAAAATTAATACATAAATAAAGAGAGTGACCAAGCATCAAGTTGCTTTCTTCGGTAGTACAATTACATAGTTTTGGAATTGAAACTGGCTGGGGAACACTCCAGTTTACCAGCTGTAAATGGGCACAAAGTTGTGCGCTCAAACTAGGGAAGGAAAAGGCATCGAGGAAGGGGACTAGTCACCTTAACCTCGTAAACGCGGTATACAATTCATTTCCCTATGGCAATCTCTGGTCATGGGACTGCCTTTATCTTCGTAAGCGATAAAGCATTTAATATCGACGAGATACATCATTTAATATAATAAATATTTTCTATTTGGCTGTGGGGCTAGTTTGAATACCTTTTAGTACAAACAACAATCATCCACAAAGCACATGTTTAAATCATATTCAAAATAACAATACATTATATCAATGAATATTATACAGGCATATTTTGTGAATTCTATATGAACCTGAAATAACAAATATTATACACGGTAGTTATCATAATTTCGCTTACCCTCAGACTTCAGATACTGGACTAAAAAATGTTTCTGGCGATCCGCTCACAATTCATGGGTAGTGGCGAAACTCTGCCTCCAGTCTGTCTCAAACCTCTTTCGTTGTCTGTGTCTCAGTTTACCGATACGCTTTATATACGTATAGCGCGGACGTATCGGAGGGTACTGACGTCACAGCTTAAACCTAGGCCTGAAAAATCCTTCCCGAACAGCGATTTCAGCCGATCTGTGCGTCGACTGAAATTTCTCATTCCTGATCTTCGGCTTATACAGTATCCATCCTGTTCCATCTTATCTTGTTTTATACAGCCGATAATTCTCTACCTTCCTATCCATGTAATTTCCCAAACTGTTATTTGTTGATTTTAATATTTAGAACAGAAGTGGGTTTACATGCTGTTAGCGTAACTGTGGGCAGCCGTAATACGCATATATTCCCGTAAATGATAATTTCCTACCGTTTCTTCTTTTATACAGTTATACATAATCCTTTCCTGGACCAAAATGTGAAATCCTTTTCATAATGATTCCCTTCTGCTTTTATTTATCCTTGGCGATTTCCTCTGTCTGATACACATTTCGCTGATACGCCGCCATTTTGAAAGCGGTCAATCGATCGTTGACGGGTTTATAAATCTACATGAACCCGTTTGCAATGACTTGAAACCAATTTTGCGACATCGACTACCAGACGCAGAGTATGTTTGGAATAATTTTTGTTTTTCAAAAACTGCATTTGAATTCTGGTAGTCGCAAGCTTTCGATTGGCCAGTGCTACTAAATATTAGCAAAAAGCTTTCACTATTCATTGCCAGTTGAACAGTATTTTTTATTCAGATACGCTGAGAACAGCTGTGATAAATTTAAAAGTAAATTAAATAACTAAATAAGTATTTCACAGTCTGGACGGAGCAGAAGAAACTGAGGCCATTTCTTTGCAAAGTCAGCGTCATTTGTTTATATTTCTTGATTTGTGGTAAGAATGCTTTATGAATTTAATATGTTTAATCCCATTACCAAAGTTAGATACTGCTATTGGGAAAAAGTGAAGGACGTGCCGGGAGCAGACATTGTTGAGTCCTCATGTTGAAATGTATCTAACTAATGTATGTTGTCATGATTATGTTTGAATATTATTGTATTAGAGTATATTAGTAAGCCTCCGTGTTCAAGGAACACTGTTCAACATACCTGAAGCATTTATATTTAAAAAGAAAAAGATGAGAAAAATATATAAAAGGAAATGTGGTTACCCCACATTATATTATTGAGGAAAACTATGTAAACGTACAGTGGCGTATCTGCCATAGGGACCTGAGAGCTGGTCACAGCAAGGTGGGAGTCATGAAAAATTAGGGGATGAGTGCACCTGAAATGCACGCGAGGCTGACCCCATACCCACGTATGAAATTAAATAAAAGAATAAGTGATCAGATGTAAAAGGCCACGGTGTCCTTTTGTTGCAGAGGTTTTGTTTCCTGTTGCCAGCTGGTGACAGGAAACCTGAGGAGTGACGATAACGCCAAGAAGTCTCCGACACTTCATGTATGCTGTCAAGAGATAACAGCAGGAGCTTGGGCGTGTGACGTGATATCGGTATTTCTGCAACTACACACTATCTTATCATTCAACAAGAAATTCCAGGTGATATGTTAAGGACCTGGGTATATCTGACAGTTTCGGTTTAAATAAACCTTGGTATTTCAAATCATACTCAGGAAGTTGATGGGGTATGATGATAATACAGCCCCTCATACACAGTGACTCTCCCTCTTAGAAGAATAAAGTGTAAACTGTGAACATTCCAACAGGAAAGACATATATTAACTTTGTAGTTATTTGGGCAGATTGTCCACACAATTTTAGTTAATCTTTTATGTAAACTATCTTGTCCTCATTTTCAAAGACCTGTCCAAACGATATGACTGGACAGGCAAAATAAATTGTACAAAAAAATTATCAAATTTAAAGAAAAACTTAACCACAGGTTTTATTCACTTCCTCATAGAAACTTAAAGTGTTTTTGTGTTGTGTACCATCATTTCATTTCTCCCCTAGACACTAGGTACATCATACACCAGACACTAGAGCCAAGATAGTGACCGTGTGAGATCTAGGGAGGTAGCGTTAGGTTCCCTGCACATAATTCATCATCATCATTTATAGAGTCAGGGGCCTACATGTGCTTGACCTCACACGGTTAATACATACACGGATTTCATTCTTTTTAGGATACCATCATAACCTCCCCAGCAAAATCTAACTTTGCTACACTAATTATGATATAAATTGTGTCATTTATTTGCATCTTGTCTATTTCGTGCCGTAACTGTTTACTTGTGGTTTCTTCTTTCTAATTTATGGTATCATTTTGTACTCGGTTGTGCACATTTTCGCCTCGCTGTTATAAGGCTGAACGTCCGATTTACAGAGTGGTTAGAGCGCTTGTCTCTCGCGTCAAAGGTGACGGGTTCGAATCCCGGTGCCGACACGCCGCTCCAGTCTACCCATTTGTAAATGAGTATCTGACTGCTCCTTTGAGTTCGGAAAGGAGAAGACAGCGAGGAATGAAACTGGTCAACCCGCCTCTCGATGCTGGACCAAATTTGGTGAAATCTCTAACACTTCCTTCCCCTACGGCAATATCTGCTACGGGACTACCTTTACTTTTACCTTTTGTGATACTAGACGACATGCATGACGTAACTACGCCTAGCATTGTATCCAGAAGTATTGGGTTGGCTAGCTCTCCTCTGGGAAGGGGTGGGAGGGGGGTTGGGGTTGGGGGGGGGGGGGGGGGTGGAATAAAAAGCTAAATGTTATTAGCCTGCTGATGTCTCGTAATCATACAAGGCAACCTCACGTGGTCGTTTTGCAGACTAGAAAGAGTGGCCGTTAGGTCAAAGGTGGTAGGGAGCCTTTGTCGCTAAAGTTATGGGATGGTCATGATAAACGTGGGAATAATGCTAGATTCTGTTAATGCGTCGGGGAAAAGAAACTAATCTGGTAATGCGTAGGGGAAAAGAAACTAATCTAGTAGTGCATCAGGGAAAAGAAACTGATCTGGTAATGCATCGGGAAAAAGAAACTAATCTGGTAGTGCGTCAGGGGAAAAAAAAAACTATATAATTTTTAAAAATAAAACAACCATCGTTACGGCGTTATTCCCATTGTCGAGGTCCGCCAAGGAGATTTTAAGGGCTGAGGAATAAAGCCAGCTTGCTCAATTCTTCTATTATAAAAACAAGCTAATTGAAGCCAAAACTTAGATAATGCTACCCTGTAAACTGAAAAGTTTTCATCTATTTTTTAGTTAGCTTTTAAGCAGTTTACTCTTCTTCTTAACTATCACAAAGTTTTGTGCAAACCGATAACGCATTTATGCGAACTATTTCAGTGTTAGAGCATACGTTCATATGAGAACATCTTTAATGTAGTGTAGTATTTGAGTATATATTCACTTTTTCACTGTCGTAACGAAATATTTGCCTGTGAATGTATATGTTCCGCTGCAATTATCAGCTCGCATGATGTGCGTGTAGACTGTGTGTGAGAGTGTTCTCGTAACATTATAACTTGAACCTGTCGTGAAAGGATTATTATCAAAACATAGTCATCGCCAGAGTAATTTATGACTTTGATACATAATGGAGTATTTGAGCACACGCCTTTCGTTGGAATGTGTATTGTGAACAGTGAGGTACAAAATGGCGTTATTGAGCACGAAGCTAGACTAGTATGCATGTATTATATTTGTGTATACTATATACGTGAATGAGCTACAACTCAGCAATAGTTCAAACTTCTTTTCGTGCTAACTTTAACTTGGATTAGTGTATTTTCAATCTGTCAAAGAGATAGTGTAATACAGATATGTATCATGGCAGACGTTTCTTTAAATATCGCTGAGTAAAGATAGCTACCTTGCCGGAGTGTGGTTATCAGCCCGTTACCACACATAAGCTATAGCGGATCGGACAGACTTTAGAAGAGATGGTATAAAAACGTCATAGACACGAAAAGGTGAAAACACATATATTCAAAAGCAGGACTGATAGACGCCCTGTCAATCAAGAACAGCGCTGTATCTCTCTGCATTATGATGATAGAGATAAGTGTGCTGTAGATGCAAACATTGACAAAATCCGACTGAGAAACAACATCACAATAATAGCAAAGTGAATGTACGAAACGTATACCAAACATGAAAAGTAAAAGAACATGAAATGGAAAATTTTATCTGGCATATCTTAGACGTATGTGAAACCAGACTTGCACTTAACAGAGGATTAAGTTCTGCCGGTCAGGTTTCAATAGAGCCAAGATTCAAATGTTCCCTGGAGCAGATATCGGAAGTAACTTGAACTGCTGAAAATGTAAGTACAGATAAACTGAAAACGCGGGTATCAACGTCACCTGGAATATGTCATCTTGCTCTCGCTTTCCCGTTAGTTCGCAGATAAAATACTGTAAAACTGTATAAAGGAAGGAAACAACCAGACAAAAATAACAATAAAACATGAGGTGAGAAGACTCCGGCTGAAAAAAAAAAAACTTAAACCAAATAGCACTTAGATCAGAGAAATATAAATTGAAAAAAAAATCACAGACACAAGCATAAAATACAACTTTTGAGACAAAAAAATGTAAAGGATCGTTACACATTCATTGAGGCTCATTGGGAATATGATGTTAGGCCCATATTTTCTTGACCATACGGCACACTAGGGGGTCATGTACTCAGCATTTTAACATTCCTGTATTTGCTTTGGTACCCAATTCATGAGGCTGCGTCGACCCCGAAGCAGTTTGCGGTTTAAAAAAAAATCCCACCTCAATTGGGGATCGAACCAAGGGCCACTGAGCTCGGAAGCCAGTGCACTAACTATTGCGCCTCCGCGAACTTTTCAGACAACGTAAGGAAAAAAAAAATATCCTCACTAATCAACACTAAAGATGACGCATAAACAATAACAAACTAACAAAGAAATGAACAACAAGGGGAACTAAGGCATGTGAGTCGTGGCCAGTTAATGAAAGTTCAGAACAAAAGAAAGGTGCAGAATACTAGACAACATAAAGATATGTCGTGCTAATGACTACTCCTAGCGATGCACTCTTTCTGGGATGCTTAACTTGTAATCTGTTGTAAACTGGTTGCTTTCGGAGCCTGGCAATGGTGTCGCCCGAATGAATCTAGATCGAAACTCCGGGGCTTAACTAACTTTTCTGTTGTCCCTTTTTCTTTCTCTTTCTTGGCAATACTTACCATTGATGTATTTTCTGTATTTGTTTACTTTTAGGTGGCTTGTTTATTTTCACGATCCGCTCCAAGAACGTTGAAATACGAGCATTGATCTTACTTGCCTCTGTTGAATGCGGCAAAATTTAATACAATACAATACGTTGCACTTTACATCTCCAAAAATAACTCGACAATTCGCTCGATGCCAGTTTTGAGCAAATAAGCGACATTTTCAAGTCATCCCTGCCAAGGATGAATGTATCACCTTGCTCAAACCGCCCTTGTTTACGGTGCAGACGCGACATAATTATACGTGGTGTATGCACCGGTTTCCCGTACCGCAAGAAATCAGGGATCGTAATGTTATATAAGGCCATTTCCCGTGACAGTATGGAGGGATGAAGCTCAAAGCAGATTTAAACGAGTGTTTATGACGGGAGATTCGGAGGGGAGACGGCGATTTTGACAGAAAAAAAAAATAGAATAGTCCGCTCCAGAAAATGCTGAACACATCTCTAAATGCCATGGTATCGCTGCTAAAGACGATGTTCAGACGCTGGTGCTTACGTGGCACATGAGAATCCGCGAGAATAATACAGTGAAAGAAAAGTCAAGGACAACGGCTAATTTTTTGAGTGATGAACGAAAAAGTAAAGAAAAAAATTTTAGTTTTAGGACAAGCACAAGATTATGCCAACTCACAGGTTTGAGTAAGTGCAGGCAAACTTGTTTTGTGGCATCGTTTCGTGCAGAAGGGTGACCGAGAAGACATTTTGACGAACTATATGCCAAAGCTTCATAGAGCCGGAGGCCATAAAAATAGGATGAGGTTTGGTCTGCTTTTTAAACCTTTTGGCGTAAAAATTGTGTCCCCAACACAAGCGATGACCTGGCTAATATTCGATCAACTATCTAATGAGTTTGTAGTTTACAGGTTTTTTATTTTTTTGTTTTTAGCAAACACAAATTGAGTCCAGTTTGGAAGGGAATTTTTATATTTGAAATGTTCACTAACGTTTAAAAAGTACTGTAATTTTCTACCGGTACAACAAAAACTACAATAAAGAAGTTATATATACAGGTAGTTCTTTGTTTACACGAGTTTCATTTACGCGAATTTGAACATACGCACTGTCGTGAAATATTCTAATCCACATATATAAATTAAAACGTAAATATAAAGCCTAACAAATAACTTCAATAAAAGGAAAGAAGAATGGTAAAGAACAGTGCTGTCACAATGACTGTACTCGAAATCCCCCTTGTTTTCTACTTCGTCTGCAAAATGTAACGTTTCACGTTGATAGTAAAAGCCTACTGCTTCAATACCCGCTTTCTACGATAAAACATGTGCTGCATTTCTAAGAAAAACCTTGAGATACGCAGGTTGACCTAGATTTAAAATTCCATTCATGTCATTTTATACACTACGTTACCAAAAACGAAAGACAGATGGACTAAAGATAGAAAGAAGGGAGGGCTGAAAGCAGGGACGCAGGCAATACTACCACAGTCGCGCGATACACAATTACTACCATCGCGCGTGTAAGGCCACAAGCACTAGCTTTTTTTCAAATCGACAGTGATAAACAACACTACCCATAGCAGAGTTAGGTTTTAAAATCCTGAAAAACGCTTATTAGGAAATATGACATTATACTGGTTTACGTTTGAAAACATTACAGTACCCAGACACCACATCGTATTCGAAGTAAACAGGAGGTAGAAGAAAGTGCATATTTTGAACGCAACCACTTAGCTCCTTTAAATTTGTATATTTGGGTTCCTTAGGACTTGCTGACAAATAATATGTTAAACGTTACGCAAATAGTCTAGGAAATACCAAATTATAGCCAAAAGAAATAGTGAGGGATGTCAGACAACACCCAAATCAGAATCGCTCAGTGGCAGATTTTCAACACACCATTGTACGGGAAATATGCTGACATGTTACCTCCTATTTGATTGGCGGAAAATAAATGTAAGGCTAAACACGATTAGTCGGACTATAAATACTACTTCGTTGTTGTTAGGGGAAACGTGAGTAGGAGTACTTTTTTGAAAAGCTGTGTAAACATGGCATGATTGGTTAGACCTGCCAATATAGTCAATTAGAGGCGTCAGGTCAACACCACATTTGCAAATAAACTTACTACAGAACCAGTGCGTTGAGCGCCAGTGCATATTTTTCTAAATAAAAGCCTGGGACATCGGCAGATCGAAATTGTGCTATATTCAGTGCCAGTCAACGTAATTCTGTATTATTTCCATGAATTGTGGTAAGCTTGAAATATTTGATATCTTTTAATGAAAATTGAATGTAAATTGATAATTTATGTCTGTATATATGTGTGGTTCAGTAGCGAACATGAGGTAAAGCCTATATAATGCTCCAGCCTGAACAGAAGGTGTCGGAGGAAAGTAAAACTACATGGAATTGCCAAACAGTACACTGACACCTATATTATTGACTAGAAAGAAATAATGCTGGAATTGCAGAGGCGTAATAACCATTAGGGAGGAATATACTGGTGAAAATTGTTTCAGGTGAAGATAGCAGTTGGCCTACCGCTCTGAACTCAGTGTTTGTTATGTATTGTGCTCAGTGTAGAAATAGAGTATAAATTAGTTCTGAAGTAGGAGGTACAACCTTCTTGTTTCAGGGACTGTGGTCCTAAAGTTATTGAGCAGCACCTGGTCAGAGCTTTGCTGAATCCAGAGGCGGACAGCATACTCCTTGGTCCATATAGCAAACAGTGAGGTGTCTCCAGAATACAGGGAGGCTATCGAGCAGAGGAGTCCTTTCCTGCCGCCATCACGAAAGATAAGCCTATGTGGCCAGCGGAGCTCAACATTATGTAACCCCATCTTAAACTGACATTGTATAAAAATAAGAGGGGAAATTAATTGTTTTAATGAACGGAACTGAGAACATCTCCAATACTAGTTCCAACAGAAACAAACACTTGAAGTCATGATGACAAATAACAACATAGCTTGAAAAAACCAAACCAGTATTACCTCATATTACTACTACACAACTGACACACATAGGATAATATTAATAAAATATGTCACTACAAGATTCAGATTGATAAATTCTGTACATATAACTTGTAATTAAACTTGATTGTGATTCCTGGTTCACTTTGTATTTGAATCAGGACACATATATATTAGTGACAGTAATTAATACATATTTATATTTGAAAATTTACCAGTGCCTCATTTAAGAATAGTCTTATAGAGTGTTAAATGTGTGTGAGTGTCACAGTGTTGTCACGTGTGGTGGAACAAATTAAATTGTTTATCTGTCTGTTGTTGTTGTGACTTACACTTCCTCATTTACAAAACCCTATACATTCAACTTAACTACAGAACCATTAGCCTTATTAGTCATCCAAGTAAGGTGATGTTAAGGATACTTTTGAACAGAATAAAACAGAAATCAGAAGAAATCTTGTCAGAGGAACAGGCTGGCTTTAGACCAAAAAGAAGTACCTCAGAACAAATCTTCAATATTAGAGTACTTATCGAAAAACATCTCCAACATCAACACGATTTATACCATAACTTCATCGATTTCACAAAAGCCTTCGATCGAGTCTGGCATGAAGGCTTATGGCAAGTAATGAGAAAATTCAATTTTGATACCAACATCATAGATATCATTGAAGCACTATACAAGGACGCAAGCAGTGCTGTTTTTGCAAGCAACGACATTGGAGAATTTTTCAAAACAACTGTAGGAGTTCGGCAGGGATGTATCCTGTCCCCAGTGCTCTTTAATATTTATCTAGAACATATTATGCAGGAGGCTCTCTACGATTATAAATCAACCATATCGATTGGAGGCCGACCTCTGTGCAACCTACGTTTTTGCTGATGATATTGATCTGATAGCTGGATCAGAATCAGAACTTCAAGACCTTACCTCTAGACTGGAGAAAGTAACAAGAACGTATGGGATGGAAATTAATATAGAAAAAAGCAAGATATTGGTGAATAGCCATAAGAAACATGTTCCGACCAACATTACGTTAAATGGGCAAACGTTAGAAGAAGTTAACACCTTTAAATATCTCGGGTCCACTATATGTAGTGACGGAAGATCAAGTAAAGAAATCAAGACAAGACTTGAGATGGCCTCAGCTGCCATGACAAAGTTGAATGTGATCTGGAAAAGTAACATCAGTTTTCCTGTGAAGATCAAATTATACAAATCACTTGTATTATCTATTCTCTTGTATGGGTGTGAGAGCTGGACACTCACTGCAGATACGGAGCGAAGGATTCAGGCTTTCGAGCATAAATGTTATAGAAGAATTTTGCGCATTTGCTATAAAGAGCACAAAACAAATGTCTATGTTAGAGAGAAGATAAACACCTATGCAGGCCACCAAGAACCACTTTTGTCAATAGTGAAACATCGAAAGCTTGCCTGGTTTGGGCATGTAACTCGTCATGACTCCCTTTCGAAAACGATCCTTCAGGGGACAGTCGAAGGTAAACGGAGAAGAGGAAGGCAAAGAAAATCCTGGGCTGATAACATCAAAGAATGGGCAGGACACGGTTTTTCCACACTTGTACGCATTGCTGAGGATAGAGAGCAGTGGAGGACCCTGTCTGCTGATGCTTCCACCATGGCACCCCTACGACCCATGACGGGTTACGGGCTGAGATGATGATGATGATGATACATTCAACGTAGTCATCACAATATTCCAGAATAATTCTGACTGAGGTATAAATATGTGGTAGCAAGTAAGGTCATCTGTAATACACTACCCTTATTAGATACAGATACCTTCACAGCTGATCTCAGTCAGTACAATAAGTCCCCTATAAATATTTATAATATCCCACTTTACCACACGCACACACATATTTAGGTATTTCTGTTTTATTTACGAGCCAAACTCGAAGTTACGTGACCCGATATTTATACATTTTTACAGTATTTTATCTGATCGCCAACGGGAGAGCGAGAGCAAGATGACATCATGCAAGTGACATTGATACTCGCGTTTTCAGTTTGGCTGTGCATATATCGAATGCTGTTTTCTGTACAAGTACTTAACATGAATGGTATGTATTAATTTAAACTGTTTATTATTACATACATGTATTTATTTTTATTATCATGTATGGCAACTGACGGAACGCACCCCCTTTATTTTCCATGTTATTAAATGAGAAAATTATGTACCATTTATGCGATTTCAGTTTACTCTGGAAAGCATTTATCGCATAAAGAAAAAACTACCTGTACTTTCATAAATCAGAACTAACGGATTAAAATGACATTCAGACTGCAAGGTCTTTTATATTTGGACATACAAAGTAATATAACCAACGGAACCTGTGCCTAGGATGAACGGAGCGCCTCGCCAAAACAAGGAAATATTTTATTTTTTAAAAATTACATCACTAATGTGGAACTGAGGGAAACAACCAGACAAATAACAGTAAACCATGAGGTAAGAATAAGACGTTTGTGTCGGATATGCCTCTAATAGATGAAACCAGTAAAAATGTACTGCACACAAGCTACCAATTTGGAAACATCAGTGCTTCCCTGAAATGATAGAAAACATTCCTGGTATTGAGAGAAAGAACAGCCAAAATGAAACAGAAAGGAGAGTCCTAACCACAAAATATATAGAGAAACATTACCCAAGCAACACCTGGATCCATGCATACACAGATGGATCAGCAACTAATGCAACAGAACATGGGGGTGGAGGAGTCTTCCTGAGCTTAAGCAATGGCACACAAAAATAAAGATAGCAGTCGCAACATGGAAATTTTCAAGTAACTTCAGAGCAGAGGCAGAGGCCTTAAAAACTGCATCAGAAATTCTAATAAGAAAGCTCAGAGAGACCAGTAGCTATCTTCTCAGATGCGCTGTCAGTGATTACAACGCTGAAAAGTCAAAGCAATGCTGAACTGGATGACCTAAGAGTAACACTTCACAGACTCTGTCACCAATACAAAAGAGTCGTGAAACAGTGGATCCCTTCTCACTGCACCACCCTTGGAAATGAAGAGGCTGACAGATTGGCAAAGGAAGAGGGAAAGCTTCCTCAACTTGACACAAATATAACTTATGAGGAGGCCAAGAGTTTTATCAAGCCCAGGTACAGGCACAAGTGGGAAGAGGAGCATCCAGGCCACACAAAAAATGATCCATATTACCAGCTCAGCAGAAGTGAACAAGTGGTAATCTTCAGACTTCGCACAGGTCATAACAGATTGAGATACCATCTATTCAACAAATTAAAGATAGGAACTACTGATGAGTGTGAATGTGGCACCGATAAAATGACTGCCGAACATCTGCTTCAAAGGTGCCCAACATATGAGGAACAGAGAAAACGCATATGGCCATCACCAGTACCATTCCTGGAGAAAATCTACGGAGATATCAACAGCCTCAGGCTGACCACTGCTTTCTTTGAACTTATTCAAGTTGACCTCTGAGGGGAACGAAAAAGAAGAAGAAGGCAGTAAAAAGCTCTACAAGACCGTCCTTTTCTGAAATTCCCAAGGAAAAAGAAATAGAAGAAATGCAAAATAAAATATTCAATTCAAATGTCAAGTCAGTCCTGATGTATTGCTCTGAAACACAGAGATCAACAAACAGCAACGAAAAATCTACAGTCTTTTGTAAATTGGTTCTTGTGTAGAGTGGAAGGATTGAAGTGGTTTGAAAAGATTTCCAATGTGAAACTGATGACAAGAACCAGATAAGTGTCATTATAACAGGAGATAAGATAAAGACGCTGGAGATGAATAGGACACACGTTGAGGAAACCTGTTGATAGCATTACAAGGCAGTCCTTGTTCTGGAATCCCCAAGGTAAGAGAGGTGGAGGGATATCGAGGAACACATGGAGAAGAGAACTGGAGATAGACGAAGAAGACATGGAAGACCGTGACCTGATGGCACTGGATGGCATAAGTTTGTTGAAGGCCTATGCTCCTGTTGAAGGCCTATGCTCCTGTTGAAGGCCTATGCTCCTTCGGAAAATCAAGGATGATGAGGAATATTTTAAAAGCAAAAGTAGAAAAAAAAAACTAAAAAACCTGAGTCAATAGCAACATATAACTTTTTAGGCAACAACATTCTTTCTAGGGAGAATTTCAACGAGCCGAATAATTATATATATATATATATATAATGTTAGAGACTTCACCATACTTAGTCCAGCTATTTTTTTTAATGAGTTGGGGTGACCATTTCGCATGCTCGCTGACTTAGCTTGCCTAACTCAAGAGCAAAGTCAAGTACCCATTAACAGCTGGGCAGACTGGAGAGGTGACGAAACCAGGTTTCAATACTGGAAAGCTGTAACTGTGCCACGAGAAGAAATATACATCTTTATATTGGACTTTCAGATGCATTTTCTTCTAAGGAATTATGCATGAAATTTCTCAGCCGCGTCTAATCAAAATCCGCGCCCTCCGACATTGAAACTAGACCATGCCGTACACGATGGACATATAACTGTGGTTGTCACGCGAATCTTCTTGGTAGAGATCGAAACGAGGCTTTGTTGAGGGCTGAAATTCCTGCTGTGATCACGTGAGGCCTGATTAGCGAATGGAAGCTTCTACATGTCCGAGCTACAAACCGTTTCAAACATTTATGAGGCAGAAGGGCTTGAATAATTTACCACTAACACGACCAATGAGGTGAAAGAAGTTTGTGTACGGGTGAAAATAGTCATACAAATCTATAGAACAAGGCAGCAGCTTTTAAATCTGTCAGACATTAAAGATTACATCAACAACCATCTTCGCAGATCGGCTGCAATGGATTTTCAATGTCTTCTGCCTCTTGCCTTGATGTTACACTTTGATAGACTCTTTCCTGTCCGTCTATTTGATGTTATCTTCCTACTTACAGTGCTGTCTTCATCTTGCACGTTTGCCTTCATCTTTTCCTTCCATTATGGTGTTCAGCAAGGTGACTTTTTATACGACTCTAAAACTACATTATAAATATCTCTCTCTGTGTCTTTCTCTGTATGTCTGTCTGCCTGCTTGCCTGCCTGCCTGCCTGTCTGTCTGTCTATCTATTCTGTAAAACCTATTGTCTATTTCTCCCCACGCTGATAGTTTAATATTTCTCTTCTTTCTTTAAATGAATCTTCTTTAATCTCTCATT